>CANSZD010001397.1:0-521350 GCA_947648045.1 Beta corolliflora
AAACTATTAAGAATAAATAAATAATTTCAAATTTTGCTTTCAAGTATACTTAATATATATATTTTAACATTAAAACTAATATTAGAAGTACTCGTAAACACACCTTCAAGTTTCGTGGAAGTTCGGGTTCCGAATCTCTCGTTGAAAGAAGTTTTTCTCTCACGGTTATATATTCCTAAATTAGACCAAAATAATTTTGATTGCTTAATTGAAATTGAGTGTGATGATTCGTCGACTTTGAAGGGAAGCTCGAAGAGATGAATCTAGAGAGAGAGAGTTGTAAATTTAAAAAGGGGTTAGGGTTAGAGACTCGATCTTCTTTTCTTTTTATTTATTTAGTCCTTCTCTTCGTTAGATTGTTAATGGAGGGGTGAGGAAAATTGAAGCAAGGGTAATAAGGGAATTCTCATATCATATCCATAATCCATACTTGATACTTTTAGTCATTTTTTTCCTTTTACCCTTAAAAAAAAGTCTTTTTCCTTTTCATTTGTTTCATTTTGACTTTTTATAGTATTGCCGGTAAAATATTACTCTTCCGTCCCATAATATGGAATGCTTGTTTATTTCTCTTGAGGTCAAACTTTAAAATCTTTGACCAAATATTCTCATTAATACCTACATACAAAAATACTCATGCGATTTGTTAGATTTTTGACGTGTAGTTCACATGCGATTGATGTTTGTCCCTTGTTAACGGCCTGAAAAGGTTATTAAAATTTGCATGTTAAAGAGCCCAAAACGAAAAGCCGGGGTTGAGTTGCTTCGCTTTGGCCTCCAGCAAGATTGAGCCATGTACCAGCTGAGCTTAACGAATGGGTGGAAAAAGCTTAAGCCTAGGGTACGAAATTCATCAATGTATCCTAAGTCCTCTATGAATGCAAAGTTTGATAGGAAGAAGTCTCATGCTACTGGCACGATAAATCATTCTTGTATCACTTTCAAACAACCCAAAGTGGTTGACCCATAAGAAAAATGCTGCTCAAAATGCTGTTGTGCATGGTAAAGGTAAGGTAAAGTCTTGCTATATGTTGTTCCCAGTTCTTATTCGGACTAAGTCGATGATGGGATCCGCAAGAGAAGCATGCATCCTATCCACCCTTTTACTGTTGGGAAGTCGGTTTGTCAGGTGAGAAAAACTCCCCGGTGGGAGGAGGTGGTGCAGAGGCTCAGTGCCCCATCCCCACGGCTAAGGATATTGTGCTTGATCCATTCCCTCTTCAGTGGTTTTTCCATCTGAATTCTTTGATGCTAATAAGTTTGGTCCTCTTATTGATTGTGAAAATCCAAATTTCTATGACTCGGTGTTGAGAATGCTACCTCTCTTGCTTAATGTTGAGGATGGTTTTGTGCAAGAGTATCATTCCCAACCTGAGCACTCATGTTCCATTCAATCAATTCGGAAAGTTCTATTGTCACACATTGGAGCCTTGGGTGTTGAGCGAGAGTCCCCTGTGGAACCCTCCTCTATCTCTAGCCCCGTAAGCGTAGGAAGTGTGTGGATGAGGAGGAAGAGGTCACTTCGAGATTCGAAGAGATCCAAGCCCGATTCTAGTCAAATGGAAGTTGTTTTTTGGTGTTAAATGTCGGTAGGGTTTTGGAACATAGGAGGGTGTAGGAGGAAGAATGCCCTAGAAGAAGTTAAAAACTTTTTGGAATGTAAATAGTGTTAGTATTATGATGCTTTGTGGAGACTAAAACCCTCCCCCCTCGATGTTTGTCTTAAGAGGTCCGGGTTTTAAGGATTTTGAGTTCCTTCCTACGTGGTCTTTCGGGTGGGATGTGGCTACTATGGAAGGATAACATCTATAATCCCTTTAATGTTACTACTTTAAAAGTTGAGTCTCGGTTTATTGCTTGTCAAATTGATTATTTAATTTCTAATATTTCTTTTGTAGCTATATTTATATATACCCCTGCTCAAGCTTGTGAAAAAGATGATTTCTGAATGGAATTGTTAGTTTATATAGATCATGTTGTCTCCTGTGATTGTTCTTGGAGATTTTAACGAGATTCGTTCGAGTGCGGATAAAATGGGGGGTGCTTCCCTTACTCGTATAAAACGTTTCATTGATATACTAGATAGTGACTGTTGTGTAGAGCTCCCCTTTTTGGGGCAGCCTTATACTTGGAGGAAGAAAAACATGGGAATAACAATATCCTCGAAAGATTGGATAAAGCAATTGTTTCAGTTGATTGGTTGAATGTCTTCCTAACGCAAAGCTAATGAATCACATATTTACCTCCTCGGATCATAGCCAAGTTTCTCTTTCTCTTGATCATATGAGTATTAAAAAGCACCCCCCTTCGATTTGAAAAATGTGGTGTATAGAGAAAAGATTTTGATGTTTTAGTTACAAAAGCTTGGTGTAATAAATTCCTGAGGTTCTTATATGTTATGTCTCCTTCAAAAGTGTAAGCTTTTAAAGGCGCAAATCAAAGAATGGTGAATAGATTTCGGTTTGGAAACATCTTCCGTCAAATTAAAATGGTAGATGAAAACTTGAGAGTCACTAGTAGAATAATTGCTTATTGTTGCAGGTCATTAAGTGGCCTATTAGGTGGCGGTTTTGTCGCGTAGCAAACTGAGGGCAAGTGAAATAGGTAACTAAGGGGCGGTTTTTGACCGCAACAATAGGCCAAGATATTGTTGCGGTTCTGCCAAAACTGCAAGCAATATATATAACCTATTGTTGCGGTCCCTCACCAAAATCGCAGCAACATTTTTTTTTTATAAAAAAATGAAGTATAATTGTTTTTTCGGTGAATTTAAGTGATTCCGAAATCGATAAAAAAAATGAAAAGAAGGATCAAACTAAGACTACTAAGTAATTAAACAATATAAAATTAACTTTATTTATTCAATAAAAATGATATTTTACAAGAGCCAAATACAAAAAATATATATTAAAAACGTGTAACTAATAATGAGAAACGAAAAAGAAACTAACCAACTCAATAGATCGCCCAAAGCCCAAAGGAACAGGGGCTGCGATTCCGTCATTCTTTTCATCTCGTTGAAGTCTCCTTTCTCTGCAAAACTTCGATCGTCGGTATTGAGACGATCTAAGGTGGCTGGATTTCGTCGTCGATTTTCTCCTCCATTGCTTTTGCTACATTTAATACTTGCTTCTCCAAAATCTAAAGAAACAAAAACAAAAATTGATTTTGAGGATGAAATTCGGAGAAAATGAATCGAAGTCTCGAAACTAAAAATTAAAGAAACTAATCGGCAAGCGACGAAGGCGACATCGACGACGGACTTGGTGCGTAAGGGCGCGACGAAGGCGATGGACTCGATGGTCGGCGACGAGCGCGATGTTGTTGAAACCGAGTTATGAATTCGCTAGGTGGAAGTTCTCGCAAGATGAGTTCGGTTCATTGAAAATGGCGAAAATGAAAATGCTTGAGAAGATGGAAGAGAGAGAAGAGGAATTCTCGTTGAAGAGGAATCACAGTGAGGGATGAGAGAAGAGAGAGAAGGGTAAAAATGGCTGTGAATAGAGTGAACCCTAGTGTCATCCCTTTAATATCGGGACCTAGCGTTTTTTTTAATCTTAGATCTATTGTTGCGGTTTCCAAATGTAACCGTCAGCAATAGGTTAAAATTTTCTTTAAAAAATAATATTTTAATCTATTGTTGCGATTCTGGCTGGAAACCGCAGCAATAGAGTTGGTCAAAAAGTCAACATAAGTTTGAAAATTTTCGTGTTGAAGCCTATTGCTGCGGTTTCTGGCCGAAACCGCAGTAATAGGTCTATTTTATATTTTACCTTTTCTTTTCACGTGGTTTATTGCTGCGTATGGGTAAAACCGCAACAATACCACCGCAGCAATAAGCAAAAATTCTACTAGTGAGTGTTCAATCTCAGCTAAGAATTAATTTGAGGAATGATGCGCTTGCTGCTACTCAAGAACGATTATTGGCTAAAAGGCAAAATTTGTTCTCTTTTCAATCTAATTTTTGGAAACAAAGAGCCAAAGAAATTTTTTGGGAAAAAGGTGATGCCAACACCTCTTACTTTCATATTTCTCGCTTACTATAAAACGGAATAAAAAGTACTTCAAATCATTTAAATCTAGCTCTGGTAATATTATTAGTAATCCAATTCAAATAGCTAAGGAAATTACTCGTGAATTCAACCATAGTTTTATCTCCAATGACGAGTGTTTTTTTGATGAAAATATAGATTTTGAATTGATTACACCCATAATTTCCGAGGAAGACATTCAATTTCTAATTAAAGATGTTTCGGATGAGGAAGTTAAAATAGCAATTTTTGACATGGCCCCGGATAAAACCCCAGGGCCAGATGGTTTCCCTCCTTATTTTTTTCAAAAGTATTGGACTTTAGTTGATAATTCTGTCTGTCGAGCAGTTAAAGCTTTTTTCCATTCTGGAAAACTACTTAAAGAAGTTAATCATACGTTTATAACTCTAATTCCCAAGATAGACAATCCAGAGACAGTAAATTATTTTCGTCCAATTAGTCTTTGTTCTACGATCTATAAGATTATTTCCAAAGTACGTAATAACTAATAGATTGAAAATTTCTCTTGGTCGAATTGTTCATCCTCTTCAAAGGTGCTTTTGTTCCCGAAAGAATAATTCGGGATAACATATTATTAGCTCCCGAGGTCTTTAATTCTTTCAAAAACAAATCGAGGTCGAAGGTTGGCTAGCCATTAAATTGGATATGGAAAAAGCTTACGATAGATTGGAATGGAGTTATATGTTCTAGTCGTTCTTAGGAAATTAGGTTGCCACCATCGTTGGATTAGTTGGATAGAGCAATGTATTTCGACTGTGTCTTTCTCGGTTTTAGTTAATGGTATCCCAAGTGATGTGTTCACTCCTTCTCGTGGTCTAAGATAAGGTGATCCTTTGTCCCCGTATTTATTTATTTATTTTGTTTGCCGAGTTGCTAGCCAGAAAGCTTCATTCTCATAGTTTTTCTAACTCAAAATTATTAGGAGTAAAGATTGGTCGATCCGGATTAAAAATTCCTTTTTAACATTTGCGGATGATACCATGATTTTTGCTCAAGCCTCTACTCAGAGTTGCTCTGGCCATCAAAAGTATTCTTGATAAGTATTGCTCTATGTCCGGGCAATTAGTAAATTTTCATAAATCTTCGTTTCAATGTACAAAGAATATTTCTCCCCGTGATTGTCTTTTCTTTTCAAGACATTCTTAGAATGGATAATGCTTTATCTCTCGGGAAAGTATTTAGGCCGCCCAATAATTGTGGAAAGAGTCACTAAGAATACTTTTTCAGAAGTAATAAAGAAGTCTCATCACCAATTAGCTAAATGGAAAGCTAATTCGCTTTCACAAGCTGGTCGAACTATTCTTATTCAGTCTAATCTGTCATCTAAAGCTAGTTTCCAGATGCAAAGTTTCTCTCTCCCTCTAGCCATTTTGCAAGATTTAGATAAAATTAATAGGAATTTTTTTGGAATAAGTCACAAGATAATAAATCGCCTAATCTCATTAAAGGGATAAGATTTGCAAGCCTAAATGCTTGGGGGTCTTGGTATCGTGAAAGCCAAAGTGTGTATAATATGGCCCTTCGAGATGAAGCTTCTTTGGCGTATTATTTCTGATCCTAGTAATCTTTGGGTCTCTCTAAATACTAAAAAATATTTAAAAGACAAGAGTTTGTGGGACTATTCCCCTTCGCCTTCGGTGTCTTGGCAATGGAGAAAGCTTCTTGCTCTAAGACCCGTCTTCAAAAAGGTTTACGTTGGATTGTTGGCAACGGAGAAAAGATTTCTTTTTGGCATGACAACCGGGTGTATTCTTTTCCGCTTTTCGAAGTAGTTCGGGGCCCTTATAGTAATGAGGAGTTAAGAGTCCATGACTGTGTTTTGGACTATCAATGGAATGCTAACTTTTTACGTTCCTTTCTTCCGGAAAATGTTGTGTTAGACATTTTAAATGTCTTCCTCCCTTCCGCAAGATTATAAGATAAGCTTGTTTGGGGTCTTTCACCGATGATGTCTATTCTAAGTGAAGTCGGGGCAAGCCTTATCCAAGGGCATGGTTTGGATCGTGGGGAAAGTAAATTTCCTTTGGATCTCGGCTTGATTTACCTCCTAAAATCAAATTCTTTTGTGGAAGATTTGTTTGGATGGTCTCCCCCACCAAAGCCGATTAGAGAGAAATCATGTCTTTACTCCCCAAGAATGCGTTTGTGTAACTTCCATTGTGAAGATTCTTTCCATATATCCTTTTTGGGTGCAATTTCACCAAAGATGTTGCATTTTCCATGAGAACATTTGGTGATTGGCCTTTCATTCCAAATGTTCACTCGGTTTGAATACCTTGAGTTAATTTCTTCCCTTAGGTCTACTCTTAGTTTAGAGTTCATCTCGTAAGCCGGCCATAATTTGGTGGAATGTTTGGTTTACGAGAAATAAAATCATCTTCCAGATAAGGGTGCTTCTACTTTTAAGGTTGTTGCATCTATTAAAAAGTTTGCGAGAGAGTGGTTCTTTATTAAAAAATCGGAGGATGATTTAGCCATTCCCGTTAAGAATAATGTGAAGAGATCTATCGGTGAGACAAGCCATCCATCCAGAGAAAATGGGTGGTCTCCTTCGAATCCCGATTGGGTGAAGCTAAACTTTGATGGATCGAAAATCGCAGGGGGTGGTTCTTCCTTTGGGTTTATTATTAGAAACTCGAGTGGTGAAGTCCTCATTATGGGGGCTAAGAAGCTTCACCCCTCTTCTTCTATCCTTGCGGCGGAAGCATGGGGGATGAGGGAGGGGTTAAAAGCACCTTTTTTAGGTGTTAAAAGGATTCACATTGAGGGAGATAATTTAACGAGTTATTAATTCGCTTAGGAAAATTTGGAAAGTCCCTTGGGAAATTGATATGGTTGTTCGTGATGCAGGGGTTGATCTGCTTAGGTTCGATGAGGTTCTTATTAATCAGTGCTTCAGGGCGCGGCGGACTTCTTAGCTCATAAAGGTCACGGTTGTAATACTCTTCACCATTGGTTTGAGATTCGAGATCCGGGATCTTCACTCCATCATCCGAAAGGATGCTTTGAAGTTGGTCTTATATGAAAGATTAGCCTAGTTTTCTTTGCCTTTTTTTAAAATAAAATAAAAAATTGGACGGGGGTCTTGTGCAAACGAATTATGGGGATTAACAAGAAAAGTTATCCCCATCTTTTTTTTTTTTGTTCTCTCTCTCTCGAGAGTTTTTTTCCCCTTTTTGGTGGGTTGCTTCTCATATGAGTTTTCTTGTTTTCAATGTGTTAATAATTTGGAAGATGATCTGGATCTATGAGGTTTTAGGTTTTTTCAGCAAATCGTCACTAGGAACAATTATATTACAGAAACAGATTGTGAAGGTCTCTACTTGAAAAGATGCAAAGACATCGAAATACGCTGCTCGCATCAAACTTGAAGCGGTGGAGTTGGCGCTATGCTGAAGTATGCTTAAAATTAATTGGTTCTAGTGTAAAAATTATTGTGATTTGCTAAATATGTATTTTTCATATTTTAATCATTATTGTATGTGCTGTATGACTTTTTGTTAATGATATATCTTCTTCCTTTTTAAAAAAAAAAATTATGGTAGGATTTTATACTTTTATGAGAGACTAGTTGTTGCATCGCGCGCCTACGCGCACGACACCCCAAAATGGCGTATTTGTTGTATTCGAATTAAGTTAGAAATAATTAACATGATAAATGTGAAGCTATTGCTCTAAAATATTTTATGAAAAAGTTTTCTGCTTGTGGGTCTTATGTGGCAAAGGGGAAAAATTCATGTTTGAGTTCAAATTAGAAACTTTAAAAAGAAGAAATTAACATGAACTATTAACCCGTAGCCTTCCACTTATGATATGTGTCTCGACTTCCCTCTATCCGCCTCATATAGAGATTTTCATCCTTTTAATCAAAACTCATGGGGTTCTCACTCTCATACCATATTACTTCCATTATTTGAACAAAACGCTCCCTAAGTAGTTGTGTTCTTATAGGGGGTATTCATGAAAATTATGGTGCTAGATAGTTTCGCCTTTCCAAACTCTTGGTGAGTTTGTGGCAGAGTGACAAGTGTATTGTCGATTTCGAGTTGTTTGGCCATTCAAGATTTTTTTTTCCCCGGGCTTGTTTCTTTGGTCCCTCTTGGGGGGTGTTTGGCTCAATTGTTGGAGACAGCATGGAATGGATTCAGATGAAAAGAAAAGGGGAAAGGGTAATTAAGTTTGTTGAATTTTAGAACTACTTGATTTAACTATGAACTGAACACTTGCATCTGATTCTCGTTCTTGTTGTTTGCTCAAAATGCCTATAATAGAAATCCTCTCTATTTACATCATCATATAATGTAGTGATGAAATCTGAAACTTTAAATTTGAAACTGTTCTAGTTGAGATTATCTATAATCAAATTTTATGTTCCATTTGGAAGCCCAATAACTAAGAGAAGATATTATAGTCAACCCCCTCCCCTTCCTCTTTACTCTTTAAGAGGGAAAGTTTTACCAAAATTAAGGTGGTTCCCAGGAGAACCAAGGAGCACATGACTTGGGGAGACCCCAGAACGTCACCCATACGAAGACCAATTCGTAGTTATTTTAGTACAATGCCCGATACAAACATCAACTAAAGCAGAAATAAGCGAACCAAATATATCCATTGATAACACATCAAGGTTAACAATACAAGTTATGAAGCTTCAAAAAATTCATTATCCAGTGTTCAAGGTTTACTGGGAAGGATATCAAGTTCTCTTCCTAAAAAGTCCTTTTACCTGCTTTACAATTGAGCCCACTATGGAAATGTTTTTGTTTTTGTCAAAATCCTGCATTTCTGCAAATCTGAACGTGGTAAATGTAAGCAACAATTGCAGCATAAAACACACCTAACCTAAAATTTGACATATAGTTCCTACCGCACCATTTGCAATATCTGACAAGATCAGTACCAGAGAACTTTATTATCAGCTAATATACAATCTTATGCAAAAAAATAGGTGTTCAAAAAAAAAAATCTAATGTTGACTTCTTGGAACCTCAATCCATCATATTACGGCATGGAAGAAGTTTCGGAAAGATCCAATTCAAATAGTAGTGGTAGTACATCATATAACTATATATCAATTTTACATTTGAAGGGGAAGTGGGGAACTATACTGAAAATATAAGTAAGGTCCCTCCAACATCCAACATTCCTGTTAAGAATCTCCCACATATACCATTCTCTTTCCTCTTGATATTTCCAACATTATAGTATTGTAATTTGTCAAAACTGATTCTTCTTTTCTCAAGTTCCTAATTCTAATGTTTTGATAGAAATAATCTATACTTCAACCATGAAACCCTTTGGGGAACTATACTGAAAATATAAGTAAGGTCCCTCCAGCATCCAACATTCCTGTTAAGAATCTCCCACAGATACCATTCTCTTTCATCTTGATATTTCCAACATTATAGTATTGTAATTTGTCAAAACTGATTCTTCTCTTCTCCAGTTCCTAATTCTAATGTTTTGATAGAAATAATCTATACTTCAACCATGAAACCCTTTCCAGCTCTATTTTCCTCTCAAAAATCCTAGAAGCAAACAGATATCCAGGTTCAGATATGTTCTTGTAACTCTCCATATGGATTGTTGTTGTAGCTCTCAAGATAGAATCAGAGAAGGACCAATCACGTAGATAAGGTTTCAAACAATTCCAGAAATTACCTTCAACTTCATGGTTGGGGCGCAGCCAAGGTTCTCTTTGATCAGTGTGTTATCCGAATTACGACCACGGACAACTTCTGAGCCAGGAATATGATGGATTGGAAGCTTCTTATCCTCAAAACTCAATACAATCTCAGCCATCTCATTCATACTAACCCTCTTATCACTTCCAATATTCACTGGCTCCCGGAAGTCTGACTTAGTCAATTAAAAAAATATTAGCGCAAAGGTAAATTAAACTAAGAAATGTTAAAAATAAAGCAAATAGATCTGTTAAGAGTAAGGCTGTAGCAAAAGCAGTAGCCATAAGAAGTTAACTCAGTACACCAACACATCACTCTAAATTAAGTGCAACTAATATGCCTAATGGAGCAATAATTCACATATTTCACAGATTTTTAACATGCAAAGCATCAAGAAGTGCACAGGTAGTACTCAAAAAACAATAACCTAAGTACACCTTCTACACATACATCAATCAAAGTGAAAGATCGAGTCTGCAAACCACACCCCACATCTCGAATTTAAAAGTAGAGGTAAGAGTCTTCCTACACAATGCAGCTGGAGCCTTCTCCCTACCACCTACACATAATTTGAAGATAAGACAAAGAAATTGTGTAGAGCAACATTGATTAATATACATGTAAGAGTTAATCAAAAAGAGAACTATAATATTATTTAAATATATACAAAATTTGATGACGAAATCACAATTAGTTCTGAATTGTTAGGTTCATGGCTCTGAAGAAGCAATTAGCACGCCCAATCATCCATGGTGTATCTAGTTAAAAGTAAGTGTGCTGACCCGCAAGAAGCAATCATACTACCTTTTCAAGTGCCAAAAGGACCATAAGTGTTGTGGAACCTTCCAATTCGGAATTCAATTCCAAAATCTTTGGTGTAATGCTTGCACAACTCCTCAGTGGCAAGTTTTTCCAAGCCATATGCATCTTGTGGCTGGCACAAAAGCAAAAAGTGAAGAATTACTTGCATACCAACACCGATATGGTGATATCCCAAGTTTGATCAAACAAACGTTATTACTGTTAAATATTCCAAGAATCTTACCTCTGCAGGCCAAGCATCAGCCTCCTTAAAACTAACATTGTCAGTTTCTAACTGCTCGAACTCAGGGTAAATACACGCACTTAAGGCATAGAAGAACCTGCACCAAAATTTCAAAAAGTACATCCATGAACAAAATTCAAAGGTCCCTTTCTGTATCTATATAATGAAACAGTTGACAATGGAATTCCACCGAAACAGCATAAATCAAGATTCCAATAGCAAACTCAACAGCTAATGTTAGGACCCATGATGAGTGGTGGTTGGAAAATAAAACAGAAACAACCCTTTTAACATTGTTGATCCTGCCTGCCTCAATCATGTTGAAACTGATCACTGTATTGTTATACATAAAAACAGAGTGATTTGTTTGGATGAAACCCATGCCACCCATATCAGTAGCAAGGTTAAACACATGCTCTACGTCTTTCGTGACCTTCAAGTAATTGTCCATCACCCTAAGATCAACAAGATGGAATTCATTACAAAACATGTCCCTCTAGCAGAGAATGTTCCCTCGGTTCCAACATCCATGTTGCCTAATAGCTACACAAGCACTGTTTTCTAGATACACACATAAAGTCATAGATAGGTAGTTTGGGTTAATGCAATCGGTAATCTATTAGGGCAAAACGGAATGTGCATTGGTTTGGGTGTCATGGCTAAGACCAATAAAGGCAAACGACTAAATTTTATGGATGAGGTTCTCTCTCGTAACTTGAACACCGGTAGAACGATGGCGTATAGATTAGTTACCTCAAAACCACCCCAAAATCACAGGCTAGAGTCTAGGATTTTAAAAATACAACACCATTTTTTTGGAATCTTATACTATAGAGCACAAACATATGTAATCAACTTGACACCAAGGAAGACATAGTCAAACAGTAGCAAAGCAAGGCTAATCTCTTAACCACCAAAGGCTGCAAGGATACCTTTTTCAGGGGGGCAGGATTGGGACATGGTGTTTCTCAAGGGCACAAATCCATGGGGAATTGCATAGTTGCTAACTAATCAGCAAAGAAGAGGCACACTAAGCACAAGCACAGTGGCATACAGCAAGCAAATGAGCACAAAAACATGATTCAACACACATTCATTTTCACAAAATATGTTGATTAAATCTCCAGTGCTCTAATGAGCAGAATTGGACACTAATAAGAACAATGAACAATTGAAACTATGATAATTTATTAGCTTAATCTAGAATTTGACACAAGTGAGATTCGTACCATCAAAAAGGCATGAATCTTACGATAATGCTCGAGATATCACTTATTTGTCCATCAAATATCGCCGAGCTCCTCTCTAATCTTTGATAATGACGACATTGTAGAATGCCCAAAATGTCAATTCGTCTCCTCTTTCATTTGTCAAAGCAAACAATGATAGAAAAGTTCAGCAAAATGCAAATTAGTACACGATTTGAGAATTTTAAAAAATGTCAAAAGACAAACTGTGAACAGTTGGCAACCCTTTAATATCATATCCAACCCAAATTCAAATGAACCTACATGGCAGGAAAGCAAAGATCGATTGAGAATAAAAGATAAAAAAGCACAAAGATCAAACTAAGAACAAAGACAAAATTGGAAACGCAATTTAAAATAATCTAACTTATATAGTTCAAAGAAATTTAGGCGACATACAACCCACTATCGTCATGTTTCACAGTTTGTGAAACTGATAACAAAACCAGACCCGAAATAATGAGTGTAGTAAATTGCAAAGATGGCAAAAGAATGTGAAATCTAAGGAGTCGAAGCAACCACAAACATTGGAAATTCTGCCCGAAATTTTGTCCAAAATTCTTCCCTGTTACCAAGGAAATCCAGAGAGCAGATTAAGACGGACTTCAATCAATGAAACATTCCCATTTCATTTAAAAACCTACACTCTAACACAAGCAACTTGCCCAATGGATGCGCCGGTTTTAGAAAATATAAAAAGAAACTCTATACAATCAACCAAATCTCATATGGCATTATGGCCTAAAAATAGTAAGCTTTCAATCAACCAAATCTCATATGGCATTATGGCCTATTATATGTTTGCTCTTTTGTTGCAAACTAACTGAGGATAAGAGAGAATTGGAGCATCAGACGCACATTAAGGAAAGAAGAATAGTCTTACATGCGACCTTACTTCTATCATTATCTTCTTGATAGACACTACATAGTCACATAAGAAGGAATGATGTAAAGAATTAGAAAATACCAAGAATCACAAATTAGGAAGCCTTAGTGCTAGAGCAGGGTGCTACAACTGAAGGATGAGAATTATATGACTAATATGCTATAATTATCAAAGCTCCAATGTATTTTCAACCTTAGCAGTTTCAGTGCAGAGACATGAGTATGCAAAAACAGAGCCACAAGATAAAGACATGAGACATGAGTATAGCAACTGGTAAATCCCAACTGCAGCAACTAATCTCCCTGAGTAAATAAGATTGGATGTTGCCCAAGAGATTAAGGATTTCCTATATTACAAAAAAGGATATGAAAAAGTAATAGAATATTCAGCATGCAAGCTTGAGACAAAAAAAACACAGTATCGTAACTTGCACGACTTGAAATGGCAGCATAGAATAATGCAGTATTTATACTTTAATCATATAGGCGAGAAATGTTTTCAGGGTGTGCAAAAGTCTCACAAAGATATGCTCAGAGTGAAGTTTATGCCTAGTACTACACTGAATAAGAAAAAAGCAATATTATGTACTATCTAAACCGAATAAGTGAACAAAACTACCAAGTAAACTAATTTAAATCATGAAACAATAGCGAATTAATCCAGCCCATGAAGAACTTCAGTTATCTATCATGTTAGGGAGCATGACCTCCAAGAACATGTTGCAATAAGAACCATCTTCAATGTCAAAACAACAGAGCAATCATAGACCAAATACCTTTCTCTTCATCAAAGATGAACTTCTCAGCATCACTCTCACTATTATTCTGCTTACGACAGACTTATGCAGAAATGGAGCACCGGTAACTTGATTGCTGATGGAGCACACTACCAGAAAAAGTAAGGAATAGACAAACTAACCCGAAAGGGCTAGCATGCTTATCACCTGAAGCATGAAAAATGGAAATCAATTTTCGATTTTTAATCAATAAAAACGAAACCTAAACCACAAAAAATCACCCAGAAGCACGAAACATAGAAATAACCGATCAATAACGAAATCTGAACCTTGAAAAATCATCCTAAAGCATGCTAACATAGAAATTAATTTTCAACTAATTAAACAGAACCTAAACCATGAAAATTACAATAACCTAGAAGCATGAAGATTTAAAAATTCGAACAATTGCAAGAGAGGCTTGTGAATAGTGCCATTGTGAATAGTGGATTTCATGCTTTTGGCGGGCTTCAGGGCTACGACAGATTCAGATTTACCCAAATTACCAAATAAAATGCCATCACTCCAGCTCAATTCAATCAAAAGCACTCAAATTACCATGTATAATTGAAAACCCTCCAAAATACAATAGCCTAAAATTATAAAAGAAAGATCAACCAATACTTGCGGAGAACCCACCAAAATCCTAAGCTACACAATTACCATATTCACGGTAGCTATAAGGAAAAATAAGAAAGTAGAGATGAAAATGGTGATGATTTATTTCTAATTTTTTTTATAATCATTTAATTTTTGTATGGTTTAGGATCTCAATCAATAAGAAATCGGCTCATTACAGAGATGCGTAACAGAACCCCCTTATATAACAAGCTTGACTAAGGGAAAAAAAAATCCTAAAACAGGAAATTAAAATAAAAAAACCACGAATTTGAAAAATAAAATCAAAGGAACTTAACTAAATAAAACTCTAGAAATCGATTAGAGGAAAGGAAAGGGAACTTACTAACTTTCTAATTGCTAACAACTTTCTGTCAAAACAAATTACCCTAGCCATCTCCTCCAATTGCTAGCAACTTTTCTGTAAAAACAAAATTACATTAAATTACAACACTTCAGATCTCAATTTTCTTCACAAGATCAAACACACAAGAAAAGGAAATCAATACCCTAACCCATAAATCGCAATTTGTAGATGAACACTAACCCAGAATTCGTAAAAAAAATGTATCAAAAACTAAAATGTATCAAAACCGTGGTCCATTCCTTCAATTCAAATTAGATTTAAGACTTTAAAAAAGTAAAAATGCAAAAATCGGAAAGAAAAATCAAGAACCCTAACTGAATATATAACAAACGCAAGAACCGAATTAGCATCAATAAAAAAAAGCCAAAGCAAAACACAATACTACAATTCAGATTGAAGAATAGAGCGAGAATCGGACCTCTGTGATGTTTCTAGTGATGTTAACTCCATAGCAATGGCAAAAAAAAAAAAAAAAACAGAGATAAGAGAAAAGAGAGGAGATAGACGCAGTAAAGAGGGAGAAGAACATCGTGCGGCTCACATGGATGGAGAAGATGGAGGGCTGAAATTGCCCCTTTTCCTTGTGAACAGTGAATTGAACAACCTTCCAACAACTTTTAAAAGGTCTAGGAATCTTTATCCAAGATATGACATGATTTGAACTAAAGCAATTAAATGCGATTAAGTTGTCACCCATATATCTCTCTTCTGCTTTTTGTCTTCTATTTTTTCTTCTTTGCAATTCTATTGCTCTAAGAGTTGCTTCTCCTTTTGACAGCTAATAGATAGTCGCCACAAAAAAAACTAGCGAATCTTTACTCGGGTGAAAAACATCAGCCTCGTGTGTCCCATATTCGGATTATTTACCAACACGTGTCCTCTTTTAAGTAGAAAAAAAAAACCAACACAAATGATTTCTTTATGAATTGTTTTATGCAATGAAGGAACTAAGAACTATTCATAAATGTGTGTTTTAATACTTGAACTAAAGCTATTAAATGCGATTAAGTTGTCACCCATATGACATGATTTGAACTAAAGCGATTAAATGCGATTAAGTTGTCACCCATATCTTTCTTCTGCGTTTTGTCTTCTATTTCTACTTCTTTGCAATTCTATTGCTCTAAGAGTTGCTTCTCCTTTTGGCAACTAATAGACAGCCGCCACAAAAAAACTAGCGAATCTTTACTCGGGTGAAAAAACATCGGCCTCGTGTGTCCCATATTCGGATTATTTACCAACACGTGTCCTCTTTTTAGTAGAAAAAAACCAACACAAATGATTTCTTTATGAATTGTTTTATGCAATGAAGGAACTAAGAACTATTCATACATGTGTGTTTTAATACTTGAACTAAAGCGATTAAATGCGATTAAGTTGTCACACATATGACATGATTTGAACTAAAGCGATTAAATGCGATTAAGTTGTCACCCATATCTCTCTTCTGCGTTTTGTCTTCTATTTCTACTTCTTTGCAATTTTATTGCTCTAAGAGTTGCTTTCTCCTTTTGGCAACTAATAGACGGTCGCCCAAAAAAAAAACTAGCGAATCTTTACTCGGGTGAAAACATCAGCCTCGTGTGTCCCAAATTCGGATTATTTACCAACATGTGTTCTCTTTTTAGTAGAAAAAAAACCAACACAAATGATTTCCTTATGAATTGTTTTATGCAATGAAGGAACTAAGAACTATTCATAAATGTGTGTTTTAAGACTTGAACCCATGACCTCTCATTTGAGATATAAATGCACTAACCAACTACTCTACAATCTCGTTTTGGTCTTTATGGGAAATTTTTTTTGTAAAGACAATAGAATAAATCTATTTATAAAACTAGGAAATACAAAAGTACATATTAATACTCATTAAGCTAATGCTAATAGTAGCTAGCATGTTCTACATTTCAGTATTCTTATATTAAAAAAAAAGCTGTTCAAATATTTATAACCTCCGTAAGTAACACTACTATACCAACCATTTAATAACATCAGTTATATTTTTACACATAAACCTAAATTTCAAAATCAAGATTGTATCATATTCTTTGTAAGTAATTATATATATATATATATGTACTTTCTAGAAGTCGAGGGCTATATATTAATGAATAATTCATATTATAATTTACTATGTAGAAAATTTAAAAGGAACAAGAAGATCATTTCCTGAGCATCACAATCCAATGCATATAACTCTTTTTTTTTTTACTTTCTCTCAAGTGTTTGATTTAAGACTTAAATGATATGGGGCACGCCAAGCCAACAACTAGTTTTATATAGAAACACAATTTTTGTCCTTCAAATCAAGGTTAGCTAATTAATATTTACTACGCAAGAATTGTCAAAAAAGCCTTATCAAGATACCAAATCAATTAAATTGTTACATTCCTATAAGATTTTTTAAAAATTGTTACATACACTACTTAGGTTTTTCTATATAAAACGGTCGCCTTTTTAAAAATAAGTAGTTTTTAGGCCTGGGCTACGCCCCGAATAATGACATTTTTAATTTATTAATATTTCACTTTAAAATGATAACACTAAACATGACTTGGTTTAGTGGTTAAGACTTTAATATATGAGCTTGAAGTCATGGGATCAAATCTTATACAATGCAATTTTTAAGTTCTTTATTGTATGTGAATTATTAGTATTAAAAAATCCTAATGGAGAGCGACACATGGCACCCAACCTTGTTTAGGAATGGCTTTTAATATATTAGTATAGATATGAATTCCTTTATCCCAAATGTTGTTTCACAATTGGGTTTGACAAGCTTAGTTTGGATAATAGTTAGATCATAGGATATATATATATATATATATATATATATATATATATATATATATATATATATATATATATATATATATATATATATATATATATATATATATATATAAAAGAGAATAACAATAGAATTAAATCTGGGATTTAACGAGGGGAAATTTTCTCCTACCTTTAGTTCAGATCGTTAATGACAGAAGAGAAGATAAGATCAAGTAGTGGATAGTTAAATAAAAAGAAAATTTGGGTTGATGTGTGTAGGCGTGTTTTTATTTCGCCTACGCGGTGTGAGCGCGTATTAGATTTGACTACCCCACTGTTAAGGTTTTATTGAAAATTATTTTGTATTGAAAGAAGTCGCCAACAATTCTTTTTAGGAAGAATTATAAACCTAATTGGATATGGGAAAAACATAGGGATAAATTATCCAATGTAGATTTCCCCGTCTTGACTCCATTGATGGTCAAAGTGAACCAAAGATTGAGTTCGGGGGTGAGGGTACGAATATAGTCATAATGAACCACATTCGCCCAAAGTTGGCCTCTACTAAATATCGATTCATTGCAGAATTTATGCCAAAGAATAATCATATAATGTTTTATACACCCTAAAAATATTTAGTCTAAGTGAGTTCAGAAAACACATAAAAAGACTAATTTTTAGTGACAAGTTATTATGCAATCAATTTACAGGGAACCTAGCAGGTTGTCCAAATTAATCTGATTAATGTTAGAACAGTTCTTTAGGTCTTTGATTAGCAATAAATAACATGTGAGGTGATAAAAGCAATAAGCAGGACAATCATATAATATGCATAGAATGATCAGGCAGGCATATAATATACAAAGTCATTGAATAATAATAAAATAAAATATAAAATAAAGTATAGAAAAGAGGTTAGAATATACAAAGAGAGCGGTTTTACATTAAAGATCTACATTAGGAAAGAAAATTGTTAGTAACTTCAATATAAAAATAATTTATTTAAGGATCCTCGTGGATTATACCGTGGCCTGGGTCTGAGAGATTGACAACCTTCGGGACGAGCAATCGTGAAGCCTGAAAATCTGAATGTATGAAAGTATGTAGATTGAATGTATTTTGTGTTTGAAAGGTATGAGTTTTGTAGGGAGATTTTGTAGTTCGTAGAGAGAATTCGTAAAGTATTCGTCGAGTATTTATGTGTGAAAATCCGTTTTTTCATCTGTTCGGAAATCAGGCCTATTTATAGGAAAAACGGCACTGCGCCTCACGCGCTGGCTGCGTCTGGCGCAGCTGACGTGGCAAGCGCTTGACGCGGCATGACCAATAAAAAGTGTACACGTGGTACGCGCTTTTAGAAAATATAAGAAAGAAATTCCGCGTCTCAAGCGTAGAGATTGCGCTTGACTCTACATGAAACGAAGTCTACGTGGCGGTCCGGGTGCGCTTAGACACCTGTGCGCCTACGTGGAAGTCCACGTGGCAGGACACGTGCGCTCAGCACACCGCCTTGTTTTTGATAGTTTTTTTGATATAAACGCGTTTTATAGATTTTCTTTTATCTTTTAACTACGGAAATCTGATTTTACGGGATAAAATCCAATTTTGACTTATAAAAAATATCTTTTGAAAATATTTATTTATTAAAATAAATCAATTAATTATCAATTAATTGGACTTTTCAAAGAATTGGGCTCAAATACAATTAATTATCATGAATAATTAATTGGGCTTTAAAATAGAACTTTAACACTTTTCGAAATGGTTTTGAATGGCTTTTCAGGCTCCTCTGCCCTTGGGTCGGACCAATTAAGACCACGGTATGTTTCATCATCGGATCCTTAAATGGGGAGACACGATTATGTGTCTACAATGTGATAAATAGCTCAAGTATATGTTTTTAACTCAATTACTTATGGACAGGCCAAGTGTAAAAAAAAATTGTGGAATAGAAGAAGAGTAATGAATAATGATTAAATTGGCGTATCTCCCACTTTTTGATAAAAAGAGAAGGGAGATCATAGAAAAAACACAACTATGTTCAGTGGTCTTTTCATTAAATCAATTATGCCATATCTTGAATTATATATCAAGGATTAAGATCATGTAACAACTATTTCAGATGAGGGAGTATAAATTAGAAACGACCAGAATACCTCAAATATAACACCATATCTTAAATGCCATATCCTAAATGTTACAATATCAGATAATCCAATGAATGTAAATAAAACGAAATCAGCTAAGAACACAAGTGATTTTATCCCTCATTATATTGCTCTCAGTTATGAGCTCAGGATCGGAGGTAAAACTAATTTCATTTATTGAGAGAGTTTGACAGAGAGAATTACAACCTAAGTCTCTAATTTTCTGAATGAAATGAACATATAGGGTATGAATATTTGGAGTCTGAAGGAGAGTCTTGAGCAAAGACTTTGAGAGTCTTGCGCAAAGACTATGCTATAATGTTGAAAGAAAAAGTTGAGAGCCTTGGAGTGGGTTTGATAATTCAAGACTCCATCCAAGACTATGACATGCAAGGGATTAAATTTCTAGGCCACTTAAAACTTGACATTTGTCTTTTTTTTTTTTGTAAAATTCATTTAAAACATAGTCTGAAGAGAGTTTGAGGGATAAAGTATAAAATAGGAATGAGTCTGAAGTGAGTCTGTAAAATTAAAAAGTAGTGGAAAGTTGATGTGGCATAGGTTGGAGTTTGGAGTTGAGTCTGAAGAGATTATATACAAGTTGTAGAATAGGAGAGAGGAGAGAAAATAAAACTGACTAACAAAATTCATTCAAGCTAACTAATTCTGGGCTAACTGCTGAACTGATTGGTTGTTTTGAGTTTGTTGCTGCTTCATCTTCACATTCTGTGATGTTATATTTAACACTAAAAAACCTAAAGGATGGAGTTGGCAACATAAACCAAAAAAAATTGTCTCTTAGAATGGTCCACAAAACCTTAGCTTCACAGAATCCATTTTTATCTAGTACTATAAGCTCTTACAAACCCATAATCTTCATATCATTTTTTTTAGGGAAAATTTCAAGAAATTACTTTTTATAACCAACTTTTTTCAAAAAACTACCTTTGAAAAATTTTCTTTCAAAAAACTACCTTATATAACAAATTCATTTCAATATACTACTATTTTACTTTTTTATGTAATACTAATTAATAAATGACAATCGACGTAGGTGTTGGCTTAGGTTGGGTATCGAGAAAAGAGGAGAGAAACGAAAGAGGAAGAAAGAAAAATAATTTACGGTGACTTAATTATTAGTGATTAAACCCCATAAAGGGTAAAATGGTAGTATATTGAAAGAAATTTGTTACATAAGGTAGTTTTTTGAAAGAAAATTTTTAAAAGGTAAATTTTTGAAAAAAAATTATTATAAAAGGTAGTTTTATGAAATTTTCCCTTTTTTTTACTCCTTTTATTGAAATTATCTTTGGTTTCCCCTTGTTGAATAAAAATCCATTTTCTACTTTTTTGACCGGTATGTCTTCGGGTTTAATTTATGTTTTCCCATATAAATATAACACGTTTTCCGACCCCTATTTTATCTTCAAAAGTTGCAACTTCAACCTTCTATGAATATCGTCATTCCAAAATTTATCCTTTGTGGTGTTTGTACAAATCAATCTTAGTCGATATCTCAAATGCTTTGAAAAATCGACTCAAGGTACTTTAAACACTCACTTGGGGTATTGTAGACACATAATCGTGTCTCCCCATTTAATGCTTATGATGACCAATACCCCGCTCCAATTGGTCCAGGATCAAGGAAAGTATAAAGAACGAGTCTAAAATAAAATGTTTTAAGCCCAAGACTATTTTCTACCCCTTTTTATTAATCCATTTCCGAAAACCTTTTTAATAACTAATTTTACTATGCCCATCTTTGAAAATCTTTTAAAAATAGTTTTTATGAAAGCCCAATTTATAAAACCCCTTTTGTAGCCCAATTTAATTAATAGAATTAATTAATTACATTGATTAGTTTTATTAATAAAAATATCTTTTTATAAAAATAATTTTTTTCCAAAGTGTTTTTAAATATCTTTTGTCTAACTATTTTCTAAAATCTTTTTCAATAAAAATAATCTTTTTCCAAAGTAATTTTAAATATCTCTTATTACTAACTCTTTTCTAAAATCTTTTATTTTCTAAAATCTTTTAGAGATCTACTAGTTTCAAAACCTATCGCATCCCAACTACCTAAACATATATAATGATTCTCTCATCTCCTCACAATTGATACACGGCTCACAGCTCACAACTCTCCACGGCATCTCCCTCAAACAAATCTCACCAACTAACACTCATCTCTCAAAATCCCGTGGCACAAACACAGCTCTCATACACAAAACTCCCTCAACAGCATCTCCATCACTCGACACCTATACCCACAGCACTAATATTTCACCACCTACAATCTAAGTCAACGCACTAATCCCCTCCATCACAAATCCTACTGCCTATCACACATTCATCATATCATCAATCATCCTTAATAATCATCACCTTGCGCCACACCTTATACTCCCTCATATATCTTCGCGACCAACAAATTTGCACCAACACCATACTAATATTATACGACGCAACATATAAACACAACAAATCATCTTTTTTCTTATTTTAAGACTCGTACAACTATTCAAATTTCCAAGATCCGTACAAATCAACGACCCTGCACGGTGGTATAATTTCTAAGGGTCAACTAAATTAACAAACTTTATTTTATTTATTTATTTGTTTTTATTATTTTATTGAAGTTACTAACATTCTATTCATGATGTAGATTGTTAACAAATTCATGCGACTGTAAGTATTGTATATTATACTAACTCCCTGCAATATTTTCTTTTCTTATTTTTATTTATTTTCATACATTATTATATGTCTGCCTGATTATTCTATACATATTATTATGATTGTCCTGCATGATTTTTATCACCCACATGTTATTTTTGCTAACAAGACCTAAAAGAATCGTTCTAACATTAATCGATTAATTTGGACAACATGTTAGGTTCCTTGTAATATTGATTGCATAATAACTTGTCACTAAAAATTAGTCTTTTTATGTGTTTCCTGAACCAATTTAGACTAATTATTTTTAGGGTGTATAAAAATATTATACGATTATTCTCTGGCATAAAATCTGCAATGAATCGATATTTAGTAGAGGCCAACTTTGGGCGAATATGGTTCATTATGACTATATTCGTACACTCACCCCCGAACTCAATCTTTGGTTCACTTTGACCATCTATGGAGTCATGACGGGGAAATCTACATTGGATAATTTGTCCCTACGATTTTCCTATATCCAATTAGGTTTATGATTCTTCCTAAAAAGTATTGTTGGCGACTTCTTTCAAAACAATTTTCAATAAAACCTTAACAGTGGGGTAGTCAAATATAATACGCGCTGACACCGCGTAGGCGAAATAAAAACACGCCTACAATTTGGCGACTTCACTGGGGAGGATTTTTAAAAAAATTTTTTTTTTTAAATGAGTGGGTGAAACTTGAAAAATACGATTCATTCTTATTTTTATGCCTTTGAATAATATACAGTTTTGCATATGCATGGCTACTATTCAGCCACAATAAGGTCAATCTACCTTGCCTCATTAGCACATGTTCTATGTGTGAGGTCACCCCAGAGGGTTTGCGCTTTGTTCTTCCAAAAAGCTTCCTGAGCGATAGTGTTGGATCTTAGTCATAAGCAAACCTACCCAACCATGGCATTGTTCTCTTGTTCCTGACTTGAGACTGGAGTGCATCTTACACGTGGCCACCTCTTTAAGCAGGGGTACGAAGTGTGGGATCAATCTCTTAGTCATGGACCCTTTTCAGACTGAACCTAAACCTGACCAATAGTGGAATGTAGAACTGGACTTTAGGTTGAGAACTTTTGCATCCATGTTATATGACATTTGCCTGTGATTGCAATTCTTGCCTGTTATTATCTTGTCAAATTGTCGTCATTATGCGTCGTTCCTAAAAATCGCGTCTAAATAACAAACAAAAGTTCGTCAATTGGCCAAAACATCGACTAAATCCCCGAAAAACATGTCGGGGAGTAGTGCGCCAAGCGCATTAATTTGCGCCTGGCGTACCACTCCCGCGCCAGACGCACAACTGTGCGCCGCGCGCAGCGATGCTGCGTGGCGCGCAGTCCGTGCATCACATGCTTTTCGTTGATTTAGTTTTCATAGTGGCTGATCCTATGTTCAGTCCTATGTCCGTCGGTCTTCACTCACATAAAAAATGGTCATTTTAGGAGTCCCACCTAATTCCAAAAAAAAAATCAGTCTTTTCATGCAAGCTAAAGTCTGTCCTAAAAAAAGCGCATCTAAAGTGGTCATTGTAGAGTTAGAGTCATCATGTGTAATACCCCTCATGATTGCTTTAAAGGGATTTAGCAGGCTACTCATTCAACAAGATGCATCTTTCTTTTAGGGAGCTTATTTCCTTAGTTACTCTACAGTTAAGCGTGCTTGGCTGGAAGTAGTCCAGGGATGGGTGACCTCCTGGGAAGTTTCTCAGGGTGTGCATGAGTGAGGACAAAATGCACCGAATGAACTTGTGTTGGTTATTGAGGACAGTTGTTGGCCCTGGATGCGCATTGGTGACAATATACTCGATTCCGGATGGGTCGGGTATTACAAATGGTATCAGAGCAACCCTGCGACCGCGTGTTGGGGCGACCCTAAGGCCGTAAGGCCGAATATTAGGAGTCCTCATACGCCTAGTGGGGGAGGATTCTGGGGCTGCATTGTCATAAGGAGCGACCCAGAGGTCGTCAGACCGAATATTTGGAGTCTCCGTGACGATCGGTCTTCAGCCGGGCGACCCACAGCCGTATGCCGAATATGTGGAGTCTTGGCGCAACGAGGGCGTTCTTTGTTCTCAAGTGGGGGTGTATGTAATACCCCTCATGATTGCTTTAAAGGGATTTAGCAGGCTACTCATTCCAACAAGATGCATCTTTCTTTTAGGGAGCTTATTTCCTTAGTTACTCCATAGTTAAGCGTGCTTGGCTGGGAATAGTCCAGGGATGGGTGACCTCCTGGGAAGTTTATCAGGGTGTGCATGAGTGAGGACAAAATGCGTCGAATGAACTTGTGTTGGTTATTGAGGACGGTTGTTGGCCCCTGGATGCGCATTGGTGACAATATACTCGACTCCGGATGGGTCGGGTGTTACATCATGCATGTCTACCTCTTCCCATTTCTCCGTGCTGTTCAACTAATCTTCCCTGTCAATCTTACCTTTCCATATTCATCAACTTCAAACACTTACATTTTTCAAGATCAATCCTACACCCTCTTCTATTCTACGTTTTTTTCAAAAACATTTACTAATCATCATAATACCACGACATTTCAAAAAATATATATTTTTCAAAATTAATCCATCATCTTTTCCTAACAAAAGATAAAAATAAGGGGTTCCTTTCAAAAATGAATTTCGAAAATTCTAAGCCCAGTCTAAACACCTTCAATCCAATTCAATCCAATCGACCCAATTCACTTGCATTCATTCTAGGTCCATATGCATTAGAGTCCATTTTGCATTCATATAGGGTCCATCTAATTCGAGTCCATACATTCATATTAGGCCCGCTAGTATTAGAGTCCATTTTAGGCCCATATAAGTCTAGCTCCTGTCAAAATCTAGACCCATTTGCATCTTTATGTGAACCCTAGTCTATGCCAATCCCAGTCCAAGTCTAATCCAACTCTATTCCAATCCAATGTCAAGCCCATGTGCATTTTCAAGTCTAACTTCAAACCAATATAAGACTAAGTCCAGAGTTAGGTCCACATAAGGCCCAACTCATTTTCAAAGTCAATCCAGTCCAATTCCAAATCCATATAGGACGAAGTCCAAACCCCTTTTGACTTAGCTAGGCTAGTCATCCCTGTAAGACCATAACGACACCCTTTGACCTAGCTAAGCTAGTCATCCCTGTGAGACCATAACGGCACCCCTTTGACTTAGCTAATCTAGTCACCCGTAAGACCATAACGGCACCCATTGATTAAGTAAAGCTAGTCACCCCTAAGACCTTAAAGGCACCCCTCGAGTTTAGCGAAGCTACTCCTATCTTTCATCTATAGCAATATCAAATCATCAAGTCTGGCGAAGCCAATTCCCTTAAGTCTAGCGAAGCTAGCATTCCATAAGTCCATAGTCAAATTTTGAGTCTAGCTTGCTTAGTCTAATGTAAGTTCCGAAGTCTAGTTGTCTAGCCTGCTTGCTCACCCGTAAGTTCAAAGTCTAGTTGCCTAGCCTGCTTGCCTTAAGTTAAGAGTCTAGTCTCCCTTATTGTCCAGTCTTCCTTAAAGTCTAGCTTGCTTGCTCACCTGTAAGTTCAAAGTCTAGTCTCTCCTATCATTCAGTCTGCTTGCATAGTCCAGTCCAGTTCATGTCTGCATTTGCATATAGTTAGGCCCATGTCTCTATCATGGTCAAGCCCATACTAAGTCCATAACCATAACCATTCCTAATCATTTCTCATTTCCATTTCCATTTCAAAATCATTTTCCATTTTCACTTCTCATTTCCAACTTCCCATTTCTCCTCTCCATTTCTCATTTCGAAAATCATTTCTTAAAACTTACAAGCAAGGTCCACTCGATTCTGTTCATGACCAGTCGAGAGATTATAACTTAAGAACACTTAAAGGAGGAACAAAATGTGAGCCTACTCTAAAGCTCATCAATCGCACTATCACCACCCCGACATCATTTAGAGTCATGAAGATTACTTTTGACCGCCTACACAATAGAGGCGAGATCACTTCCATACGGTCTACCGCCTTCATAATAGAGGTGCGATCACTTCTATAGGGTGACTTCAAACCCTGCACTTAAACGAAAATTCAAAAGGTGCAACCTACATTTGTACAGCAAACGAAATAATGAACATATGACATCTAGTGTTGGATCCTACAAATGCACTGTAAAACATGGTCGATAACAACATACTTCTAATGCTTACTATAACGAGAATCAGTATCACCAGTAACCTTTTTGCGCAGTGCATCGACAATTCAAAAGGGCGTAGTCTTTTATTTCGGTTTCCTAGGATGAGTCGAGAGTCCTTACCCTGAGCCATTTCTCTCCTTTCCCATCGAGTCTATGTCGCTATAGGACTTCATTTATTATAGCCTTTTCATTTCCAATTTCATTTTCATTTTTATTTTTCATTTTCATTGGTCTTCCATCATTTTATTTATGCTTCTAATTCAATGATGAAACTCAAATCACCTAAACGAACTTGACTAATAATAATAAAAAGAGATCTGAAAAAAAGAGAAAAAAAAAGAGGACATACTTTGGATCAGGAGTTATTCCCCCTTCCCTTCTATTACCTTCCATAAGCCATCCATGCAATCCAATCAAAAATCTTTTAAACCATCATCTCCATTAACCAAATAACCTTTCAAAATCAAAGCTCCGCAAATAACCTTCAAGCCTTCCACTATACCCTAAACCAAACTTGTGTGCAAGCCTCACTACAAAAAAATCAATAGTGAAAAAATTCAAAGTGCAAAAAAAATGAAAAAAGCAAAAACGCACATGACAAAAAGAAAAAAAAGAAAGAGCCAAAGGCAAATAAAAAGTCAAGTTAGGGGGCTTGCACACAAGTTCTACCCCTTATTCAAATCCCTTCGATTCATCAAACCTTTAATCCATATAATCCAAATTCATAATCCTTTCATCAATCCTAACTCCTTCTCCAAGGTATGTCCAAGCCCGCTAGGTTGAAAACCCGAAAGGGCCGCCTAGGCAAAAGATAGGGCACAAAAAAATGATAATAAAAAAAAAGAAATCAGATCCAGAACTACGAATGGTCTGATTCCGCAAGGATACATAGGAATCCTCATCCCGAGGTCCGACCGCTTCAATAGAATAAAAAGTAGTCATGGTCTAATGATTTGACTTTCTAGAATTTAGGAGCATAATCTCTTTCTAGATCCCGACATAGACTCGAGTCTGAACCTAGCCTCGTTAAAACCTTTTCCCACCAACATTTATTTGAGTCACAAATTTCAACCTTTTTATTTTTCGATCCAAGCTCTCCTTTTCCCCCGAAGGACTCTCCGACAATTCCATGGTTTCTGGCGATATTTGACTTTGCCTATATCAACTTCCTAAAGAAGAATCCCCAGTACAATCCCCAGTGACAACTTTCAACGTTCAAGACAGATCAACTACATTTCCATATCAGATCAAGTACATTTCGATTAAGGTTCATGCCTAATTCAAGGCAAGCTCACCCAAAGTGGGGGCTTCCTATGTGTGGTGGTTCCTCCAATTCAAATCAAACTCCCGAAGAGTTGTAATCCGTGGACCTCGTTTACGAACCCCGATCATTTTCTAAAAACAATTTTCGAAAATCATTCTATGCATTTCTAATCATTCTATCATTCTACACATCTTCTAGCCGTGCAAAATCCCGACCTTGCACTATGGCCTTGCAAAACCCTGACCTTGTATTGCATTTCATACATTCTAGTTTTGCATAACCCTGACCTTGCATGACGTGTCATCCCTTAGCTTTGCATAACCTTAATCCTTTACATAGCGTCTTGTGCATCCTTAGAGAGTCTAAGTTTGCGTACATTTGCATCACCATGTGCTTTATCTGAGTTGTTCGCACCTATCTGCTAACATCTTCTTCTGCAGGTAATAAGATTGCTTGTAGTTATTGTCCTGCATACTAACTTTGTTTTTGCGAGACCGACGGTTATAGATCGGTTCTAAAGCTGCGGAGCGTTAGTTTAGAATCGTTCTCAAGTCCCGACACAGTATACTTTGACTATCGGTTTCCTGAACCTCGGTCAAAGTGGGGGCTACAGACACACATAATCATGTCTCCCCATTTAGTACCCTATGATGACCAATACCCTGCTCCAATTGGTCCGGATCAAGGAAAGAATAAAGAACGAGTCTAAAATAAAATGTTTTAAGCCCAAGACTATTTTCTACCCCTTTTTATTAATCCATTTCCGAAAACCTTTTTTATAACTAATTTTACTAAGCCCATCTTTGAAAATCTTTTAAAAATAGTTTTTATGAAAGCCCAATTTATAAAACCCCTTTTCTAGTCCAATTTAATTAATAGAATTAATTAATTACATTGATTAGTTTTATTAATAAACATATCTTTTTATAAAAATAATTTTTTTCCAAAGTGTTTTTAAATATCTTTTGTCTAACTATTTTCTAAAATCTTTTTCAATAAAAATAATCTTTTTCCAAAGTAATTTTAAATATCTCTTATTACTAACTCTTTTCTAAAATCTTTTATTTTCTAAAATCTTTTAGAGATCTACTAGTTTTCGAAAACCTATTGCATCCCAACTACCTAAACATATATAATGATTCTCTCATCTCCTCACAATTGATACACGGCTCACAGCTCACAACTCTCCACGGCATCTCCCTCAAACAAATCTCACCAACTAACACTCATCTCTCAAAATCCCGCGGCACAAACACAGCTCTCATACACAAAACTCCCTCAACAGCATCTCCATCACTCGACACCTATACCCACAGCACTAATATTTCACCACCTACAATCTAAGTCAACGCACTAATCCCCTCCATCACAAATCCTACTGCATATCACACATTCATCATATCATCAATCATCCTTAATAATCATCACCTTGCGCCACACCTTATACTCCCTCATATATCTTCGCGACCAACAAATTTGCACCAACACCCAGTGGCGGATCCAAGAATTTATGAATGGTGGGTCACTACTAGACCATGTTATTGGACGGATCGGGGGTGTCGGTTCGGGTCATTAGCGGGTCACTTGAAATCATTAGCAGGTCAAGCCAGGGTTGGGGCTAAATGGAAGGGTCAAGGTTGAGTCCAAGAATAAGTAGGTCATTAACGCCACTTAAATGAACACGTCCTTTGACTCGATTTTGGCTTATAAAAGCCCTTACACTTATACTCTTACAAAATTACAATAAGTAATAATACAACTCAAACAACTAAAGATTTGGAGAAACTTCTATTTCCAATTTTGTCAAACATATCAATCAATTTTTATATCAAATTATATACTAAATTACTAATTATGGCCACTACAAAAACTTCTCATAATAGGTCCAATTCTAAAAAGACCTATAAGAAGGTTTTAGCATATGTACCTAAATACAATCAATCACAACTTCAAAGCCAATCCAATGCTTAACTAGCAACTCGATCAATCTTAGTCAGCATTCACCAATTACCCACAATCTTAATTCAATGCAAATAACAACATCAAAATGGAAAATAAAGATAGCAAATTAGATATAACAACAATCAATTAAAGCAAAATTATAAACCTTAAAACTTTCAATTTCGGAATCGAAATAGAGCCTAAATAAATAATGCTATACACCAAAAATATCATAGAACAATCCGGAAAAAAAACCACATGAGCTATCCTTTCTAGGTTAATTGAATTAAACTTAATTCCTAAAACATGAGCCATATGAACTCCGACGACGGAGTTATGTTGGAAGATTTGAATCAAAAGAATGAACACATAACTATATAAGATATAAACTTTCTATTACAGTAATTAATAAATTTGCAAAAAATATGGAATTAATTACCAAAAAAAAGGAAAAGCAAATAACTCACTATCCATTAAGAATCTGCCATCGGAGGAAATGTAAGATTTTTAATGGAAATTAAAGGTTGAGATATGTGATCACTTAAACTTCTTCTAGAAGAATCCCATGTTTTCTAGCACTATCAACCTATCACAAATTAACCCACAAAAGTCGAGAAAAACATGTCAAGCTTCTGCATTCTGGAATTAATGGAATCAAAGGAATGCTGCCGACTGCCGTGCCCAACAACCCAGAGGAAGAAGAAACAAAAATGGCTGATTTTGATTTTTTTTTCGGGGAATGGTGGGTCACGTGACCCACCATGACAAAGGCTAGTTCCGCCACTGCCAACACCATACTAATATTATACGACGCAACATATAAACACAACAAATCATCTTTTTTCTTATTTTAAGACTCGTACAACTATTCAATTTTCCAAGATCCGTACAAATCAACGACCCCATACGGTGGTATAATTTCTGAGGGTCAACTAAATTAACAAACTTTATTTTATTTATTTATTTGTTTTTATTATTTTATTGAAGTTACTAACATTCTATTCATGATGTAGATTGTTAACAAATTCATGCGACTGTAAGTATTGTATATTATACTAACTCCCTGCAATATTTTCTTTTCTTATTTTTATTTATTTTCATACATTATTATATGTCTGCCTGATTATTCTATACATATTATTATGATTGTCCTGCATGATTTTTATCACCCACATGTTATTTTTGCTAACAAGACCTAAAGAACTGTTCTAACATTAACCAGATTAATTTGGACAACATATTAGGTTCCCTGTAATATTGATTGCATAATAACTTGTCACTAAAAATTAGTCTTTTTATGTGTTTCCTGAACCAATTTAGACTAATTATTTTTAGGGTGTATAAAAATATTATATGATTATTCTCTGGCATAAAATCTGCAATGAATCGATGTTTAGTAGAGGTCAACTTTGGGCGAATGTGGTTCATTATGACTATATTCGTACCCTCACCCCCGAACTCAATCTTTGGTTCACTTTGACCATCTATGGAGTCATGACGGGGAAATCTACATTGGATAATTTGTCCCTACGATTTTCCTATATCCAATTAGGTTTATGATTCTTCCTAAAAAGAATTGTTGGCGACTTCTTTCAAAACAATTTTCAATAAAACCTTAACAGTGGGGTAGTAAAATATAATACGCGCTCACACTGCGTAGGTGAAATAAAAACACGCCTACATGTATCTTCTTATTATCATCCATTTTTATTACTTTCGTATTACTCCCTCTTATTACAAAATTAGCACCCTATGTTGGCTATATCCGTTTCCGTGCTACCTAGAGTGTGACAACCATTTCTAGATTCCCTGGATCCGCCACGCCTATATACTCACTTTTTCTTTGACTTGGTGTAAACCCGCAAGATTCTAACATTTGTCTCCATAACTCCAACATGGCATTAACCCTCAATAATATAGTATCAATACAATATTGTATAAAAATATTATACGGTTTTTTCACCAGATACCCCCGAGTTTTCAAAAAATTCACGTGGTACCCTCCATGTTTTCAAAATTCACCAGGTACCCCTAAGTTTAAAACTAATTCACGTGGTACCTCAAATACCCTTAATGACTAACGGCGTTAAACGCCGTTAGTCATTAACCCTAATTTCCTATTTTAAACCCTAATTAACCCCCTAATGCTAACCCTAATCCTAATCCTAACCCTAATCCTAACCCCTAACCCTAACCCTAACCCTAACCCACCACCCCACCACACACCCCCACCCTCCCACTACCCCCGGCCCACTCCCCCCCACCCCCGCCCTCCCCCACCCCCTGCAGCCCCCCTCCCCCACCCCCGCAGCCCCTCCCTCACCCCCGTGCCGCCCCCTCCCCCCACCGGTTCGGTTCCGTAGTCCCCACCCTCGCGCCGCCCCTCCGATCCCCCACCCAGTTCGGTAGTCCCCCACCCCTCCCTCACCATCGCGCCCCCCCCTCGCACCCCCACGACACCACGCCCTTCCATTTTCGCACCCCACCCCTCACCCGCCGCCGCGTCACCCGCAACCCCTGTATTTTCTTCATCCCTCTCGTTTTTTCGCAATCTCGGTACTTTGTGTTTCACGCAATTTGGAGGAGGGTGGTGCTACGGGGGTGGGAGAGGAGTGCGAAAATGGAAGCGGGTGGTGTTGTGGGGCGCGGGGTGGGGGTGGTTCTTGTGGGGGCGCAGGGGTTACGGGAGAAGGGTTAGAGGGGGACGGTGGTGGGGAGGGGGGGGGTGGAGGAGGCTGCGGGGGTTGGTGGGAGGGTGGGAGAGGGGTGATTAGGGTTAGGTTTAGGGTTTAGGGTTGGGATTAGGGTAAGGGTTAGAATTATAGGTTAATTAGGGTTCAAATCGAAAATTAGGGTTAATGACTAACCGCGGTTAACGCCGTTAGTCATTAAGGGTATTTGAGGGTACCACGTGAATTAGTTTTTAAACTTAGAAAGACTCTGGTGAATTTTGAAAACATGGAGTATGCACCACGTGAATTTTTTGAAAACTCGGGGGTATCAGGTGAAAAAACCGTAAGTTATATCATCCTAGATACACAATGTTAATTCATCTATTACTATTGAGAAGATGAAAGTACTTGGAAGGCAAGTCCCAATTGTTGTGATCTAAGTGTGGATAGGAAAATACTTCATAAATATCTCACATGTGTCATGACATTTGTTTCCATTTCGTTGTTTCTATCTCAACCTTAACTAAATCAACAAACTCACGTGGTATATATACACTTCGTCATCATTGCCCAGTGCCCACGGTCTCTTGGTACCTTAATTATCATTATTAGTGTGAATCGCGTCGGGTTGGGCCAATTTCAGGTTGACCTGATTTATATTTCAGATCACTTACCCCTAACACAAACCCAACCTGATTCTAATTTCAGGTTGAAAATCATAACCCAAATCCGACCTTACCAATTTCGGGTTGACCCAAAACCAACCCAAAATGACCTGAAATGAAATTCAACTATACACGCTAAGTTATGAAAGTATGGATTAATGACCTGAAATGAAATTTAGGTGATCCAAGAAATAGGCTTGTCCAAATACAAATAAGAATAACAAAAGATAGGTTGTATAAGTTATGAAAGTCTGGGTTAATTTCAGGTTGACCCGACTTGAAAATAATCCGACTTCTAAATCAGGTTATTCGGGTTATTTTCAGGTTCTAAAAGTCAACCTGAACCTAACCCATTATATTTTCAGGTCGAGTTGGGTCGACCCATTTTTTATTTCAGGTCGAAAATCTCAACCCAAACCCGGAATTTTCAGGTCAGTTTCAGGTCGGATTATCGGGTTGAGTCAACTTTTGCCAGCCCTAATCATTATTAAGTTTTGTTAAAATCGATGGAAATCACATGCAAATTTTCTACCCCTTTCTATATATATTCCATCATTTTTCTAATAAGACGGATGACCTTTATCGTAGAACGTCATGGCAAAATAAAACAATCTATTGTCACAATTAGAAAGGCCTTTGTATGTGCTTCAAATCATATGTGTGACTTCACTCAGAGTTCATTCATTGAAAATAGATCAATGATTGTATATTGAATGGTTTAGAGCAATAAGAGTTAGTTGACTGTTGATGCCTTGCATATATACTACTCCCTCTGCTTTTTTTTATTTGCTACATTTGACTTGCACGGTTTTCAAAGCATTATTTAACTCTTAATATCTCTTATTTCGCTTAAGTAAAAATTATAAAAATTTGATATTATGAATCTACACGTCGAGACGAATCTAACAAAATCACACATGACTATATTTTTACTTATAAAATAATCAAAATAATCGGTCAAAGTAGTGGCTTCATTCCCAAGAAATCAAATGTAGCAAATAAAAAAAAGCAGAGGGAGTAGGAGTTATAGTGCTCTGGGTATCATGTGTAACGTCGTCATCTCGCCGCGCTAGAGCTATACATGTGTATCAATTGGGTTATATTGTTGCTGTAAATCTGAAGTATGGCAACTGTGTTGCTATAGGCCTATAGCTGTTTTTGATTCTTTAAAGTTTGACAGCAATTTTTATTTTGTGTACCACAAAAGCAAAATTTGTCAGCTTTTATTTCTTTTTTGGTATAAAGTTTTACAGCACCTATAAGGCTATAACACAAGCCAGAGCTATCTGAAGTTCTGATTTTATGCTTAAACCTAACTCTCTAATACTACATCGTTTTTTTTAATCTACACACTTTCTTTTTTGGTATGCTTTCTTTTTAATCTACTTTCTTCTCTTTTTTTCACCCATGTCATCTACTTTTTAATATTTTAACCCACTATTTAATTTATCTTTCTCACTTTTTAATTTCTCTCTCTACCTTTTCGCTTTCTTCTCATACTTTTACACTTTCTCCTCGGTTCTCCCCAAAGTGAAGTGAGTAAATTAAAATGAAACGGATGGAGTAGCATTTATTTTTTTTGATAGGAACTCTCCAATAGCATTGGCTTTGTTTATTATACTTACAATTACCTAATACCTATACATATCTTTTGATAATAATATAAGTAATTATATTCCCTTAAGAAAAACCTTTCTTCCAAATTTGAACGCTTTCTTAAAAAGTTCATAGAGATAAGCGATTTGATTCGAGTTTGTTATTAACTGCATTTTTAACTTGTAATAAGCATATATTTTGTTAAATTTGGGGTACTTTATTTGAAGAAAATAAAATAAAAATAAATAAGATATCCCATAACAGAGCGAGAAACTTATAAATTATAATTCACCAAAAAACTTGCTTATTTCTTATATAACTTTGAAAATAGAATGAAATATAACAACTGAAGCCATTGATCTAGTTGACCTCAATAATCATGTTGTGTTTGAGATATATACGCAAAAAATAATTCATGATGTAAATCATAAGCAACTAGTGAGTTCAAATTAGAAACTCATATATTTGCCTTATTGATTATTTACAAATTACTACATAAATACCAATAGAAACGATGGTGTAAAAAATTTATATGGACTTGGTTCACACTTCACACTAACTTTAGTGTGAAGTGTGAACCTAATGGTAGTATATGTGATTTATAAGAAAAAGGTCACTATGTTAAAAATAATAGATATAAAAGAGGAGTAGCTATATATTGTAAGGATAACTATGTAAGGAAAAAAAAAGTTATTATGTTAAAAAGTGTATCTTTTATTATAATAAATTAATGTAAGAAAATGTCACTGTATGAGAATAATATGTCACTATGTTAGATAATGGTAGATTAATGTGATTTTAGATTGTAAAAGGTGAATATAAGAAGAAAAAAAAAAGGTCACTATGTCACATAAGTGGTTTTGATCACGCTAATATTAGTGTGACCAGGTCCATACAAGACTAGCTCCTTATTTTATTTTCTATCTCAGTTATAAATGTTTGAATTCATTCAGTATCATAATGTACACAAACAACAGATATAAATTCAACAATTGGTGGATTACGATCTTTTTTGGGATTGACATGTATCTTTGGAGTAATCGTTTCTGGGTATAAATGATACTGTATTTCTGATATATCATAATTTCTTTTTCTTAATTTGTTGAAATTTGGTATGTCTTAAGTTTACTACCACATTATTTACTTGTTTATAGCAACCGTTTAATCACTATTCTTGATGCCTTTTGTGGTCTCTCATCATTACTTTCTTCATGTATTTCCTCCACTAATTGCTTTTGCTACATTAGTATTGTGATATATCTTAAATATGGTTAGGATTACAAAATTAAGATATATCACAATAATTAGCTAATCTTTTTCATTGTAATATCGTACGTCACTATTGTTGTCCTCTTATGTAAAGGAATATGTAAAGAGGAAGACTCGTTAATTGATACAGATGATATTTATATCCTAGCTTTAGAGACATCTACCTCTACATCATTCCTCCTTCAGCCATAATATAATTGCTCTACAGGAAGTGGAGCACATTTTTTATAGTATATTTTTTTGATAAGTAAGTTCAAGATTATTATATTAGTCTGAACTTTTCGACAAACTGAGCTATCCTGAGAGAGGGAAATATTATCATAATGGAATGGAACAAATAATTGAGACATTTTAAAATGAAAAATGGAGCATAGAACATGAGTCAAAGGATGTACTTAAATAAGAAACCTTATTGACATGAGTCATGCTCCCATATTTACATAATTTGAAATGAAAAGGATTAATATTTCTTCATAACACTATTACTCGCTCAAAACCCTTGTCACTTCATATTATGTGATTCTTTATAAGTCATTCTCACATACTCACATAATTTATTACAAACATTTCCCATTTACATATCTTTTCTAATGTCCACATAGATCTTTCGCCTCCATCTACTTTTGTCGAGCTAATTTTTTTATATTGTTTCTAATCCAAGGCGATTCCCCGGGGTTTCTTTGTGGTACAATTTAGTAGTAGTTAAAAAAGTCATCTCATACTCATTAAAAAAGTCATCTCATTCATTATATGGATTTCAAAAGTTTTCAATTCATATATCATCATTAATTTTGATTAAATAACCAATAATAGTATGGTGGAGTGATGGTTGGATCTCTTTCTTTCATACTTGAGGTTGTGGGTCAAATCTTCACGTTAACAATCTTGCTTTTTTTACTATATGAGAAAGACGTAGATAGAATGTTATTATTGAATGATGGATGACACGCAAGACATATACGTTCTTGTGAACACTTTTTAATATATTAAGTATATATATCCCAACTGTCCTACTATAACAGGTGCATAATTTAGTCAACGCCTCATATGCCAAAACTAAATCACTGTAACATGTTCTCCTTATCTTATCTTAAATTATTTCTGCAAACTTTTTGTACGAATTCTATCTATTAAGGTGTACCACAAATCTATCTCAACATGTGCATCGCTACCCCTATTTTCCTAATATGATCTTTCCAAAATGCCCAACAGCCAAATTTATATAATAATGTTGGTCTAGTTGTCTTTCAGAATCTTCTTTCTAAACTTTGAGGTACAATATGGCCGCAAAAGATCGTAATTGTGCGCTCCTTTCCATCTTAAGCCACCCTCATTAATGTATCCTACAAGTGATGTAAATTTTGATCAATATCTTTATTCCCCTATGAAATCAACCCAAAGTATTTAAAACTCATAAATGGGTAACTTCGTTCCCTTTTGATGTACCAACATCCTTGTTTGACTGATTTGAATGTCTTTCAATACTAAAATCGCACTCCATGTATTTCATTTTGCTCTAAGTTAGCCTAAATACTTGAGATTCTAATATTTGCCTCCTCTCAAACTTTAACATTAACCTCATCTCTGGCCTTCTCCACCAATACAACATCATCCGCAAACAACATACACAACAATATATATTCCTCAATACACTGTGTCATTTTCATCTATTCATTAAGGTCACCAATAGGCAAGGACTTAATGCAATTCTCTCTTGTTGTCCTATTGTATTAGGATTACTCCTCATGTCCTCACATTTGTTTTTGCATTTCTTAACTAAGTAAATATATATATTTGCATTTTATACCCTTCTTGTATATTGTCTATCAAAGCATATTTCTAAAGTGATACCTTATCATAGACCTTCTGTAGGTAATTAATAATCATGTGGAAATCCTTCTTCCTCACCCTGTAATATTCAATCATCGGTCTCATATTGATAGAATACCATGTCAAAGGACCAACTCAACCAAAAGTTTAAGCTGATGGTTGGAGTCCGAGGATTAATTTATACTCCATCACGCCCTCTCACGCGAGAGCCCATTGGGCTTGAAGTGTGGATGCAACACATGTCTCCCTCATACCTGGCGCTAAATATTCCACTTAGAAAGCAGGGGTGATGAGATTTGAACCTGTGACCTTTATGTCACGCTGACTCTGATACTATGTCAAATGACCAACTCAACCAAAAGCTTAAACTGATGGTTAGAGTCCCAGGAATACTTGTACGTATACGTACTCTATCACATAAGATGAATGACTTATATATGACTATATAAAGTACCATCCAGCATAAACCCACATTAGTTATCTGAAATGTTTATACCTAATCTCAATCGATAATCTATCACAGTCCTTCACAATTTAAAAGTATGACCCAAAACTTCTTTTTTCTCCCAGTATTGTGTGTGTGTGTGCGCGTGCGCGCGCGTGTGTATGTACAGTCTTAGGCATCTCCTCTATTTTGTAAGTTGATATGAAGATGTTCGTCCTCCAATCTACCGGTAAGAAAGTTAGAAAAATGGACTTTAAATCTAAGTATTATGTTGGATTTTAACAATACTATATATATATATATATATATATGTATACATATATATATATGTATACATATATATATATGTATACATATATATATATGTATACATATATGTATATGTATATATATATGTATATGTATATATATGTATACATATACATATATATACATATACATATATATATATACATATACATATATATATATATACATATATATATATATATATATATATATATATATGTATATGTATATATATATATATGTATATGTATATATATATATATGTATATGTATATATATATATGTATGTATATGTATATATATATATATATATATATATATATATATATATATATATATATATATATGTATGTATATATATATATATATATATGTATGTATATATATATATATATGTATGTATATGTATATATATATATGTATGTATATGTATATATATATGTATGTTAGTATATATATATATATATATATATATATAGTGTGGGGGGGAAATCATCCAAGTAAGTTAGTAAAATGGAAACGTAATTTGAGGTGAAGGATTATTAAAAATCCACCCACAATCCACGTATCTAGTTTGCATTGGTCTAAAATCTTGGTCAAATTTCAAGTGAAATCGTCTCCCTCTAATTTATTGGATGATATGAATAAATCATCTGTTAGAATCCTTATTTTGTGTACCTGTGAGTTGTCCTACATTGGAGAAAGAAGAGATAAAGTACCACAATATAAGATTAAGGAGTTACTCCTACTATCATCAATTGGTTTTAGTATGGATCCTCATAAGGACTTGTATGTGTACCAAACTCTCATCCTCCTTATTGGGTTGCCCAAACCCATTTTCAATTATATCAAATTTATCATGGTATAATAGCCTAGGTTGTTGGGCCTTTCATATTGGGCATTTGTCCAACAATCGGATAAGGGCCTCTATTGGACGTTCATTCCCAATGAGGATTATTATTGTGTACTTTACCAAGGTGTGCTATAATTCTAAGGACACTCACATGTGAGCGGAGGAGTGTTAAAATTGGTTTTAGCATGAAACCTTCTTTGGACTTATATGTGGACCAAACACTCTCCTTCTTATTGAATTGCCCAGACCTATTTCCAGTTCTATCAAATTTATCATCATCATGAAAATGGTCACTAGTCAACCCTCACATAAAAAAGTATCACTTCACTATTATAACTAGTTACTATGAAATCGTATTGCCATTATTAAGATTAATGCGTGCCTATGATTTTAGTTGATGTCTTCTCTTAACACAATGTTGTTTGTTAATGATATTATTGTATAAGGAGATGAGGCTAGCGTTGGGGTTAAAGCCAATTTGATTCCTAGGAGACAATAGTTAGGTCTTGTTCTTATCGATCGAAGTTAATTAAATTGAACTTATTGGAGCTGAGCTAAATCGAACATAACTTAATGGAGTTAAAATGAATTGAATTGAACTTAATGAAGTTGAACAAAACCGAAATAAACCGAACTTACTTAACATAATGGAGTTGAAGTGAATTGAACCCGAATTCAACTTAATGGAGCCGAGCTAAATTGAATCGAATCGAAATTAAGTTCAAAAGAACAAGGCCTTAGAATTGCAAATGATTTCGACTAAGATGGAGTAACACTCGAACATGGAGTGCCAATTAGTTATTGAGAAGGAGCCACATGGTGATGTGGTGACACTAGATTGTAATGAGGTTCTCTAACCTACGTTCTTCTCAACTTATTTTCATTTAATTTTAATGTGTTGAACTCAACTTATTGTTGTTGAACTTAACTCATTTTTGCTAAACTTAACTCATTTTGTCGAACTTAACTTATTTTTTTTGCTAAAACTTGACTTATTTTTCATGAGATTAACTTATTTGTTTATGAACTTATTTTTATGTAGCTTAACTACTTATTTTGCTGATCTTGTTTAAACTTATTGTAATAAGGGTTTGTTCTATCCAACTTATTTTGACTTCTTTGAACTTATTTTATCTTATCTTATCTGAACTTGTCTTATCTTATGTTACTAGAATTTATCTTATATTATATGAACTTATCTTATCTTATATGAATTTATCTTATCTTATCTAAACTTATCTTATCTTATATGAACTCAATAAACTTGATTATGTTTTTAGACCGATTTATTCTTATACGAACTTATCTTATCTTATCTGAATTTATATTATCTTATCTGAACTTATAATATTATCTTATCCGAACTTATTTTTCTTTGAAATAAATTAAAATAAGTTGAACAGAATAAAGCCTAAGTTGAGGAGAACATACCCTATAAGTGAGTGTTTTAAGTACATTAGGTTGATATTTAGAAAAATATAGCGTGAATCAAATGATTAAGGCTATGTTCAGTTCACCTTATTTTTACTTATTTCAGATCAGACTAGATCAGATCAGATCAGACCAGATCAGGTTAGAAAAAATAAGTTCAGATCAGATCGGATAAGTTCGGATCCGGATCGGATTCCTCGGATCGGATCGGATAAGTTCAGATCATGTTTATATTTAAAAACTTATTATTATTGTTATTGTTATTGTTGTTATTATTGTTATTGGTATTGGTATCATGATTATTATATAAATATTATTATTATTATTATTATTATTATTAATATTATTATTATTATTACTTTGTACGATTACTATTACTATTAATACTACTATTTACTAGTACATTTGTTTAAAAAGATTATTATTATTGTCGTTGTTGTACGTATCAATTATTAATATTGGTAATTACTATTAATTTCGTTGTTATTGTTATCATCGTTTCAAGTTATTTGTATTCAAGAATAAGGATGTTCTTTTGGCATTTGTAAGTGTTCTTTTTTATATTTGTTCTAATTAACAATTTTAATATGCGATGTTCTTTTTGATGTTGTACATGTAAAGAACATGACAATAGTATATGATGTTTATTATTTAACAATTTTGGCAGTATAATATAAAGTATATGTTACTAGTTTATATAAAATATGAGTAGTATGGGATAACCTAATGGTGTTGGCATCACCTTCAAATTCCCCACAAGGGATTTCAACTTTTCTTTAAAAACAACTATATAGAACATGAAAACGATAAAAGAAGAAAATTTAACAATTTTTTCCAAGATCATATGACTATATATAATTTATAGGTTTATTTATAATAAAAAAAAGAATAATTAATTGATATAACAAAGAATATGTTGTTAGTTAAATCCGAATATGCCATCAATATAAAAGTAACATCTATCTTTTATTTTTAGAATTCGTTCTTTAAAATAGATTTTGTATGCTCTTTCAATAAATGTTATTTTTTATTATCATTATATGTTCTTTTCATTACTATCTAGTAAGTTCTTATTATAAACGGATCTTAGACATTGAACAATATGTTCTTTTTACCATGAACAATATGTTATTTTTACCTATAATATGTGTTCTTTTATTTTTAATTGTATGTTCATATACTATGTATTCTTTTTCAAAAAAAAAACTAATTATTATAATAATAATAATAATAATAATAATAATAATAATAATAATAATAATAATAATAATAATTATTATTATTATTATTATTATTATTATTACTATTATTATTACTATTACTATTACTATTACTATTATTATTATTATTATTATTATTATTATTATTATAATAATTATTATTATTCTCATTATTATTATTATTATTCTTATTATTATTGTTATTATTATTATTATTACTATTAAAAGTAGTGATAGTAATAAAATGATAGTAATAGTAATACTAGTAATGAAATACAAAGTAATAATAATATTAGTAATAATATGTTTTATAAAAGATAAGTTCAGATCAGATCAGATCAGATCATATCATATTAGACCAGACCAGATCAGATAAAAAAATAATAAGTTCAGATCAGATCAGATCAGAAAAAATAAGTTCAGATCAGATCAGATAAGTTCAGATCAGTAAAAATAAGGTGAACTAAACATACTTAAGTCGGTGGTCCATATTATGAGTACCAAATGGGATATTATGTGATTGTAGCATACCTCTAAAATTAAAGGAAAATTCTACCTGACAATTTTACACCAGAGTTATTATATAGGTTTGAATGTTGGATATATGAAGATTACATACATTGCAAGATAGATTTTTGGGAACACTTTAAGATGAATTTCAAAATATACTGGGAGGAAGCTGGTTGGAGATATGGAGTAGCTGCTACTCAAAATTATATAAGGGAGATTTGACATGGGGTGCATTCTTTTTACCTTTAGAAAAAATTGGTCTAATAAAATATATTCAAATAATTCCATTAAGTTATAATAATTTCAAATAAGTTAGTTATATTAGATAAGTTTAGAAAATTTAGGTAAAGAGAATACACTCTATGTTATGGTGCATTCACCTCACGTTATAAAAATAAGTCTCAGTAAATAAATTGTGATACATTTAATTCAGATTAGTTCCAATAGTTCAAACAATTAAGTACATATACATTCAAAGAATTTCCTATAAGTTATTAAATTAAGTTCCAATATTCTAAAAGCAAGTTCTAATAAGTTAAGATAAATTCGATTTAATAAAATTCAGGTGAAGAGAACCAGATATTAGTGTTGTTGGTGTGTGACATCGATTAGGATCGAAGTTGGACTGGTATGTAAGTTCAGAGTTGAAAGTGGAACTAAAGGTAACTTGGGAGTTTGAAAATATATGAACAGATTGGGTTTGTAGGACCATATAACAATAAATAAAAGATATATGAACTGCTGAGTTTGTAGGACCATATAATGATCGACCAAAGATAAATTTCTGGTTTATATAGCGGACCCATCTTTTGGAGATTATAAGTTTGAAATTATTATGGTTGGTTGTCTATTCTTACCTTTGTCACAGGATTAGTGAGAATTTAGCAAGAATTTACTTTAACTTCTTATCCTTTTTTATCCACTCTCATATCTGTCCTCAAACATACAAACAAACAAACAAAAAAATCTACAGTCTCACGTCCTTTTCTTCACCTATTAAACGATCTACTAACTATAATCTTCTGTTGTGTTCAGAAATTAATAATCTGCAGTAGTAACGGGGTCTTTTTGATTCCAAAGAGGGGAAAAAAAACTTGGCAAATTCGAGATGACCTAATTATGTAGGATGGAATTATCATATTGATTATGCATGGTAATTAATCACGTACAATAACATCATAATAATTCTTGTATATAAAGACATGAAAAACCTGAATCTCTCAACTGAGGAACTTATTCCGTAGGATAAAGATGAGAGGATCGAAAATGGGAGTTTGACAGAAGATAGAGAGCATTCAGAAGAGTGATATAAATCAGTATTACAGATAAATCCATTGATTACGCGACGCGTAATCAGTGGTTTTAGCTATAATTAACAATCGCAATCAACACACTGATGATCTTTTTACGGCCGTGCAATTTCCATCTGTGTGGCCTGAGCAGTGAGCATCAACTAGAGCTTTCTGCTTGAGCATCATAGGAAGAGTTCTTCCTTCTTCTTTCATTGTGTCCTGCTAACCTCCTTCGACAGCTTCTTTTGTTGTCATCAAATTCTGATAATTCATGGAACCTAGTCAAATTTTCAGATTATTAGTACAATAATTGAATGCTAGTCAACAAGATTGAACAAGTCATGAGTAATTAGTACGCTCAAAATTGACAAGAACGATGCACAGTGTACTATTTAACCTTTTTTTTCATATAAAATTTCAGTTTCTAATTATATCAATTGAACGTGTTGTGTTCAATATAGAAATGTTTCTAGATTATTCCCCCTCCCCATGTCATGGTATAGGATTCAATGGTTGTAAATTCCGTTTTCTTCTTCTTCTCAATTTAACAGAGAGTCTGTCGATTACAGAGGTGAGTGAATTAGTCTAAAAAAGTCCAGGTCAACAATTATAAAATGGAAATGAAATGGAGATAATTACCCCAAGAGTCTCTCACAAACAAGTATATATTTTTTATGAAATAAAGTTTGAAAAGTTGAGATGGATAACATTATATATTATGCTTTATATGCAAATGATAATTGATACTAGCCAACTAGGATTAGAATAATTATGCTTTGTGGTAGAGTTAAACCTACAAGGTCTATCTACCTTAATTATGCCCGTGCGCGCACCTAGAAGGTGTGACAACATTAAATTTGTAAGGAGTTAAAGAAAGATCCACACTCCTTGATTGTTGCTAAGTCGTCTAGGAGCATGCACATAGTCGCAAATAATAATTTACGGACACATAGCTAGATAAAGTACTAGTGTAGAAGTATGTAGTTCTGGGTGTTAAAGAGCGAGAAATATAATGTTGTTACGCACTTGCTACATTGCTGGCAAAATCGCTGATGAATGGAGTTAACGATGACCACCGGAGCTTTGGCGTGGAACTCGCAAACCTTGTGTCGGCGGTGGTAGCGCTTGGCCTCCGTCAAGTCAGCCGTGCAATTGTCTGCTTGACAATAGACAATAGTAGGTTGTGATCCTCCCCTTATATGGTCATTATCAAAATATCCCTCCATTTTCCTTGGAATAATGAACGCAAAACAAGGATATATAGATTATAGAGTGAGTTAGTGGACGAAGTGGCTGAATATATATATAAAGAAGGGGGGGAAGTAGGAAGAAAAATCAACACAAAAGCAAGATAGCTTTGTTTGTAAGGCTTCAATAAAGGTAGCATACTTAGCTATCTAACTAGCGAAACAGGAATAAATATAGGCACTTTGAGATCATATGGCAAAATAACGACAACAATGTCCGAGGACCACATCTTCCATTATTTTTGTACCTGTCATTATTAGTTGCTTAATGTTATTGATTAGCTGGAATTCTATTTAATTTGAGTGCAACTTGTTGGTACAAAATTCTAGGTCAAAACAGTGACCTGATATTATTCAGATGCTTAATATGTTACTGATTATAGACAATGGAGTACAAAATAGTAAAATCATTTTTTTTACTTTCTTTATTCCAATTTAGTTGCAATACAAATGATTTAAAAGATTGCAGGTGAAAAAGAGAGAAGTAATAAGAGACTCACGAGATGAGGAAAGAGATAGAGATAAACCATTAACAAATAAAGTAATGTGGCATATATAATAAACGTAAAAAAAAATGGGAGTAGTGTAACTAATTTGGAGCGGCGAAATATTATATTGAATATTCACAATTGTTGGAATTCTCGAGGAGCAAAGTAGAACCACTTGAAGATATAAAGAGAGTGTCGTTTTCATTTTTATAGTATGTATTTAATACTTATTCGCTCTTTTATATCCCTATATATGGCTTGAATGCACATATTACGACGACTGAAAAAGTAGAGACATTTATGAGACAATTAGTTCCTGAAATCATGTAAAAAAAAAGTAGATACATGACATTTAGTATAATGAAACAGAAAGTAAGTTGAAACTTTCTATCATACAATATATGGCTGGTCCTTTGTTAAGAAATATATATCAAGTATATATTCTATTTTAAATAAGTCAGCTCTCCTAATAGCTTATTGTTTTGGCTTCTGTCGATTTTCGACCCTCAACGTAGACTGCACCCATGTTATAATATTGTCCAATTTTTCATACAAAGTTTTTACAACCTCTCAAGAGAGGATTAGGGATTCACCACCATTATTTCAACCAAAAAAATATTTAAAAATAAAATAAAAATCAACCTAATAATCAATGACTACAATAAGTAGATCTACAAAGCTTTAATTTGGTCACTACTCCATCTACTTTACAAGTAACTAAGTATAACTTTTCACATTTTGAGGTCTCAATTTAATGATTATGAAACCATATTGTTTATTCTAATTTTGCGATGCAAGTATCGGTGGGTATGTATGGAGGCTAAAACTGTTATGTAATGATATTAAGGCCTGTAAGTAGTTGTTGCGTAAAGTATTTATACGTAGAAGTAGTTGTTGCGGTATTGTCATACTATTATCGTTTTGAGTTTAACTGTGAAAATAACTTTTATAATAATTAGTGTTCGGTAAAACTAGCTGTTTGTGTAAAGAAATAACAAAAATAAACTATATTCAATTTTCAAAAACTACTCCAAAAGCTACCTCTACGGCTCTACCCCAAAAGCTAATATTTATAGCTTTTCTAAAACACTAGTTCAAACACCAAAAGCTACTCCAAACACTACATCTAACACAACTTTTCACCATTATTAGAGTTTTGACTTAGTCAAAACACCAAAAGTTACCTTAAAAGCTATTGCCGAATAAGCCCTTAATATCATTAACGTAGATTTATCATTTGTGTATGTGCAGGGATTCAAATTATATACTACTATTAAAAAGACGTTGTTTTTCATGAAACTCCACCACGTGTACGTAGCTAGGATTGTTCCTGGGTTGGGTTGGTGCGGTTTGGGATATAACCCAAACCAAACCGCAAATATGTGGTTTGCCATTTTTCCAAACTCTACTGCAGTTTTGCCCAACCAACCCAAACCGTACCACGTGAAACGGTTTGTTGCGGAGCGGTTTGCGGTTTAACCGTTTTTTCATCCACGATACGAGTTTTGTAACCATTTTTTATATTTGTGGACTATAGTAAAGTTTTGTAAACTTGTTGATGGAAAATAGTTAATTAGCTATAAATTTGGAAAAGTAACTCATAAATGACTAACATATGTGGTACAAAGTTGTTGAAAATCCAATACATAGTTCTCGTAAAACTAGATATATAATCAGATACAATAGTCCAAATGCCCAAATATAAAATAAAAAAATTCATCTAAATAGTTTTGCGTTTTATGGTGCAGTTTGGTTTTACAGATATTCAAACCCAACCCAAACCGCAAACCGCGGTTTACTTGAAATCATAAACCAACCCACAATTTTGAAACCGCAAACCAACCCAAACCGCAAAAAACGGTTTGAGTTGCGGTTTGATGCGGTCCAGACCCTACGTGTTGCCTTGGCAATGATATATCACGTCTTGATCTCCTAACTCTTAAGTGTTTTGACCATTAAGACAAATGGTGAAGTAGTGACGATAATGACTCAATGTATACCGGCCAATATCTACACAGTACACTACAAATTACAAAGAAAAAGGAGTAAAGCAAAAATCTTGACATGATTACGGGTTACCCTTGTAACTACTAACTAGCCCTTCAACTATTTTTAATTTCTCATGTTTCATTATACTGTGAACTGTCGTTTTTGTAATATTGTCCAACCTCTAACCTTTCATTTATGATCATAATTATTGCCTTTTTTCACCTACTATATCTTTTATATATATACCTTGACATGACTAAAATTTCGTGTAATGCATAAGGTCAAACATTTTGTTATATCTCAAAATACAAAAACAACAATTATTTAAAGATATACTTCCTCCGTTCCGAATTAAATGCAACAAATCCACTTTAATGCATGCCAAAATATTATTTTGACCACAAATATCTATAATTACATTTAAGTAAAAATTATAAAAATTACATTTTATAAAAGTACGTCACGAGACGAATATAACAAGATCCCACTTGACTATGTTTTTATTATGTATAAATCACAAATCTTAGTCAAAGTGAAAAGTATAAATAGTGAAAAAGTGGATTTGTTATATTTAATTCGGAACGGATGAAGTAAAACATATGTCAAAAGGAATCAATTAGGAATTTAATGGTAAAGCTCACATCTCAACCATAAATTGGAGGTTCGTTTTACATTACCCTCAATGTGATGGTTGGATATTATATGGTCAAGTTTTTCATAGTAGAATGTCCGATCATCGTTCTACATGGTTGAGAATTTTTATGGAATGAAGTATGCCTTGTAGACCATGGAAAAAAAAAACAAATATACCAATTATAAAGGAGGGAGTAATCTGCAATAGTGATAGGTGATGTATGCCACTGAAAACTTAACCAAAAATATCTTCGTTTATGGTACGGAAACTTGACCCTTTTTTGGTAAAAAACGTTCTTTTCTCGATTTCATTTTCTTGTATAATCGGCATTGCCAAGATTCCTCCTTTATTTTGTTTTTCTTGACGGGGCTCTTATTATTGTCTAGTGTCTCCACTCACAAGAAAAGGATACATGTAAACTGAATAAATTTGTCGGGTAACGGATCAGAATTCTACAATAATCTTTTCCGTTTTAAAATAGTTACACTGTTTGCTTTTTCACGTTTGTCAAGACGCTTTTTTAAACCTAAATATATCTCTAATTGCGTATAAGTAAAAATTTAAAAGTTGATATTTGAAATCCTCGTATTGAGACGAATTTAACAAGATTCCATTTGACTATATTTTTTCTTATATAATGGTGAGAGAAAGCTTGTTAAAGTTGGTTGATAAATAGTGACCAAATGTCAAATGGTGCAACTATTTTGAAACGGAGGAAGTATACAAAAGTCATCTACTTATTATCTAGCATTATACTTTATTATTAGACCACAGACAACCCATCTTAAAATGTGCTACACGAGCTACCAAAGAAATTAATTATTAACTCTCATCATACTTTGCTCGGAGGCATGTAAAATTGATTGTTTTATCTTATTCTCTTATCATACTTTGTCATTTTGGATGAGTAAGCTTGGCCTTATGTCGTCATCACATAACAGGATGCAAATGTGCGAATCTATGCTAACTATTCTGAAACAACAATATCAAGAGTCAGCACACTTGACATTTTTATGCAAACATCCACAACTTTTGTTACATGATAATATGATACCAGAGTAAAGGAACAAAAAGTAATTTTTAGCACTTCATCGTCGACTCGAATGAAAGAGAGAGAAAGCTCTCCCCCAAACCCAACTCCACCACCACAAACCATACCTCCCCCACCCGCCCCTACGGCCATAAGTGAGCAGCCTCGCCAAAATCTCCCTGCGCAAAACCCGCTGATTCAAGAAGAAGCCGACATCAGCCTTGAGCCTGACCCCCCACCTCCGCTGGCCCATGTAACTATCATCTCTTCCCCTGAATCAGCTCTTCTCCCCCCATCCCCCCTCCCCCCTCCCTTGTCGTTCAAAGATGCATGCAATTGTCGTTAGGAGGGGTCTGGATCCCCGAGTTTCTGAATGTGTACCGTTGGGAATGCCTGCACTGCCGTTTTGTTAAGGTGTTAACCCACATGTGAGCTTGTCCCACATTGAAGAAAAAGAGAGAGGGAGTGACTAACATATGAGCTTAATGGGCTACTCCTTCTATTGCCAATTGGTTTTAGGATGGAACCTCTAGGCTTGTGTGTGGTCACTCTATTCTCCGGTGTGGGCCTGTGTGTGCAGGTCCAAATTCCAATGATGAATTTGTCACGTTTGCAATCTTACATCCAGATTTGTATGAGGAAGAGGGAGTCTTCATTCCTATTTTTAATTTCTCATGTTTTCATTATTCTCTGAACTATCGTTTTTGTAATATTGTCCAACCTCTAACCTTTCATTTATAATCATAATTATTGCCTTTTTTCACCTACTATATCTTTTATATATATACCTTGACATGCCTAAAATTTCGTGTTATGCATAAGGTCAAACATTTTGTTATATCCCAAAATACAAAAACAACAATTATTAAAAACATATGTCAAAAGGAATCAATTAGGAATTTAATGGTAATATGGTTAAGTTTTTCATAGTAGAATGTCCGATCATCGTTCTTCATGGTTGAGAATTTTTATGGAATGAAGTATGCCTTGTAGACCATGGAAAAAAAAAAATTATAAAGGAGGGAGTAATCTGCAATAGTGATAGGTGACGTATGCCACTGAAAACTTAACCAAAAATATCTTCGTTTATGGTACGAAAACTTGACCCTTTTTTGGTAAAAAACGTTCTTTTCTCGATTTCATTTTCTTGTATAATCGGCATTGCCAAGATTCCTCCTTTATTTTGTTTTTCTTGACGGGGCCCTTATTACTGTTTAGTCCACCAGTGGCGGATCTTGATCAACTATTTTACAGAGGCCGAGTAGACAAATTAAAAATTTAAATGTAAAATTTTAAAGGGAAATTCCACTTGGTACCACTGTACTTGGGCTTTTCCATCTGGTACCCAATTTTTTTTTGGATTTCATATGGTACCACTGTAGTTTGGACTTATTCTATACCGTAACATTCCGTTAAATAAAACATTAGTTTTGGGTTAAATAGGGTTAGTAATTTGCCTCGTTTATGTGCCTTGTCCATCGAGAATAGTTCAGCTAAGGTTTGGGAGTCATTTTGGCTCTTATGGTCAAAATTGAAGTCGAAATTAAAGACAAACAACTAGAACCTCGTTTTACTTGTCAAGAAATGCCTACTTGTTTTTTTTATGAAATTGGACCTTAAATTTGGTCGTTCATGACAAAATTAACTCCCAAAACCTTAATTACGCAAAATTAGACAAACCCCTAACCCTATTTAACCCCCAAACTAATGTTTTGTTTAATATCATGTTACAGTATAGATTAAGACCAAACTACAGTGGTACCATATGGAATCCAAAAAAATTTGGGTACCAAATGGAAAAGTCCAAAGTATAGTGGTACCAAGTGGAATTTCCCAATTTTAAAAGATGAATAAAAAACTAATTATAATAAAAGCACATCAAGTTTGAATATACTATTATCAATATAGCTACAAAGAAGTTGTAGATAATGTAATTGCTCTAAATCTCAATCCTTCAATTTTAAGCAGTTTTCTCCATTTATTTGTTTGACCATTATCAAATCTTTAAGTTATTGAAAGAATAGCTTAAGTAAGTGAGTAGATTTTTAATAAATTGAAGGAATAGTTCATTAGTAACCAAACCAATTACCAAATTGCTTTTTTAAATCATAGCAAAAAGAAAAAAAGATGTACACTTGACTTTTATGATGGTTAGGAATAATTTGAGGAAAAAAGAAGTATTTATTACTGTTGAAAAAAAGAAGGAGATAGGAACAATATATATCCAAAGATTAAGGGAAAATTTAAAAAAAGGGAAAAGGCATTTAGAATGAAATGAATTTGAAAAGTAGAAAACAATACGCTGAAGTGGGTAGACCTGGCAAAGTTGATCCTGATCTGAAAATCCGGTCCGAAATATCGGATCCGTGGTCCGATCTGGGTCTGAACCTTTATCCGAATCCGAAACGATCCGCCCCGGTCCGAAATAATCTTGATCCGAAACTCATCCGAAACCCGAATGATCCGATATGGTCTTACCCAACCCGAATCCGATCCGACGCGAAGGTAAACCGATCCGAAATTATTGGTTTTGATTAGGCTTTAATCCGACGTACCCGAAACTTACTCGTTTTTTTATATAAAAAAAATTATCATTGGCCACTGGTGCAAAACTTTGGAAGAATTTCATGTAAGTCTATGTAACGAATACTAAAATAGTTAGACGGAATAATTTTAAAAAATGTAGGGAGTACTAACTACTAAACAATTAATATCCAATAAAAGGGCTAATAATAGAATAATTAATAACTCAAAAGATTAGTATAGAATAAAATTTATTTACATAGGACAACCCTTACCCTACTAAAAAGGCTCAAAATCTTTCTTGTCCAATTCGAAATCCGATCCGATGATCCGAAACCATAATCTGAAATCCGATCCGAAACCCGACCCGAAATAATAGACCGAACGATGACCCAACCCGAAACGGTCCATTCTGGTCCGACCCCGGTCCGAATGTAATTTGATCCGAAAATGGTCCGACCTGAATTGGCCCGGTTCGAATCCGATCCGATTGGTCCGATTGCCAGGTCTACAAGTGGGAGTTTCGAACCTCGTCCATTTTGTAATGTTGCTCTGCATCACAACATTTGCCACTGCGCCAACTTAATTATAATGCACTAAATGGCTGCTGGGTTATTTTTATTTATTGACTACGGGGTGCCACGCCCTGACCCGCCCCAATAATAATCCGCCACTGGTCTCCACTCACAAGAAAAGGATACATGTAAACTAGTGCAGATCAGAATTCCACAATAATCTTCATATATATACAAAAGTCATCTACTTATTGTCTAGCATTATACTTTATTATTAGACCACAAACAACCCATCTTAAAATGTGCTACACGAGCTACCGAAGAAATTAATTATTAACTCTCATCATACTTTGCTCGGAGGCATGTAAAATTGATTGTATTATCTTATTCTCTTATCATACTTTGTCATTTTGGATGAGTAAGCTTGGTCTTATGTCGTCATCACATAACAGGATGCAAATGTGCGAATATATGCTAACTATTCTAAAACAACAATATCAAGAGTCAGACCCACTTGACATTTTTATGCAAACATCCACAATTTTTGTTACATGATAATATGATATCAGAATAAAGGAACAAAAAGTAATTTTTAGCACTTCATCGTCGACTCGAAATGAAAGAGAGAGACAGCTATCCCCCAAACCCAACTCCACCACCACAAACCATACCTCCCCCACCCGCCCCTATGGCCATAAGTGAGCAGCCTCGCCAAAATCTCTCTGCGCAAAACCCGCTGATTCAAGAAGAAGCCGACATCAGCCTTGAGCCTGACCCCCCACCTCCGCTGGCCCATGTAACTGTCAGCTCTTCCCTTATATCTGCTCTTCTCCCCCCATCCCCCATCCCTTATCGTTCAATGATGCAATTGTCGTTAGGAGGGGTATGGATCCCCGAGTTTCTGAATATGTACCGTTGGGAATGCCTGGACTGCCGTTTGCAACCTTACATCCAGATTTGTATGAGGAAGACGGAGTCTTCATTCCTATCTCCAAAGCCCAATGTGAGGAGCTTGTAAAACCTTGGGCAGAGGCGCTTCTATGCAAAGTAGTAGGTCGTTAGTTCTCCCAGGACTATCTTAAGAAAGAATTGAGTATGCTGTGGTCTTGGGAGGGAACAACGGAGTTGATAGCCTTGGGAAAAGGGTTTTATAATATCAAGTGTAGTTCAGTGGAAGAAAAATCACGGATCTTGGCGGAGGGGTCGTGGTTTATCATGAAATCTCTAGTGTGGAGACATTCTTGGTAACCGGGTTTCAAACCTTCGAAAGTTTGCATTACTAGTTACCCGATTTGGATTTATTTGCCGGTACTTCCTCTTGAATTTTATAGGAGGGATGTTCTTGAAATGATAGGGAACTCAGTAGGAAAAACTATCAAGATTGATGCTCACTCATTAGAAGGAGAAAGAAAATGATTTGCGGCGGTTTGTGTTCTTATGGGTGTAAACCAACGAACTACGGGACGTCCCTAGGTTGGGGATATGTGCTAAGATATTGTGTATTCTGAGAGCCCCTGGATTTGCACTCGGTGTCGGAGAGTGGGTCATAATGTGAAAAGTTGCTCAATAAGTGGCCCAAGTGTGCAAACGGAGGAGGACGGAAAGTTTCGTCCAGTGTCCATGGCTGCTACTACAAAGGTGAAAGAGGTAGTAGGAGGTGGGTGGCCCAAGTAAAGAGAAGAAAATTCGGAAGGGTTGAAAGTTTTGTGGAGCCCGAAGGAAAAAGTAAACGGGAGCCTAGGTGGACTCTAAAAAAAGGAAGGAAAGTCTGATTCAAAAGATGGCGGAAGTAAACGTTGGTCAGGGTTTAGAAAAAGTTAAAGCCTCCAAAGATTTAGGGGCTCCCATGGAAACTAAATTTAAGGCTTCTGAAGAAAATCAGTTTGTTGTGTTTCAAGATTTGCGAAGTACACAATCCCTCACCTCCCCCTCCCTTAATGATTCAAAACATGACTTGCCCACGTCCCATCCTTGCTCCCTTGTTTCCCCACACTCCACCCCTCTGCTCTCTTCGACTGTGCACCCTAAAAGCATTGTCATGGAGCTAGGGCTGTGCACCGGTCCAAACCCGGATCGGATCGCACCGGGACCGGAATGGACCGGAACCGGAATCATGTTTTTCATAGGACCGGGGACCGGAACGGAATTATTCCGGTCTAGACCGGTCTGAACCTGAAAATTCTGGTTCAGTCCGGGTTTGGACCAGAATGGACTTGATTTTATTTTTTTTGCACATCTAATAAAAAAAAATCTTCCATAGAAATTCGTAGTACAAACTTTCTCCATAGTTGAAAAGAAATGATTCAGATTTATAGTATACATTCATACTGTATAAATCATACAACCTTAAGAAAATAAAAGCAAAAAAAATCGAAATAACAATAGAAATGCAAAAAAAGTATTCAAAAAAAAAAAGATGAAGATGAAGTGATGAACTGTGGTCGTGGATATTTAGAAGCATTCACCTTGTTCACCAAACCATTGCTACTCCATAATCTCCATTAAAGTGAAATATAAATCCTCCTTCATTCTTTTCTCCCTTAGATCTTACTTCCCCAACCTTACGATTATGTCTTTGATCTTCCTTGTGTTCACTCCTCCGCCTTGTGTCTTCGATCTTCCAGTGTGTGGTGGACGAAAGGCAGTCGCTGGCCAACAGGCTCGCCGGAGTAGATGTGCAGAGGTTAGAGAGGATGAAAGTGAGGGAGGGATGATGAAAATGGCTCAAGGCTAAGAGAGAGAAAGTGGAAGATATTTTAGGGTTTCTTATGGCTATGGGCTTATGACAAGGTTGGGCTGGCAGCATTTTAAAAAAAAAGTATCTACCGGGTTTTCGGTCCGGACCGGAAAATTCCGGGTTTAACCCGGACCGGAAACCCGGAATCATTGATTTATGCGGACCGGAGACCGGACCGAAATGGACCGGACTGGTCCGGTCCGGTTCCGGTCCAGATTCCGGTCCCGGTCTCAATATGGACACCCCTACATGGAGCTACCATCCTCAACCCAGTTAAATACCCAACCCCCTCCATCCAACATTTGCCCACCAGAAAGTCTCCACATTAAAAACCCTCCCAGTTTAACCCCAAAAAATTCGACCTCCCAAGAAATCCCACCATAAAAAACCCATCTTCTTTCCGATGATGATGCCTCGTGTTCAGGAGTTCCTGGACCTATTCGGATCTTCCTCCCCACCCGCCGGATTCTCCTCCTCCGTCACCACCCGAACCAAGGGTGGTCATAATATCCCCCATCGATCTGATAATGTTCTCTCGGCCTGTGAGGCCCTTCATGCCGGAATTGCCCATGGTGAGCACGAAGTTTTATCTCCCCGACCCACTCGAGGATCCCAACGAATTTCATACGAAACTGACATTCAAGGAAATGAAGGAGCTCATTGCAAACCCTTATCTCCGTCCCGAGAAAGCCGACCACTTGATGATGTATGTCAACTCCCAGTTCCGTCCAGCCCACGTCCCGCAAGTGCTCGATGCTGCTCATCCCCCCTCTAATTGGCATGGTTCCTCAACAAAGAGGTAGATGAAGAGAGCGAAGAAAGGCAACTCCTCTCAAGTCTGGGACCGTGGGTGGACCCTCTTCCACTTCTGCCTATGGTACATACAATACTTGCGGTAAAAGTCAAGGATGCTTGGTTAAGTGCAATGAGCAATACCAACGCATTGATGCTAGCCCGCCTCCATCTCCCATTGAAGCAAATGCAAATCACGTCATCTTGGGGCGAGGTAAAAGCCAGAGGAAACTCGTGAGAAGCCGAGGTAGTCATGTGGCCGCACAGAAGAATGTGGACTTGTCCTCAAACAGGGGCAGAAGTTGATCCATGGGTTGTAGGAAACGAGGAGATTCTCAAGATGCTCCTGAGCAAAACTCCTCTACAGAAGGGAATGAATGTGCTATTTTGGAATGTTAGGGGGATTTCTATGCCCTCCTTTAAGTCGAATTTCAGGCTTCTCATGCAGCATCACCTTCCTTCTATTGTGGTTTTGGCTGAAACCTGGGCGGGGTGAGAGAAAACTCTGGATATCATCAGTGATCTTAACTTCGACTCTTGGCACTTGCTTGAACCAGTGGGCTTTGTGGGTGGCATTCTTCTACTTTGGAAATCCCACATTCTGGATTTTCATGTGATCGGGGAAGGTACACAGGGAGTTTACGGCATTGTTGAGGTAATATCTTCTAGATTGTCTTGTTTTTTCAGCTATTTACGCTAGTACTAAGTTTCATATTAGAAAGATGTTGTGGAACGAGTTAGTGGATTTCGCGCATGATTTGAACAAACCTTGGTTGGTTATGGGAGGATTTTAATGAATTAACGAACCCGTCTGAGAAACTTGGTGGTCGGACGACTTCTAGAAGTCGTATGGATTTATTTGCTAGTAAGATGGATAGTTGTAATTTATTGGATTTAGGGTTTAATGGGCCTAAATTTACTTGGACAAAAAAAGAAAGCATCAACCTATTTATGAAAGGTCAGATGTAGGGGATGGGCTAATACTGAGTGGTCAAAACTGTTTCCGAATGCCAATCTCTGGCACCTTCCTAGAGTTACCTCTGATCATTGTACGATTCTTCTTTGATTTCAAAATTCCCCTTTGCTTAAGGGTGATAAATCCTTTCGTTTTGAACCAATGTGGCTTCTTGATGACCGTTTTAGGGGGGAGGTTATTAACTCTTGGCCAACTCAAATGGTTGATATACAAGATAGCTTGTTTGTGCTTAGGGAGAGTCTTATGATGTGAAACCATAATGTTTTTTGGCAACATCTATAGGAGAAAGAGGCAAACCACCCTAGCTCGTTACACTAGTAGAATTTTTGCTTATTGCTGCGGTGGAATTGCTGCGGTTTTACCCATACGCAGCAATAAACCGCGTCAAAAGAAAAGGAAAAATCGAAAATCAACTTGTTGTTGCGGTACTGGGTGGAAACCGCAACAATAGATGTCAACGGGAATTTTTTCAAAATTTGTTGACTGGTTTGACCAGATCTATTGCTGCGGTTTCCACCCAGAACCGCAACAATAGATTAAAATATTATTTTTTTAATAATATTTTAATTTATTGCTACGGTCTTTAGCAAAAACCGCAGCAATAGGGTCATTAGGGTTTTTTTGTTAGTGGAGCCTTATTGGGCGCCGTTTCCACTTTCCCTCATAACCCACTGATTCTCTCTCATGCCTCTCTCTCTTCTCAACGTTACTTACAAGAATCCATCCATCTTTGTTTCTCTCTCTCCATCCTCATATAATCTTGTCGATGGCGCTTTCCATCACTTTCACTTGTACACTCTCTTTCTCTCTCCTCTATCATCCCAAGCTATTTTCTCACTTTCACTTTCGATCGTCGTTTCCCACGCTATTTTCTCACTTTTTTTTACTGAACTTGTATTGTATCTTCAGGGAAGTTTCTAAATTATTGAAGATTGATGGCACCAACGACAGATCTGAAGATCTCCAAAAGGTACTCTCAATTTCAATTCTTTTTTTTTTATTTTAAAAATGGGTTAAGTTTAACCTAGCTTTGAGGTATCCGAGCTTCTCTCCTCTCTGTTTCTTCGATCGATAAACCCTAGCTTTTTTCGTCTTTTTTAGATTTAGATTTATATCTGCTTTTATTTCATTTTTTGTTATTCTGATCTGTTTAATTTTGTGCAGTTTCTTTGTATCTTCGTTTGTTCTTTTTAGTTTCTTTGTATCTTCGTTTGTTATTTGTTTTTGTATTGTAGATATATTTTGGTATCTTCATTTGAAAATTTGTCATACGACAATATTCTAGTTATTGGAGTTGATTTAAAATTGCCAGAATTTCAAAAAAAAAAAAATTGTTTTTTTAACCTGTACCTATTGCTGCGGTTTTTACCCAAAACCGCAACAATAGACTTAAACCTGTTGCTGTGGTTTTGGGTAGGAACCGCAGCAATAAAACCGCAGCAATAAAACCGCATCAATAAGTAATTACCTATTGTTGTGCCCTTCATTGTTGCGCGGCCAAAACCGCCGCAATAGTCCACTTAATGACCGCCACAATTAACATTTATTCTACTAGTGTTAAAAGGAGTCCAGCTATACCTTCAGTCAAATCCCGTGTCTAGGTTTCATCACGATTTGGAGTTCGATCTCCAAGAGGAGCTATTAAGTATTCTAGATCAGGAAGAGGCTTTATGGAAAACTAAGAGTAGGATGGATAGAATAAATGAGGGGGAAAGAAATACCCGATTGTTCCATAGAAGTGTCATCGTTAAGCATAATGCTTCTAGGATTAATAGCCATAGAGATGATGTTGGAAATGAAATTCATGATCAGGAGGGAATTCATAATCTTATCCAGTCCTTCTACAGGAATCTTTATACCTCATACCATAGTACCTGTCCCAAGAGCTCGATCTTGTCTAAGGATGAGTACTAGGTGGGGTTTTTCCCGTCATCGGAGGAGGTTAGACGGGCTTTGTTTAGTATGAAACCGCTCAAAGCCTCGGGTCCTGATGGTTACCATCATATCTTTTTTCAGAAAACTTAGGATATCATTGGGGATGATATGTGTTCTAGTATCCATGAGTGGGTGGGTTGTATTCCGAAAAAGCTTTGTCAAGTTTTAATTTGCCTTATCCCTAAGCAGCAATCCCCGAAGACTGTTAAGCAATTTCGGCCTATTAGTCTGTGTAACACTCTCTATAAGCTCGTCACTAAGATTCTGGTTACTAGCTAAACTAAAACCCATTATCCCCTCATGGATTTCCCAGAACCAAAATAGCTTCATAAAAGGGAGGGGGTCTGATATTAATCTTGTGGTTGCTTCAGAAGTGCGTGCTTCATTCCATGAATAAAAAGAAGAGGAAATGGGGGTGGTTTGCCTTAAAAATAGACCTAGAGAAAGCGTATGATAGAGTGGAGTGATCCTTTGTTCGTGAGTGTTTGCAGTTGCATAACTTAGATGGGGTGTCTGTCCAATTGATCATGGATTGTGTCTAAAGCGTCTTCCGCTGTCCTTATTAATGGCAGTAAATCTGAAGAATTTCAACATTCACGGGAGCTCAGGCAAGGAGACCCTATGTCCCCCTACCTTTTCAATATATGTTTCGAAGCGCTCACGGATATGATTAATGAAGCCAGTCATGGGGGGAGCGGACCCCCTTTTGGGTTGGAAACGGCGTGTGACAATTTTCCACCTTCTCTTTGCACATGACCTCCTTTTGTTTGGGCGGGTAGATGAGTCCACTGCTTTTTCTGTTCGAAAGGTCCTTGAGAAATTCGATAGGTTTTCTGTTCGAAAGGTCCTTGAGAAATTTGATAGGTAGATAGATAGATAGGTAGATAGATAGGTAGGTAGATAGATAGGTAGGTAGGTAGATAGATAGATAGATAAGTAGATAGATAGGTAGGTAGATAGATAGGTAGGTAGGTAGATAGATAGATAAGGTAGATAGATAAGGTAGATAGGTAGATAAGATAAGATAAGATAAGATAAGATAAGGTAGGTAGATAGATAGATAGATAGATAGATAGATAGATAGATAGATAGATAGATAGATAGATAGATAGATAGGTAGATAAGATAAGATAAGATAAGATAAGGTAGGTAGATAGATAGATAGATAGATAGGCAGATAGGTAGATAGATAGATAGATAGATAGATAGATGGATAGATAGATGGGCAGATAGGTAGATAGGTAGATGGATAGATAGATAGATGGATAGATGGGCAGATAGGTAGATAGGTAGATGGATAGATAGATAGATAGATAGATAGATAGATAGATAGATAGATAGATAGATAGATAGATAGATAGATAGATAGATGTTCCCTTTTCTTATCAAATACATAGATCTAGTACCTTATGTTGTTGATTTCGTTTTGCAGCTCGTTGCTTTCATCTTCATCTATGAAGATGTTAGAGAGATGTTGGAAGATGTTTCCTTTTCTTATCAAATACATACATCTAGTACCTTATATTGTCGATTTCACTTTGCAGCTCGTTGTGTTTATCTTCATCTATGAAGATGTTAGATAGATTAGAGAGAAGTTAGATAGATGTTGGAAGATCTGGGAAGAAGAAATAGAAAGTCTCTGGAAATTTGTTTAGGAAAATGCAAGCAATGAATTCAAAAAATAGGTTTTATGTTTTTCGGTGTTCATTGGAGATTATAAGATATTCTTGTATGCAATTGGTTTAATAAAACTGTGTCTTATGTTTTTTTAACCCGCGTTTTAACATGTGCGTATTTTTCTCATGATACAGCCGTGTGCACCTTCTACTAATTGTTTAAGACGGCATCATATATTTGCAACAACTCACATGTAGATTTTGTGATATATTTCTGAGTTCTGACACTACTAGGTGGAGTCCATGGATGACGATCCGGGTGATGATAATGTGGCTAGTGGCTCGAGCCTGTGTTTTGTGTTCTTTGTTTGTTGGATTCGACAACTTGAATTTTTACAGCGCATTTGGCCTTTTGCTTAAATTATACTCTTTGGACTTTGATGGTGTTTCTTCTGAATCTTCAGAAGCTTGAGGCCTTCTATAAATTTACACCCTATGGCATTGGTCGGGTGTCATGGAAAGTGGATTTATCACGTGGCATCGTTTCCTGTAAATATAACTTCACGTGGAATTGTTGTCCTATTCGTTCTTGTATTAGGGCCACTAATTTTTTTTTTCTTTCTCTATCAAAAGTTAATCAGCACGATTGATAAAAACAAATGGTTGCCAAGAAATTGACCTAAGATACTTGAAATTTTGGATTCTAGTGATCATGTTAGTTTGTCACATCAATGTTTTTGTCTTTATGCGCTCTTACTCTAGTAGTCCTATACTATACTCCTATCTCTTGTTAGTTAGTTCCTTCACTCTAAATTCCTTGTAACATTTTAAACAAAAATTTCGCATTTTTGGTTAAAGCATTGCAAGTAATATTGAACGGAGGAAGTACTACATACTTCATCACATCTTAAATTAAACTATAACTCCTACATCTATCATTTTTTCATAAAATTATAGCTCTCATCTCCTCTCCTAAATTTATATATATATATATATCAAGATATAGTATGTAAAGGTAAACAAAGAGAGTATACCATAAATGAATGTAACAATTAAATTGGTATATTTTTTTTGTTTGGCTTGAGGTACTCCAATACCCCATATTATTCCTACCTCTTCCACTCTTGTTTTCTTCATCTACGAAGTCATTAATTAGTTGTGTGGCAAATTATTATTAGCTTTCTCTTTCCTCATTCTAGTTGCTATATATATATATATATATATATATATATATATATATATATCCTACCTCCATCTCATATTACTTGAAACACTTTCATCGTTACACTTGTCAATATACAACATTGATCATTAATATCTTAGTTATCTATCTATAAAATTTACATTAAAATAAATCATTGAATTTCTTATATACTTTCTCTATTATGAAATAAATGAAATGCTTCTCTCTTTATGTGAGGGCTTTTTGAGAGAAGCATTTTATTTACTTCATAATAGTAGAAGTATCAATCTTTTTTATACATATTAGTTAAATATCATGCAGTTAATTGTTTGTTATTGTAAAACCCAATTTCGAATAGTTGAATCGTGAAATTAAATGGGATGGATAATGAGATTCAACTTGTGTTCTTAACGGCAATTAATTATATAAATATTTGCATCTTTATCAATTCCATATGAGGTGAGTATCACTATGGATAAATATAGAGCATTGGTGTGGATTGAATATGAGGTGCTAATTTACCCCAATTTCTTGCTGATTTTAAATATGTAGCAACATTATTATCAAGTTTCCGTCTCTAATGAGAGTTTTATATATATATATATATATATATATATATATATATATATATATATATATATATATACTGGTGGAATTTCTCTTCTCTTGTAAAAGTCTCAAGATTGTCACTTATATCCTAGATGGATATTGATGGTTTATTGAGTTTTTGCCATACAAAAAATGACCATAAAGGACCACAACTTTACTCTCACATTCAATATATGGTCCCACCAATTTTTACTTTCATGCAAGAACTCCATCCGACCATAAATGAAAAAAATTGAACAAAGCTGGATGAAGCAATTAAACAAAAAGGGATGGATGGAGTATGTGATTAGATACTCATCCGTAAAGGCCTATTTATGGTGATTCTCACATTGAGAAAGGAGGATGGACACCTTTACTTATTGCCAATTGGTTTTAGAAAACCTTTTAGATTTCTAGTTCTTCCAAATAAGATTTGAAGAAATACGATTTATAGGATATATGTTAAAAGATTTGGTTTGGACTTAAGTGAGATATTTATCATCAACAACGACTTGAGATATTTGATTCTACATGAAGGATTTTCTGGTTGATTTACTTAGATTTGAAAAGGAATTCGAGTGAAAGAATGTGTAAAAAGGCGGTGTATATATGGCTCAAGAAAAAAAAGTCTATGGTTCAAGAGGTCAGGATTCCATTTTGTTTTCTCTCTTTGTTGTTTGGGTTTTCATTTCTAAAAGGTAAAGAGAGGTAAATATTTCTCCCTCTAAAAGCCCCTCTGAACATAACCCATATTTTTGTCTGCTTCTTGGTACAAAACTTTATAAATTTTGCATATAAACCTTTTTTAAATAAAAAAATTATATCAAAATATACAAGAATTACTTGGTTGTAGGTAAGGATAGGCATGGGTCGAGTCTGGGGCGGGTCCAGCTAGACCCAGACCTAGACCCGCAAATTTGGATTTAGACCCAGACCCGCTCCAGACCCACAGGGTCTAGAAAATTCGAACCCTTACCCAGATCCAATGGGTCCGGCGGGTCCTGGGTCCAAAACGGATCCAAAATGGGTCTCAAACGTATTAGGAGTTTCGATTGTTTTTTTTTACCTCCTCATTTTTACACCCTTTTTTTAGTTATTAAAATGATAGAAGAATAAAACAATAGTTTAATTCTTGTACAAACATTTAGAATTAAAACATCCGCAACAAATTGACTTGAGTCTTGGTAAAAAGTTTTTTTTACTACTTTATATATTTTGTATTATAATACATATATTTAATATGTAAAAATAAAAATGGGTCTACTGGGCGAGTATGGGTCTGAAATCATGGGACCCGAACCCATACTCGAGTTTCAATACCTAGACCCAGATCCGACCCAGACTTAATGGGTCTTAATTTTTTAGACCCATACCCTTAAAAATAGGTCGGGTCCAACTGGGTCTGGGTCGGAACTTGGGTCCATGCCCATCCCTAGTTGTAGGTCTACACTATTTCAAAGACTAAACCTAGGTCTCTCTCTGTATAGTACGTACACATATGTATACCTTTATATACCGACATTCATCCATTTCATCTGTACTGATCCCCATACCACTTTGTTCTTTTTGTGGTAAAGTTTTTATTCAAATTAACCTTTCTTATTCCGTTTATTCCATATCTTGGCATACTTTATCAGATACAATAAAACTCATAAATTATACTTTAGCCTTTCTTTCTCCTCCGATCCACATAGTAGAAATACTATTCATGGGTGGTGCTTAGCTTTCTTCCTGTTCTCATTGGTATTTGGTGTTATAGTAAAAAAAATTCCTTTTTTTTGGTCCTCCACTGGGAACCCCTTGATAAGAAGAAGGATCCTATTGGACCAAAGAACTCGCCGATCACCCCAGCCTACGCAGATCAATGCTTGAGAGTAGGGGGATATAAGGGAATCCCTATTCCCCAACACAAATAGGTAGTGTGGTTCGTTCCCCACCACCTTTTCACCAAGCAAGCTTGATTGTGTTGTAATAAATTGGTTAGAGCATAAAGATAAGAAGGGAGTATGTGCGCGTCTGCGCATGCATACATATGTACTGTGTACACACACTCGTGTACATACTTGGAATAGGCTCTCTGTCTTTATATATGTGTGGTCTCGACTTACCTGTAGACAAAAGCCAATTCTTTGTGCAACACGTCTGTTTCTTACGTTAGCTCGAATGCTTGACTAAAGGAGGTCCACATGCTTGTTTTGATTGAACACCAGTTTTGATGAAAGGTGTTTCTGATATTATCTGACCACATGATTCTTTCTTCCACGGTGAGTCTTTAGCTGATACTCATATTTCATAATACTCATCACGTATGATTTTGTAGCGGTCTCTTGTGAATTTTGGTGGTCACGTACTTGAGCAAATTTTGATACCAATTTGATATGGTCTGAGTGTTTTAACACTCAAATGTGCAACAAACTCTTATTGTTTTGACGACAATAATGGTGCAAGTCCAGTATGGAACGAGGATAATATACGTATAGCAACCACTATATTACATACATAATCTATGAAATTTAAACCTAAACAATATCCTACTAATAATGTAGCTAGTAGGGTAAGTTAGGACGAACCCACAAAAAAAAGGTTGTTAGTTTTATCATTAACTTCTATGGTCAAATTAAACCATTGTATGATAATTAATAAACTAAGGTAAGTAATTATTTATATTGATATATGTAACCAAAAACATATAAGGTTGAGTTTCCCTAACCATTGACATGAACTAACACATGATAAACCCTACTCCAATATATAATACAATAATGCTCAAAAGGAAAGGTCAGGCCCATCCCTGACATTTTGGAGGCCGTGGGGCGAACTAAGAAATATGGGCCCCGCTTCTCCGATGTCAATTAGTATTCTGGACATATATTGATTTAAAGATATTAACGATCAAAGTTATGCTAGAAATGGTTTTTTTTAGCTCATGATATCTAGATTCATTATAGCTAACATTTTTTTATTAGATACCCACTAAATTGATGATTATATTTTTATGACACATCTTCCTAAATTAAGTCATGTCTTGCTTCTTAGATTTATAACGTTATCCTCATCATCGAGTTATCAATTGGAGTGTGGGTTTTGGATTACGAAATTGCGTAAGCGCTTTGGCCTTTTTGGATTACTTCTTTAACAATTGTGTAAAAAGAAAAAGAAAACAACAATACCCTCTCCCTTTTTTAACAGTTCTACTTTGACATTCGCTTTTAACAATGCACTACTTTATTAACATTTAATATCTGTAACTATCGATCTTACGTTATCGATTCGTACAATTTATGTAAAAATACAATATTGTAAAATTAATATACATTATATAATAACATTTCATATTAAAATTTGTTCTTACATATTAGTAATTTTATAGTTGAAGTGGGGCAAATGAAAAATGTTAACATAAAAATTGAACAATTATTTAAAATCGAAGGGGTTATGAAATAGCAAAAGGGGCATAGTTACTCTATATGAGAAGGAAAAAAAAACCCCAATTACAAAAAGTTTACGTTGCTATTCTAAAATCACTCAAAACAAAAGAAAACCAAAAAAGAAAAAAGAAAATACAACTGAAGCTATTTAAAATCATTGAAAACAAAATAGAACATAAACTACTCGACTCTTCATCGATGGTTCGAGATTGATGATCTGGTGTTCCTCTCTATCACCCGTAAGGATGTGTTAGGTTGGTCCTATTATAGGGATTAGCCTAGTTTTTCTTTCCTAATAAAAAAAAAATAGAACAAAAACAGAAAAAATAGAAAACTGAAGCTATTTTAAAAGGATAATTTTATAATGGCTACTATAAAATTGCAACCACGATAACTTGTCTAATCTAGACTATTCATTTTTAATCTAAAAACTACACCATTCATTTAATTAACTTTTGTAATTAAACTAAAACTAACAGTTATACATTAATAAATTCACAATTAAGAGTTCACCTGGTTTTCGGTAATTTATTTTGAATCTTTTAGTAGTCAACGAAATCAATGGACAAGATGAGTCACTAAAAATATAGGGCTGAAATCAAGTAATTGTAGAATTGTAGCCACTCAAAAAGCTTCCATTTTAAATTTTAAATCATTGAAAAAAAAAGAAAACCAAAACTATAAAAAAAAAGGGCTTTAGGTGGATTCGAACCAGGATGGAGAAGTGCAATTGAATTTATATTATGTCAATCAGTATACCGAGGAGCTAACATGCAACTTGGCCTCCTGCCGAGCGAGGCTCAGGAACGGGCGTGGGAAAGGTTCACCCTACAAGTACCAACAATCCTCACTTGAGGTATTATGACTTCACTTAATATGCAATCATATTTATTTTCATGAAATCAAGCAAATTAAAAAGATCACATAAAGAATAACATCCCCAAAATCCTAACAGCCAATTTTACCTTTTTTCATAGAGAAAATCATGTCTATATATGAATCCAACACACAATCTATCTAGATGCAACTCCTAAATAAATTAAAATATAATTAAAGATTCAATTTAAAACCAATATATTATCCTAAACTAGTAGTTATAAGAAGCACAATTTAAATAAGACCGTAAAATCCACTTAATGGTGAGCTCTTCAACTTTAAAAAAAGGTCTAATTAGGACTGATTAGCTCCTAACAGTTATAATAAGTTCAATTCAAATAAGTTTAGGTGAAAAGAAAGCATCCTATAGTAAGGTATTGGGGGATCATGCAATCAAACTCATAACTAGGATTCAGCCACCCTAAACTAATGGCTGCTCACTCATGTCATAAAGAGACAAAGGAATTACGAAAAATAATTAAAGACAAAGCATTATAGAGAGAAGAAGGAAAAGAAAATATAACCGTGGATATGATAGTACCTGAAAAACAAAATAAAAGATCTAAGTGTCCTTTCTTTAGAAATTCATTTATATTCAGATCAGATGCCTCTCTCAAATTCTCCTCTATTTTTCAAGGTAGTAAGTCTCACCTTACAATGTAAGATTATCCCACTTTTTGCTCAAAAAGGGTAAATTTATACGTTTTAAGGGTCACTTGGTCACTTTAATATATAAAAGGTCGATTTTTACTTAAAAGGGGTTTATAAGAGAAAGTCATCATTTTTAAGGTAAAAGGTTACTCTCGTCTTATCATAAAATCGTGGTAAGACGGTAATAAATGCGAATTTATATTTTGGAGAGGTTATAACTTATACCTCCGTTCTAATTTACTTGCAATACTATGATTTTCACGCTTTCCAATACACAACTCTAACCATTAATATCTTCTGTTATCTATAAATAAAAATTATAAAAATTTGATATTTTAAATATATATAAACATCGAGAGAAATCTAATAAGACCCAACATAATTATATATAATCTTACATATTAATCATACTAGATGGTCTAAACAGATTGTATAAATAGTGTAAATTGCTCGTTACGTTGATGAGTGGCGCAATGGTTGTATAGAGCAAAAGTGGGGGTGTCAAACTTACGGAAGTGGTACTGTAGTGTTGGCTACTGCATGCATGTTTCATTGATGTAACGCAAAGTTGGCATCTCTCAGACTCACAATTCTGAATTCCCCCACCTATTAATAATGTTGAATGACGGCCAATAGGTATGCAGTTTAGTGGGAGGGGTAAGCTACCTTGTCCATACTCCATCGCTTCGGCTAGCGTTTTGGTCGCATTATGCAAAGACCAGCCATTTAGGGGCCAACAATAAATATTTAGTGGCCCCTCAACTTTGTTACATCTTCAAAGTGTTGTTTATGATGTCTTTGTAATTGTCTCCATTCTTTGAATATCTTTTCAGTTTCTGTTTATGTAGTTGTTTGGTAATCTATACTTACAAAAAGTATACATTATCTTGTAGATCTATGTTAATTGCTTTGTTTTAATATGTAATCAATTATTGGCGAGAGTGTCGTCCCGATCGTTATAGCATGAGATATTTTTTTTGACAAAATTTAGTTAAATATATTTATTATTTTATATGGTGGTTTGCAATTATGCCCTCCGGTCTTTATTAGTTTACCCTTTCTACAAGACATTCTCGATACACTAATTTGAACCTTAATATCTCTAATTATCAATAAGCGAAAATTACAAAAATTTGATATTTGGATACTACACATTGAGATGAATCTAACAAGATCTCACATGACTATATTTTTCCTTAAGTACAAATCACAAGAGATAGTCAAAGTCATGTGTGTGAATAGTGTCAAAATTCAAAAGGGGTAAACTAATAAAAACTGGAGGGAGTATATATTAGCTCTCTGTACTATATTTTTCCTTTTCTTGAATCAAAATTAAACATAAAATTTGATTAACCAACAATTAGTAAACTAATTCTAAAATGATTTTACTCGATAAGCCGAAAAGTGGAATTATAATATTTCAATATTTTTGTATGGTCCATAAATGATTTGTTACAGTTGCACAAGCTATTTGGAAAACAATATATTAATTCTTACTCCCTCCGTTCTCTTTTGTTCTTCATATTTAGAATCTTGACACTATTCACAATTGAAGATAATATTCTAAATTATTTTCAACATATGATAAAAAAAATATAGTCATGTGGGGTCTTGTTTGATTCGTCTCAATGAGTACTTTATTAATATTTAATCATTATAATTTTCACTAATACACAATGAAATATATATAAGGTCAAAGATGTGCATTGACAAACGTGGAATTCAAAATAGGAAGAACAAAAGAGAATGAATGGAGTAATTAAAAGAGAAAGTTATTTAATGTAGTCGGCATATTATCAAATAAAAAAAGGTACTAGATATATGTCTTATTCTAGTTTTGTTTTATAGGACAAAAAGAATAAAAATTATCTACACGTAATTTAAAAAATATATATATACATTGAAGTATATTATTCCCTCCTGTTTCTTTTTAATCTACACATTTTCCTTTTTGGTCTGTTTATTTTTAATCTACACACTGCTGTTTATCTATTCTTAGTAACATGTCCCATCTACTTTCTTCTATTTTTCTACCCATGTCATCCATTTTTTAATATTTTTACCCACTTTTGAGTCTCTCTCTCACACTTTTCAGTTTCTCTCTCCACCTTTTTAGTTTATCTCTCATACTTTTGTAATTTTCCTTGGTTCTCCCCGAAAGTTTTTTGGTGAAGTGAGTAAAAAAGAAACGGATGAAGTATAAAGTATATGTATTTTCAATATACTCTTTCTATTTCTTTTTGTCCTTCCTATTTGGAATCATTTTGTGAGATGATATAAGTCAAAGTAGGATGAACTTTTTGAAATAGAGGCAGTATTACTATTGCATTGGCCAAATAACTATTAAGACCTTCAAGCATAATTCTTGATCTGAAGATTCTTACTTGTGGAATTCTTCTATGAGTGCAACAACGTTTTTAGGTCCATGCTTGTCAATACATAATTTTGACCATAAATGTCATTAACATTATTCAACTAGTAAAAATTATAAAAATTTCAAACTTCATTACATATATCGATTCTAATTAAACAACGCATTGCATATCTATACTTATTATTAAAAGGCGTTCTTAAACAAGGAACGATGCCACGTGGCACTTTTCCTCAGAGTGTTTAACTCATGTAATTCACTTACAATAAAGAAAATAGAAAATGCGTTGTACATGATCCGACCCCGTGATCACGGGCATATATACTAAAATCTTAACCACTAAACCAAGTGATACTTGAATCCTTGATGTTATCATTTTAAAGCAAAATATTAATAAATGAAAGACATAATTACCCGGGGCGTAGTCCGGGCCTAAAAACTAGTTTATTTTATAAAAGCCAAACAGTTACAATTATTTTAAAAAGACGCTAGAATTATGTATAAGATACGCTTCATCTTGCCAATTTTTATGCCAAAGATTGCTTTCCATTATCTCACAATTCCTCTTAGATTTCTGTACCAAGAAACAATTCCTGCTGGATATGTACCAAAAAAGAAGAACAAAGTGTCCCTCCGATCTACATTTTATAAATTTACATAGATAAATGTTCTATATAAAAGTACACTTAAGTCTCTATCAATTATTGTGACTCTTTTGTCTTCAAAAAAAAATATCATGACTCTTTTAGAACTAAAGATTGCCTCCCATTAGCTCTAGACCTGTTAGATCTCATAAATGTTTATAGATAGTTATGATAAAAAGTAAATAACTAAGCTTCAATATGATACTCCTCCATTCATATATACAGAGTCTCCAAATATTTTTACAAGCATATTAAGAGTAAATAATATAAAAATGTAGAAATTTATGATAAATAGTGTAAAAGTAAATATAAAAAGAAGTTGTTGGAAGAAAAAGTGAAGGACCCACTCCATATAAACGTGAAGAGAGAAAATAAGAGAGAGTTCTTAAAAGAACTCGTATCAAATGAATTCAGTAGAGTAAATCTTTTCTTTTCTATAAAAAGAATAGAGTAAATTTTCCATTTAAAATAACCAGACATTATTTACAAGAGTTTATTTTTAGATGGAAAAGTATATTTTACTGTCTAAAGATACGTTAAATTATAATTTGTCTAGATCTTAATAAAAGTTGTGGTTGGTAACTACTAACTAGTCTCTATTTCTTTCTGTCTCTTTTTCTTTAGTTTTGGTTTCCAGACCATTGTGCTCAGTATATTATGATGTCTCCTTTCTCCTTGATCCCTTTTGCTCAAAAGATAGAGGATATATCTAATAGGAGCAATAAAATAATTTACATGTCTTTATGTGATTTTTTTAAGAAAATTGTATCATAAACTACCTATTAAAATTGACTTTTACTGAACTACCTGATAAAAAAAAGTGGCAAAAAACTACCTTATAAAAATTGTCAATTGCAAGAAGGTACCAACCGTCGAGTTCCCGTGAGTTAATTGTTTTTTCTCGGCGTTGCCACCACGTGCTAGTCACATTTATATTTTTTTTTCCTCATATTTTTCCTTCTTCTTTCTTGTCTTTTCCTCGTTTTTAGGAGATGACAAATTACAGTACTTACTATGAAACCATAAAATGGAGATTTACATACGAAAAAGTCTAAAATCTTAAAAAGTCGAAACAGTAAAACGAAGAAGATATGGAACTCAAAGTTCTTCTGCTTCCTTCTTTCTTCGAGAGCTCCTTGAAAACGGACACTTCCTTGATCTTCTTTTGATGAGAACATGTAATTTCAAGTAAGTGTAACTTCATGATATGGATATAAATTGTCTATTTTTCATCAGAAATATAAAGTTGGAGTTTGACATAATTCTTAAAGCATAATCATGTAGAAAAGTTTCAAAGAAATGACTAATTTTAGAAAGTTTGCTAACTTTTTGAGATAACAAAGTAGTTTGGGGATTTTAATTGGGATATTATCTCAGGTAACCCTGACATATATGTCTTTTTCCAATATAACCTCGACTTTGACAGTTTTGTCTCCGATAACCCTGAACTTGGTTTTTGTCATTAAATTGGACGGAATTAGAGACGACATTAAGTACTCTCTAATTTTGTTTGACTTTTGCGAAATTCATCTCTTTCTCTCTCTTGTTCTTCATCTTTTCTCTCTCTTGTTCTTCATCTTTTCTCTCTCTTGTTCTTCATCTCTTCTCAAGCCCATCATTCTCTTTTTTTTTCTCAATCAATTCTCCAAATCAAAACTTTAATCCAAAACATAACAAAACAAAACAAAAAGCCACAAAATCAAATTCAAGAAATCACTTAATTACGCCACAAATTCAAGAAATCCAAGAAATCACAAAACAAAAAGCCACAAAATCAAATTCAAGAAATGAGAAATTAGAGAAGAGAAAAGGCAAAAATCAAGACGTTGCCGCTGCTGCCCCGTCGTACACGTGCTGCCCCGAGTTTCTCCTCCTCCGCTTCGTTGCTGCCCCTGACTCCCCCCACAAGATGTTGCCGCTGCTGCCCGGAGCTCGCCTCCCCTTCCCTTGCTTCTGTTTTCACGTTGCTGTAATTTCGAAGGTGCCGGCTATGGTGGTGCAGTGGGTGTCGGCTATGGTGGAAGAATGGAGGTCGAAGAGAGAATGGAGGTCGATCCAAAATTTTGTTGGGTTGCTGCCAAGAACAGGAGGTCGAAGAGAGAATGGAGTCCGAACCCTTTCTTCTTCTTCTTTTCTCCGTGTTCTGCCGCTGCTACTTGATGCTGCTACTTGCTACTTGCTACTTGCCGCTGCTACTTGAGATAAGATAAGATGAGATTGAAATGAGAAAATTTCTGGGTTTGATGTATTGTGAGGGGAAATTTCTGGGTTTGATAGATGAAGATATGTGACAGAAGATGAAGAACAGGATAGAGGTGTTCAATAGCACATTTTTTTTATTTTTTCTAAGAACACCCATTGGAGGAAATCTGGATTTTGTTATGATTTTGGGTAAATGGAGTTGGGAAAAATCTGGATTTTGTTATGAGTTTGGGAAAAATTGATGAAGAGATGAAGAACAAGAGAGAGAAGAGATGAAGAACAAGAGAGAGAAAGAGATGAAAAAGTCAAACCTAGTTAACAGCGTTACAAATTCCGTCCAGTTTAATGACAAAAACCAAGTTCAGGGTTATCGGAGACAGGGCTGCCAAAGTCAGGGTTATATTGGAAAAAGGCCTATAAGTCAGGGTTATCTGAGATAATAGAATTTTATTAGAAGAAATAAGAGGAAGAGAGATTAAATTTCAAGAAAAGAGGGAAAGAGAACCACGTAACTATTATGTTGGTCGTCAATGCTAGTAAAACAATCAACTTATCGGAATCCGACGACTAATACCTTCTTGCAAACAAGAATTTTCATAAGGCGGTTTTTTGCCACTTTTTCATAAAAAGTCTATTTAAATAAATGATTTCTGACAAATTTTCCTCTTTTCTTATGGATAGTCATAGTGTTATTTATGTTTCTCAAACATCTTTGTTAAATAGTAAATCGCATAGAATATTTACCAATCCTGCAAATGTTAGGGTTTTATTTTATTACCGCAAGTGAACGATGTCGTAGCACATACGGGTCGAACTCAGGGAGGTGCAAAATTAAACACTAGTTGATTCTAGACTATGAAATAGCTACACAATCCAAATATCAAGAGAATCTATGTAACTAATAGCTAAACTAATAATAAAATATGACAAACTATGATATATATGATAATTAAAACAATAAGATTAAGCATCACCACTAATATGAATTGATCAAAACATAACTCATATCCCAGTTTTTCAACTATAGCTTAGGTGAGATTGACATTCCCTTATGACTCAGTAATAAAGCACAGCTGCGTACCGAAACTAAATCCTCGGTCATTCCTCAATACCTGGAACTCACTTTCGTAATAGTAAAAGGCCTAACTAACATGTATGTCTCCTATTTTCATGGCTTACACACATAATTAGAATCATTAAGAACCAATGTCAAATAATTCCCAATTCTAGTTCTCACCTATTTTCATGCGAGAATTCAAATCAATGACAAGACTATCTAAATCAAGACCTAACTTTCGTTGATGAACTCAATTAATAAAATAACAATTTAGCAACAAATAAATAATTTTAATCTCAACTCCAACTTTCGTTGATAATATAAAACTAGGGCTAAATCAAGATGCAAAATTGACAATAAGAACAATCTTATCAAACCCTAAGCTTATCAAAATTAGAGAAAAATCATATGATCAATCCACACTAGGGCTCAACTCAATCTTAGATAAAAAGACTACTCACTAATCATGGCAATAAAAACAACAAACTTAATTCAAAACATAATTAAAATATAATAAAAAGAAGGAAAGCATATCCTAACCTAATTAGAAATCCTAGAAACAAAAATAGTGTAACATCCCCAAAATCCATACACGTCTAAACTACGTTGCATCGACTTTGGAAGTGTTACCGCCGCGGTGAAACGCAAGGCTTATTGAATTTAAGACACTAACTTACTCTTTATTATGAAAACTAAATTACAGCGGAAATAAAATGATAACTTTACTACAACTCGGGAATCACTATTGACCCCTTTTATTTAAAACCATTAACTATGTAAATCATAAACAATCTCTAGGATGTTCAACCAAAACAATTTAAAAGTTTATAATCAAAAGTATCCCCCGTATGCCCGAACTCATGCAGCATCACCAAAGATACCTAATCTCGCTCCCCATTGAAATATCAATGGTTCATCACAGGTCAACAAACAACACAAATAACAAACAATCAGCTATGCTGAGTACGTACAAAATCAGTTACATAATACACTAAGCATAATCAGAATAATAATAACAATTCCTAAACATGATTCTACAAAAACATTAAATTCCGTTTTTACAATTTATTTGGCATCGAACGGGCACCGTCATCTTTCTAGAATCATACGGGCTACTTAATCCTTAATAGACAACTTGGTCTATTAGATGAAATGTAAATACGGTTTCGTTCCGTTCCACATCCATCACCTTAGTATGCATACCCCCAAGATCGTACGGAACCTTCCGCCTACTTGAGTTATCAAAATTTATAAGGACACTACTGTCGTCACAGTAGGCCTGTGTAGAAGTGTAGAGCAAGTCCCACACTCCCCCCATTGTTCATCACTTGTAGGGAGTCCAACTACAAGTTTATTGCCAAAATCCTTTCTTAGTATTGTACATTCATACCACATTAAATATGTAATCATTTAACATTCCTTCTTAGATACAATACTCAAATCTTTACTTCTTGTAACATCCTTGTTACACCATAGATCAAAGAATACAAATCCAAAACTTTCATGCTTATGATACGATAGAATTACGCATAACAATGCTACATACCGCAATCATGCTACCAAACAATCTCAACAATCACAATCATACAATCGTTCCCTATCATGATTCTAGGTTCCAATAGAATAATCCACAACCTAACATGATACTAGTAATTGCAACTGAACTAGTACGCGTACGTACATTGTAATGGAGAATCTTTGCTGATTACTTAAAACGTCCCGCTTATGAAATTGGGACCTAATCGAATAATAAAAGTAATTCAGTTCAAAGTCCTTGATATCATAAAATTAGCTTAACTAACTAGGTAAAACTTAGTGTTTCGAACAATAAAATAAACGTTCTTGTTGGTTAAACTTTTCTTTCATAAACCTTATTGAAACTAACATATTTAGGACTTAATTATATGTTTGCAAATCTGATTTTTGACAACTTATATTATACTTGGTTTATAATACTAAAACTTACAGAAATATACATAAGTGTCATAAAATCAGAAGTAAGAATTAAGATCATCCTAAGAACTAATAGTATACTCAAGAATCTGATTTCCCTTAACTTTTACTATACTTAATTTACAAAACCAACTTAAACCATTATATACACAAGTATAATAAAATCAGATTTGAGAAATAGAGTTATCATAGAACTAAAAATATAATTATAAATCTGATTTCTTTTACTAATTCTTTACTTTAGTTACAATCACCAAACTTACTCAAAGATAAATAAGAATAACAAAAATCAGATTTTACAATTTAATTTAAGTAGAAAAGAGGGAATCTTTTTTTTTATACCGGACCGACTCGCCGGCGACAACCACCGGCGACGCGAGGAACTCCGGCAGCAGCACCAACCACATGCACAACACACACACCACACGGCACCCTACAGCACACAACCCTCGCACAGCCTCGCCTTGCCGCACACTCGAAGCCTCGGCTCGCGCAACACCCGTTCGCCCTTCGCACCACACACTTGAGCCACACACACGCGCGCACAACACCCACGACTAGCACGCACCGCCTAGCACACACGCAACAGCACTCGACAGCCCAGCAACGATGACTCGTACACACACTCGACGCACAACCTCAATTCGCCCAGCACACACAACACCCCACTCGCTCACCGACACCGTCGACACCCTCGACAGCCCGCACACACGCCGCACTCGCATGACCCTCGAGTGCTCACACTCGACGCACTCCCCAGCAGTAGCGACGACTCGTCGCTCGACACACAGCAGCAAGCCTCGCACCACTCGCTAGACCCCGCTCACACACTCGCACGTCGATGGTAGTCGACGCAAACACAGGGGAGAAGGAAAGAAGGTAGCGCCGGAGAGAGGGGAAAGGAAAGTGACGAGGAGGGAGAAGAAAAGAGGAGAGAGAGAGAAGATTTTGGGGGTAAAAATGGCTGGTGAAAACTTAGGGTTTTATTTTATTATTTTTTTTTCTTCTCTCCTATTTATAGCATGAGAAACCTTGGTTTAATAGGATTTGTTTCCAACTCAAATTCTTATTTCTTATTTTATTTATTTAGAAAGCAAAACAAAACTGAAATATAGTATAATTATAAAAATACTTTTAACTTTATTCTCTATATTTCCTTATTTATATGAAAAATAACTCCAAAAAATACGGAGTATTACAAATAGCGTGTAAGTTGATAATGAATAACATATCCTAACCTAATTAGAAATCCTCTAATATAAAGTCGTATCTCCTAATACTAGTAGGAAACTAAGTTACAAGATAAGGAAGGTCAACTAAATCATTAAAGAGGCGGAATTAAGTAATCCGCGCGCGCTTAGGAAGCCTCAGCAAAACAGGGTCAACTTGTGAAGCCCATATCTCCCAGAATATAACTTGCCTTGGGTCATGCAATCTATCGTTGGAAAGCTCTTCAAGTCTAGTTTCCAATGCCGCTGGAATCATCGAATTATCAATATCGAGTCAAAAGTTATGGATAAAAGAATAAGCATGACTCAATTTCCACAAATTCTTTATCAAATTCTAATTTTGTTTTAGCTCCAATTTGCACTCAAATCGATACAAAACGATCCTTATCAATATAGCTTCCTTCCAATTGCTTCTAAATACTCAAGATTGTTCAATGATACTCCAATTATAGTCTCAATACTTGAAATTCATCAAAGAATACCAAAAACACACAAAAGGAATAATAATTCACAACTTAAGTAAATATATGCAATTATCAACTACAATGCAACTAAATGCTCCTAAAATACAACATAAATGCATCTAAAACCTATATAAAATACGACACATCAGCAAACTAGCCCCATTTCTAATTGGAGTAAATTTAACCCACGACTTGCAACAATTGTAACAAAGCTCCCACCTGAATTTAATACTTTCCCAAAACAAATTCAGTTATGTTAAATTATTTATTGTTATTACACACTATCTATGGATAAATGCTCTCCAACAGCAGACATTGTAGGAAAGCACTCTTCAACGGTCCCCTTTCAACATGAAAGGCCTGTGGTCCAACAATTGACAACTGAACTTCCTTCTTATTGACGGCGTTTTAATTTGTGAATCAATTCACTTAGCCACATGCCCTTAGGTCGGTCTGCCAACACTCCTTTCGAGAAGTTCCCGCTCGAAACTCTACCAACTCTGAAACTCCTTAACTATGATTGATCGGACCATTTTCTTTAGGTTCTGAAAGAAAAGAGATTTAAACAGCAGTCTGAATTTTAAATAAGTTACACCCTGTTATTTCACCTTAAAAACATACTATGTCTTAAGGAAAAGTAAGCTCATATAAATTCAAATAAGTTTCGTTAAAGGATAACTTGAGTTTAATTTCTGACTATTGCTACAAGTTTGGATACTACTACTAGTCTAGTAGATGTGTTTGCTTATAGGCAATTTCTCTTGCTCACATATGAATGCTTGCTAGATACCCTTCTCTCAAGGGTACAATTTACAACTTGTGAAGAATTACATAAAATACCCCTTGAGTACATGCCCTAATTTCTAAATCCGGCTGCCACCCGATGAAGTTCTTTGTAGCCATAGTGAATATAAGCAACATAACTTCATGTCAGAAAGTAGTAGACTTCCAGCTTCATCCATGATCATCTGTAACCTAGTCCAGGAGCGTCAGTATCTTCTCAATAAGACATTGATATACAAAAACCGAACACACACACACACTTTTGTAATGTATGTGCAAGCATAGGAGCTCCGTTTAAAGTACTCAAAGGTGCACGGTCTAGCTTTGGGGAAGCGCAAAGCCTTGCTGGTCAGGCTTTTCATCCTGCCTGATAATCTGTGTTATAGTCTGCCCGTGTGTTCCCAAAATTACATTATTTCTCCACGAATTTACATCATTTCACTTGCACATATTCTCCCGAATATGGTATCACACTCCAAAAACACATTACTTGTGCTTCAGATAAAAAGTATACAAGGGCCAATAATAGAATTAATCCAACAGCCTGTAAGTGACATAAACTTTTACTTGAAATATCCTAGATCATCTCATCCAAAAAATAAAATTCGTATCCTTGATCTGAGGTTAAATTGTATGAACAATCTGAAAGTTTTACCAAGGAGTTCAGTTTGAACCTCCTCCAAATTGATCCCGCAGCATCTCATATTTCCTGAGCTCTGTTAGGGAGAGAGATGGATTTAGCTCTTCCAAGACCTGCCAAAATAATGGTATGCCACACAAAAAGACAGCAGCTCTAAATCAGCTCGGAAAAATATGAGAAAGATGCTCTAACAACTTGTCTGAATCTTGTTTCCAAATTCTACCCCTCCTTTAAGCTCATTTTTTTAACACGGCAAATTATAATACGGAAACAAAGCAAGACAACATACTCAAAATCCTACTACATGATTTCAGAGTGGATGTCAGCTAGCTTAATGGTTCAAGTCCTGGGAGGTGGTACCCAAGACCTGGGATGAGATCCCGTCTACATCATTTGCCTTTGTGGAAAGTAAAACTACATGTTTCCAGTACTCCATTCCAAATAAGTCATGATTTAACACGGCATTTATTAATAATTAATTTCAACATACAATAAAGGTTCTTTTTTCCTTTTTCTTACATGAAAACCCAACCAAGGTTAGCACAAGAATATTGATTGCTGAAAATCTTTAAAAGAAAATAAAAACAGTTTTCAACTTCACATAATGAGCATGGAATGGTAAACTGTCATTGTACATTACCATCTACTAGATAAACTGCTCACAACACAATATACTACTCAATCCTAGCATTAAAGCACTTTTATCTTAAAATTTAAGCAGAAGGAAAAATAAAAACAGAAATAGAAATATCAGAAAGCATTACATGTTTTTCCCCTCTCAACAAAATCCAGTGAAATGTAAGAAGTACTAAGAACTCAATCGACATAAACTACAACCAACAGTGTGACAGAGAGGATAAGGTGCATAGATTGATAAAAAGTAGCATTTAGAAAAACAAAGAAATTATTAGAGCAGTTCTGTAATTTAAAATGATTTAATCATTGACATCAAAACTTAAATGTCATCCTCCCCCCTGGAGGATCTCAAATCAAGTAACAAAGCCTTTGTTTCATCAAAGCAAATTCAGCAGCATTGACAACTATTGTACACGACACGACTATACACTTTTAATGCAATTATGAAAAACTGAATACTCTGCAAATAAATTTCCTACCTTAATAAAATCATCATATTCCACAACCACCGTGTCGACATGGTTATCATTACTGGATGAATCTGATGCCGAACTTAAGACCTACAAAGAATAGGAAAGTTGACAATTATACAAGTGTGCTCTACCCTAACCCACTATGAATAAAACCACATTATAACGTTCGCGACAAAACAGTTGACCAGTATACACTGAAGCACACAAAGTACCTGCCGTTTTGCAGCGTGAAACCAAGCATCTGCACACAAGGCATACATATCTGCGCCAGTAAAATTCGGCGGGCATCTTTTTGCAATCGAGTAAAGCGATACATCTTCATGCAGTTTAAACTTCCGGGTGAGTGCTTTAAGGACCCTGCATGATGGAATATTCAGTGACAAAGCAAGCAAGAAATTGGTGGAACTTAGAAATATGGGTACGATAGATGACCCACTCACCGCTCTCTATAAGATGGATCAGAATTAACCCCAACATAGAGGAGCTTGTCAAATCGACCAGGTCGCAGGAGTGCTGGGTCAATAAGATCAGGGCGATTGCTTGCCCCAATCACAAACAAGTCCTTGTAAAACAGAATGAGAATGAAAAGAGTTAGACTTGGAGCAGAACAAAAAAAAGATCATATTTGAAAATTGTGAAAACTTATATTGTTATGATATGCAAAGAAGCGAAAGGAACCTGGGTAGAATCACTTAGGCCATCAATCTCCGCAAGCATCTAGCACAAACAGAGTGACAGTAAAAAAACAAGTGATGAATAAACTGAAAACTAAACAGCATTTGTTGCAAGTAAACTTCTTCAAAATATTCACCTGAGAAACTACTCTGTCCATAACGCCCCCAGAATCACCTGAAGCACCCCGAGCTGGGGCCAGTGAATCAAGTTCGTCAAAAAAGATAACACATGGACGTGCTGATCTAGCCTAACACACGAGCGAGATCACTTGTCACTTCAGATTAGCAGACTAAGCTAAAAGATACAGGGTAAGGAATTACAGCACCTCACCTTTTGAAATATGTCTCGCACATTTTTCTCAGACTCCCCTATGTACATATTGATCAGTTCAGGTCCTTTTACACTTAGAAAATTCAGAGAGCATTCTGTCGCCACGGCTTTTGCCAATAGAGTCTGAAAATTAGACGTGAAATTGACAATCAGAAGACAAGAATTACATGCACATGAAAAAAGACAGGAGAAATTCAAAACTTTAGACAAGCATTTACCTTTCCTGTGCCTGGAGGACCATAAAGAAGAACCCCGGAACGTTTACGCAACCCAGATGAAAACAAATCCTTGTGTAGAAGAGGTAGCTGCAAATATATAATGCAAGTTTAAAAGCAGTCAACCATGAACATTGTCAAGCAACACAATAATAGCCAACAAACTTTACGATATATGTTGTGATGGAAGTGTTCATGTATAAGTCCTACACCTCCTCACTTGTCTCATGACTTCCTCTAGTTCCATATTGGATATCGAACTAATGAAAGAAAGCCTATGGTGTAAGGTCAAAGTTGTTACAGTTACACTGGACTTTTAAGACATATATATGGTCAGCTAGGAAAAGAATACTCCTTGCAGTTATTGTCAATTATCGAAGATATGCATGTATTTCAAAGGAAAAGACAAAAAATTGAAAGATGGGAAGAAGTGGCATTCAAAAGTCTTTCTGCTTAATATTTAGGTTTCAACATAACAAAGCTTGCGCAGTGTTTGGCACTTAGGCACACAGCATTCAATAAGCAATAATTCTACTATGCTTCCACAAATTCGCAAGCTGATCCTAAGCATTGAATCCCTCAGGAACAACTTCATCACAGTTTGGGAGTTTGGCACCTGAAGCACCCCGAGCTGGGGCCAGTGGAATCTCTTGTCGAAAGTCACTTTGGAAATAATCTCAAACTCTTTTTATTGAGATATAATTAAGCCTAGAAAACAACAAGCAACTATAACCTTTTCATTACAGATTGAGTTCTTCAAACATGATGTACAAATAGATAAAATAGCAGCAAATAGCATCATTTTAGCCGGCATCTTCATGCGACTCGTCTCACTTGGATAGCTTATCTTTATCATTGAGCAACTGAAGGAGGTTTCCTAGGAACAATTGTACAGGATGCATCACTTTAAATCGTGGAAACGGTTGCGTTTGCGGTATCGGTTGCGATGACGTGGAAGCGGTTTGGATGAATGGAATGGAGAAAGCCCACGTCACATTCTCCTCCGTTCTTTGGTATGTGCACCTCATTTTTTCTAGTTGCAACGTATGTTTTCCCTTTCTTTTTTGACCAATTTTGACAGCAGACATAACAGGAAAAAATATAATCTAACGCGACGGGTAACAATACGTAACGTGCATCTGGCGAGAAGGCCATAATTTTCATCGTGGTGTTATGTAACAACATCTAGCGGAACGCCATGTTCAAAATCGGTTACATAACAGGCGTTACATAATGGAAAGGCTGAGTTTTTATTCCATGATAGGATGTACTCACGGTGAGAAAGGCCCCTGATTTTTGCCAGCCAAGGCAAGAAAAAGGAGCAAAAGAAAGTAGTTTGTATTTTGGTCACTTTCTAAGAGTCAAGTTTAACCTCAGAATGCTCAAAATGAGAAGCATAACAAACTTCAGTGAGAAACAAAAGTTGCTAGTCAAATAAGCAATTCATGGGATAAAAAATTCTGAATATCCCAAGTAACACCAAAATATGGATGGTTGCTTGCAAATGATATGGACAAAATTTTTGATCAACTAACTCATCTGCGTAAGGTCGCCAAAGTCACTTTGGAAAAAGTTCCTTTGGTACTCACTGTCCCCAATAATTTTCCCCATTGAGCATTGGTTACTTTTCTAATTTTTGGTTGGTTGGAGTTCATGAAAGACAAAATGGTGGGAGCCAATAGAGTGAATGACTTCACCATAATAAAAATAAAAATAAAAGTGAATGTGAGAGTAAAGTAGTGGTCCCCAAGGCCATTTGTACACAATCTTTTAGGGACACCCCAAAAATGAAATCGGGGAAAACAAAAGTGGATGAAGGGAGTATTTGTCAGGCATTTGAAGTGTTCAGTTATAAAATGCACTGGTCTGTTGGCAGCAAAAGCTCTAATTAGTGTTAGCACTTAGCAGCAAATGCAACACACAGTACTTCCCCATGTCTTTCCTTCTGGTGATAGATAAAAGGTCAATTTCATTAAACTATAGAATATCAAAGCCAAATCTCAAATGCTCAAAACACTGGGGGAGCATAGAGCTCCACAGTCCACACACATAAAGCCTAAACACCTAGCTTGAAACCACAACCGACAACCATAGGGAGCATAAGCTCAAAACCCCGAACTTCCAAATGACAAAAAACACCAAGTCCTAGAACAGACTGTTGCCTAATCAATCCCCAAGAGATTCAATCAAACCTCAACAGACTGTTGCCTAGTCTTCCATCGTCAGTGTTTTCACATTCTTGGGCAGATATCAATTGCTGAAAATGACCGGTAAGTAGGGTAGGTGCTGTGTCCAAGCATTGGTCATATTGTCAGAAGCTGGTGAATTGATGCTACTTGGCTAGACAAGGGTTCCAAAATATCATGTTGCAGTATTGTCAGCCGACTTTTCGAATACTTTTAGCATTAATAGTTACATCTATATAAGTGAGAAGCAATCATTATGTAACGAAATCATAACCGTTGAACACTAGGAAACCAACCCGTAACTAAAATGCACATGAAGAAAGTCAAAATAAACTTCCTAAAAAAAATTCATATTCAGATTTTGTAATCTTCATATAATATTTCAATTAGTTAGCAGACAGCATAGTTCAAGAACCTATGCTGTTTTGAGTCAACAGAAAAGCAGTATTGGCAAATGGGATCAAATCAAACCTGGACAGTATCCAGAATTGCTTTCTTCACATCTTCAAGTCCACCAACATCTTCCCATTTAACATTCGGAACCTATGGAAGATTAACAATCATATAAAGTTATTCTTTGTTATAAATAAAAGGAATAAAAGCTTTTCTACCATCAACAAGCAAGAGTACTTTCTTATATTAGATAGAATCTTCTAAGTTTACAACTCAAAAGGTAAGGAATATGCCTTTTGCGAAATGTATCAAGTACTAGGGAGCTATAAGAAAGGGTACTCCAGATATGTTCTTTTGACGATGAAGCACTTCAGTACAACAGGCTAAAGTAACCTCTATGCTTCGTCCCCGGTGCGTAGGGCCGATCCCCGTGTGCTATTATGTCTCTATCAATTTTTATTGCTGCTGCTCGTACCGGTTGGGAGATGATAGCCTAGGCAACCTCCCTAAGCAGTCAAGACTCACATCGAAGCTGTTTCCTAGAGACCCATGGTGAAAAACAATTTATTGACAGTGAAGCAATTTTGAAAGTTGAATAGTGAGGAGCAATGGATGTAAAGGACTCTCATAGATAGTAGTAATGGATGTAATAGTCAATGATTTTCACAAAGTATTGTTGTTAGGTGTAGGCTTTGTAGCCTTGAGGAGAAGGAACAGAGCGAATACAAAGATATTATTACAGTGTGTTATGGAAACATATGATGTTATGTTATGTGATATTTATGGTTCCAAACAGTACCAAAGCAGAGTTGATCCCACAGCATGGCGAAATATTCCCTTGAGTTTACATAGAATGTTCTTGTTGAGATGATGGGCACTCCACACTTTATTCGCACCACTCGAGTTTTTTTAAGATCTCACCATCTTGGACGATTGAACCAACATATCTAGAAAACTTAGCTCACAACATCCCAAATTCAAAGTAGCGTCATCTCTGTCATCGCTAAAGTCATAACAACCAATTGTTGTGGATGCCTGATACTTCCTCTGTTCCATTCAGTTGCAACATGGCGGGGGACAAGTTTTAAGATGTGGAGATAGAGAGAGACATAAACGAGGGATCCATGTGATAAGGAGGGAGATGGAGAGAGCTCATTACCAAATAAAGCAATGTTGCTACTAATTTGAAACTACCCAAAAAGGGAAGTTTTGCAACTATTATGGAACAGAGGAAGTATTATGATGGGCATGCAAGCTATATTGAAGATTATGCGGTTCAAGTATCTTGGTCAGTCATCCCAGGCAACATTAATATTAAAGAGAACATCAAACATTGTACAAAAGAGGACTCTGTTTAATGTCACATCACATAACATCATATGTTTCTCTTATAAGTTCTTGTACTATTCTATTCAATGGTGCTTTTACTATCAGCATGTTATGGAGATAGATATGCAGCATGTAACAAAATTAAAAGTCTAAATTATAAGGAGAAAATAACTAGATTGTCATAAGAGTTCCTTGCGTAAGAAAATGGATACAAACCAAACCATTGGTTACGATTAATCATTAATAACAATAGGTACCTTAGGTGCACCTAATGCAGATGCATTCCTCCTCTTTGAGCGGTCCAATGCTTTTGACAAATCTTCTTTTCTAGGTTGCTGAATAATCTCTTCAACGGGTGTAGACTGCATGCGCTCATGTCTAAGAGAATTATCCTCTATTGTCTTTCCAGGATCAGTTAGAAAACGTCCTTGGGAATCACATTCGCACCAGCATCAGCAATTAGTGAGCGTAAATCCCTGGGTGTGAATCCTGATGTCTGAGCAACTATATCCTTCACAACAAGCTCCAAGTCATCCTGCAGAAGCTAATACAGTCAGCAAATTTTACTTCTTCTGGGCCAATACAGTTTTAAGACTCACTAAAGAAACAAAGTTTACCAAAATCAACTAAACCACCAGAACAACTTTAGCAACCTAGCTTAGCCCTACCGTCTGGGACTTTGCAGGTCCATATTTATTCAACAACTATGAACACAATAACCGTCTGTATTGTCTTATAGATTGTTGAACCAGAGAATAGCATTCAATATATAATGCATAAACTAACAGTCTTCAAAAGATCTACTGTCGAATTACAGCAGTTCTGGGGACCAAAAACGCTCTTGATAATTTTTAGGTGCAGCTGCAACAAGAGCTTGCAACAATGCAGAGTCGGGTTCTACCCTTGTCTTCCGATGTGAGGTCGCTGCTGCTTTAGGACAGACATTTTGGTTCAAAAGGGAGTTCTGGACTTGTTCTGTTTCTTTCTTGGGCCATATTCAAGTGAGCTTATTCGGTTTTGAGAGGAGAAAACATCAGAATATGCTTTGGAGGTGTTCGTTTATGGACACAGTTTGAGTGCTTTGGTTGGAGTGTTACAATCATATTTTTCGTAATAAGGCTAGTGGGAAAGAGGTCTTATGGGGTTGTGGTTTTTCAAGTTTTCTAGCCTTTTTGTGGTCTGCGGTGAATAGTGCTTATTCTAATATTTGCTTTCTTATATTTTAAGGTGATTGCGTGGTCCTCTGTTTTCTTTCTACTATGTGCTTCTCCTTCCAAATAAGATTTTTGCTATCTAAAATGATAATTCAATATAGCTCTCTTACCAAAACTCGCTTTTAGGCCTTCATATATGCTGAGTTTCCGTTAATTTGACGAGTATAGAATTGGTAATGGAATGAAACACAAAAGGCCTAAATGAACAAGGGATAAGAAACCCAAAATCCCAAAAGGTTCCTCAATCTAAATTAGTTTTCTGTCCCCTTTTCCGTTTGCCTTTACACCCCCCCCCAATTAGATCCATATTCAAGTGAAGGAGGTGAGAAAAAGTGGTGCATGCAAAGAGGTCGGGGGAGAGAGACAATGGGAGAGACAAGAAGCAGAGAGACAGAGAGAAGCGCGCCAGAAGTTTGACGACAAGAAGTAGATTAAGCCAAGAGTGATGCAGGAAAGGTGGCACTGTAGGCAGCAGGAGCTGGTTGGTCAAAAAGATGGCCTAAGGGTGTGTTCTCTTCACCTCAACTTATCTGAACTTTACTAAACTTTTCTGAATCTCCTGGAACTTATTGAAGTTTATTTTTATAAGGTGTTAGAACTTTTATGAACTTATTAAACCTAAAACTTAGGAGTTTTTCTTTAAGATGAAGAGAACACAGCCTAAATGGTGATTGGAGATAATCTGGAAGTATCTTTCTATTCTTAGTCTTGATGTACTCCCTCCATTACAAAATGCTTGGAAACTAATACTCTCAACTCATTGCGAGTTATACTACAAAGCAATCAAACAATTTGGATAGCTTAAAGACTGTTAATATCCTTTATTTTCTATCACTAAGTACAGGTTTGATCCCGCCCCGCCCCCCTTTCCTGGCTTCCTCCAACAACAAATTTCATGGAATTCATAACCAAGCAATTTTACATATGAGGCCCGCATATTTCATTTGAAAATTTTTCCAACAAACACTACTTAAAAATTAGTAAGTCGTAAGCTAATCAAAGATATATACAAAATTCTAGTCACTAAATTTACCTCTCAAATTATAAAATATATAATAAACTCTGCCAATCAGAACTTTGACCCCAACATATTAGAAGGAACATGCGTACCCAGAGTAGTAAATCCAAACAATGGACCACTGTTAAAATTTACCTAAGATAAACAACAGATCAGCATCAACATTACCCCAGTGCTTCTAAAGAAGCTCTTGCCATAGGTGAGGTAAGGGGAGTTCGTACATACACAGCCTCTACCTTACTACTCCCAATCGACCCTTATTTTAATATGCAATAACCACGTACTACGTACATGCTAACCCAAGACAAACAAGTGAATGAAACAAGCTTCCAATGAGCTCCACAGTCAGTACTCAGCAGTTCATGCAAGGACAAAGCTTCTCTGCCAGGTGACTTCAACACGTGTCCTTATAGTTATTGAACAATATTTTGACTTGTGTTCCAAAACTATAAATGACTTATCATCACATACAATTAAAGGAAAGAGGAACACAAAAGAGTGAGAGGATGGCAGTGTAGATTAGGGAGTGTGTGGTTGGCCGTTGGCCTATGGCTGTTAGCACTACAAAAAGGAAATATGCTCTTGATTTTCATGAACATGGTTTTGCCTTTCCAATCCTCTCTCGGTATCTACTTCTCTCTCTATTTATATCTTTTAGCAAAAGTTCCAATCCCTTCACTCTACCTCTTGATTTAATTTAGGGACTTGTTGTCCAAAGACAAGCTACTACCACCTTTTAAACGGCATCAAAGCCAATGGAGGAGGTTCAAAGCCAAAGGCCAGGTTCCCCTAGTCAAAATGTCAAATTGCAACTTAATTATGGAATTTCTGAATTAGGCAGTAGTTCACCGCAACATCTCAATTTGTTTTTTCTATGTTCACCTATTTACTTCTGAGCAATTTTCAAACAATCCTACCCCTTTCCTTAAAAAGGCCTTATAGTTACACCACAGATGTCCTCCCTCCCCTCTTTCTCACCATCTCCTTGATCCCCATCCTTGAGTCTACCTATCCATCCATCTATCTGCATTGCTTGTGTTAAGAGATGAACCTTTTATACTGTTGATGCTTTAACATATCTTTTGTAGCATAGATAAAAAAAAACGATTAAAATCAAACATACATCAGCAGAGATATTAGTGATATTTTGCAATGACTTGGTAATCATTTTAGCTCTTTCTTCTTCAGTTAAAGGATCCAGATTGAGCTCATGACTAAAGCAACGTCTAATAGCAGGCGGCAGACCTTCAGTACTCTCAGTTGCTGCAACTAACAAAACATGAGGCCACCTTATCCTTCCAGCACTCTTCAGCTGCTGCATCAGCAATTTACAAATAGATCACATTAAAAAACTAATTTTACAATGCATAACGAGCAGATCATATAAGCATTGCACTTTCTAGTAATGCATATGATCACTCAAAATATGAACATTGTTGCCACATGACAGATTAACTTGTACCTTTATAATCTAACAGTTAGAGATTGCCAAAGGCTGCTTCAGGCCCTGTGCATCCCGAACAGGGACTAGGCAATAGGCATGGCATGGTGCTGGCTAATTGGGCAAAAATAATCAAGGGAAAGCAGTTGGGTCATGGTCTAGAGTCCGAGTTTCACTAGTACGGAACATAACACCCAGGGTCAGTCCAGTTCATTATATTGGCTTTTTAGAGTTAAAACGTTTTAAGAAATTAAGGAATTTGAAGAAACATTGACCCATAACCAGACTACTTGGTTATGCACGAAACTGATATGGTAGCTACAATGCCCAGGACTAGAACTGGCCTATGGCACAGAAGACAGAATGGACCAATTGAGAACCCAAAACGTTCCGTGCAGGGCCAGATCTGACCCATCCCTGTCAGGTACCTAAATCAGCCTTGGTAATGCCACCTTTACCACGGCTTACAATTCTGTCACACCAAATATAGAGTATACAGAAGGCTACATTTGCAAATGCTATCAATTCATGAGAAAGCATAACAGGAGCTAATATTGAGTTATCTGCACTCGGATAGCTGTATAAGAAGTGGAAGAGGAAAGAAATTAACCAGTACTCTGATCATAGTCAATAGTTACTATGCGCTGGCAAAGGATCTAGTTTTGAAAACCCAATTGGTTCGTCATAAAACAATTGCGGAGAGTGGAAAGTGAAGAGGACACAGTGTTAGAATCGCAGGAAACTTCTCTATAAACTTCCTTCCAAAACATAGTGAAATCAGGTGGAGAAAATTCCTTGGAAAACGATTGGAGCAGCTCCAGGACTGTATTTGTTCTTCACCTAGTAATGTGAAATAAATAGTGCACCAGAGAAAGACAACAGAAAATTGGCATCATCCTGTGTGATCTGTGATTCTTTGTCTTGTAATGTGGGATAGATGAACCACCAGAGAGAGAAGCTCGGCATCTCCTAAAAGTCACTTTATGCATTCTGAGACTAACATATGATCCTTGATCACAAAATAAGATTGTTCTTACAGCAAGAAAATTTGGTTGATTGCTTCAAACGACTAGGAACATCAAGGCGTTACCAAATAAGGATCAGCCTTGTACGAGTCTTTGTAAATAAGTTTAGCATAGGCATTGCGAGGTATCCCGCAGAAGTGCTTCAGCAAGAGAAGTCTGTTGAAAGAACATTTGCAGGATATTGCAAAGGCTATATCCTGTAGAGCTATGTTACTCGTACCCACGTATTCATGTCAGACGTGGGTGTGCATCCAAACGTCCACCTCAACTCTTTTACGGAAAATTTCCTTGATTGTATTTGTAGCCCAAAATGAAGTTATCAAAGTGTCCATACTCATGTCGAAGTATCAAGGATCCAAAAAGACATGGGTAATTGAGGTAAAATAAAGGGTCCGAGTAACAAAGCTGTAGAATAGCTAAAAATCTGAAGATGAAGTTCCTTGAAGGCAGGCCTGTGCATCCATAGTTTATTAATGGTTCACTTTGTAAAGCAACAAGGGAGCTTGGGTGTAAATTTAATCGAAAACTTCATTATGTTTACACACAGGTTAGTAAATCTTGGGCCTTGCAGTTGATGTGGTTAATCTCACAAGGCTTTGTAGCCTAGGCCTTGCATAAGATGAGGTTACTCTGGCAGCTCTTCCTAAAAGGCAGCTTAGTACTATCCATTAATGCAATAAAAGCTAAGGACTCCATGGTCATGTAGTTGTTTGTCACCCTTTCATATATTGTTCAGGTTTTATCAATATTAGATTACACAACAACCAAAGCAATGCCAAAGCCTTAATCCCAATAGGCTGGAGTGAGCTGCATGATTCATCTTATTCTAATAGTCGTCCTCGTCCACATATATCCTTTACCTCTACTCCCTTATGTCAACCGCTAAATGCTCACTTAAACCTAATTTCATCATATCACTTCTAACGTCCTCTACACAAGTCACCTTTGGCCTTCTCCAGGTTTGTCTAAGATCTCTAATATCTCAAACTGGTGTCAAATCTAGCGACAACTCAAATGCCCAAATTACTGTAATCGATTTTCTCTTATTTTATCCTCAGCAACTCCAACCTTATACAAAATATCTGCGTTTTGAGTTCTATCTCTTAAGGTTCTCCCACCACTATTATCTCAAAAGGCCTATCTTTGTTAACTCCTAAATTTTAATATGATCCTTCCAAAATACCACATTCTAACCCATATAGTAACAATGGTTTAATAGTCGTCCTATAGAATCTTTCCTTAATCGTAGAGGTACACTATGATCACACAAGATTCATATCGTTCCTCTCTAGTTGAGTCACCCTGATTTCATCCTAGAAGTCACATCTTGATTCTTGGTTAATATCTCTGTTCTTTTGTAAAATCGACCCAAGGTATTTCCATCCAATGTTACTACATCCTCGATTGACCCTTTCTCATTACTACTTCGTTTTGCTCCAACTTAACCTAAAGCCCTTTTGCCTCCGTCACTCTATTCCGGTAATAGCCCCATCTCTAGTCTCGTTTATCAATAATCATCAAGAAACAACATTCATCATGATATCTCATCTTAAAATAGGTTGTGTTATTTCACATACTCCCCTCCGTCCCAAAGATACTCTTTAAACTTTTCTTTTTCATCCGTCCCTGAATACTCTTTACACTTCTATTTTGGGATATGACCCACTATTATTTTAATCCTTCTACCTTTTGACCATTGACCCACACTCTCTCTTCTCCAAATAAAGTAATACCACTCCTACTACCTACAACTCTAACCATGGACCACACTCTCTCTCCTTAAAATAAAATAATACTACTTTTACTAACTACTAACTCCTATCACATCTACCTTTTTCAATAAAATAACAATTGATAACCAAATAACAACTTATCATCTAAAACTACGTGCCTTGATAAGTGTCAAGAGCATTCTCGGGACGGAGGGAGTATAAATATAAGTGTTGCCAAGCGATAAGGACATAAGGCGGATCCCCGATGTAACCCTGCATTTATCGTAATAGAAAAATCTTATGTTACTTCACCACGAACCCTGATAATTGACTTTTCGTCCTAAGACATATCCTTAACTAAGTCAAATATGTTTATATGGTATGACATTTTGCAACATTGTCCACCAAAGTACATAACTCGATATCTTATCATAAATCTTCTCCGGGTCCATAAAAATCACGCACAACTACTTTTTCCTAGCACATTTATATTCACCATTTGTCTCATGAGATGTATGGCCTCTATGGTGGATCGTCTCGGGCCTCTCGGCATATCACCGGATTAATGCTCTAAATTGCTTGCACCCCCTCTTCAATTGATACTCTTATCACTCTCTCCCTACGAATTCGTGGTATGACTTCATGTTTTATCCCTCGACAATTTAGAGGCCTCACCATCTCCTTTGTTTTTATAAATGGGCACCAAAGCACTCTTCCTTCAATCTTTCAATATTCTGCTTGTTCTCCATATCTTATTGAGAAAATCATGTTGACCAATCAATACTAACATTTCCTAGACATTTCAAAACCCCGAAAAGAATATTATTTAGACAAGCTGCTTTCTTTAACTTTCTCGCTTCAATGCTTAATCTACCAATAACTTCTGAAATTTTAGCATATATTCAGGGTTAACTTCCCGCTCCTCAATAGTGATGTCTACTATAATATTCAATTACCTATTAGTAAAAGGTATACAAAGTTTTCATATTTTGAAAGCATATATTAAGACAACTTCTAACATACTACCTTTGTTTCACAATACATGCACCATTTCTATATGGCACACAAACCAAGGGTGAGGAGAGTGAGTATTGTGATTGCATTTTAAACCCATGTGATTATGTTTTAAAGGAGGAGATGAATTGTGAAACATCCAAAAGAGGAAATGTTGCATGTATTGTGAGACGGAGGTAGAATTAAGTAATAGAATTGTATTTCTTTAAATTGGAAAACAAAATATGGCCAGAAGGGGAGATTAAAATAATACAAACGTCAAATCGGAACAAAAAAGAAAATACAACAAACAAACGTCTTCTCCAAGTGAAGAAGCTGGGAAGAAGCCATTACTTACTGGACCACGACTCAATCTTTCCTCTGAAGAAATATCTTCTGCCATGTCAACCGGCTGTGTGAATTTCCTTATAACAGATGCAACCTCAGAAATCATACCAGTGTGATCAGATTGAGAGCCCTCGTTGGAAGCCCAATTTCGAAGGACATCAAAATGCCGCAGTAACAATATGGCTGGAGAGTATCTACAAATTCATATTGCAAAAGTGAACACAGGAATCAGAACTATCTTTACTGTTAATATAAAACATCATTCCTCAAGCCAATATTATAGGGAGCAGAAAAGGAGCAATGTCCAAAAAAATCAAGCAAAAATATAGTATCAATTCTAAATAGTTTACAGCACTTATCATAGTAAACATGGAAACCAACTCATTATCAGAGAATACATAACAGGGTTTTAGACCTCGGGCGCCATTGCAATCGTAATAATAGTCGCAGAACCACTTCCGCAGGGAAATGTGGATGGTTTGCGGCTATTCCAGCCTAATACTATGGTCGCAATAAGCTCAAGTTCCTTTACAAAGCGGTCGACATACGGCAATGCGGCGGAAAATTAATACCCTGCTACATAAGAAATGCTAATGACAACGATACACAATCTGGAGTACTTTGTATCTCCGGTCCCCAAAAAGTATAATCATAGAGCACAGTTATGTTTATAAATTCACAGGTTGCAAAAATTCAAGTCACTATCAACTATCAAGTATCAAGTAACAACAGCAACATAGGTAAACTAAATCATGCCACAATTTTAATCTTAGAAATACCTATGAGTTGTACTGAAGGCCTGAGTTAGCAGTGAAGATATGTTCTTATCAGACCCTTCCATTAAATTATTACAGCTGTACTCTACTACATGCAGACCAAGTCGACGAGCAACATATCTGACAACAGTTCTCTTCCCAGATCCTGCATTTTCAACAGAATAAGGTCACATCAACCTCTTACACATAGTCCTAGGTAGTGCTTAATATTCGAACACAGGCCAACATCAGTTTAGTTTTTAAAGACATAAATTTATAAGAGTCCTTGGATATGAAGGTAAATTACTGCATCTTTCTGTACTTAAAAAGCATTTGTTTATGCAATAAGGTTCTTATTTTTACGAAGATACCAAAAAAGATCGTCAAAAATATTCATTGCTAATTGGTACAGAATGTCATTGAAAACATGCAGCCATTGACAAGTGCATTAAACTACCATCTCCTTAAGCAATTAATATATCTCATAGTGATACATTGATGAACAGATAACAGTTTCTATGAGGTTTTTTTTTCTGGATGAGCATAAACCAGTATTAATATATCGAGATAACAGAACTCTATAAATAAAGTGGAAGATAAACCTGCCAAACCATGCAAAAGCACAGAAACACTGAATTTCGAAGAAAGTACGGATGGACATAGAGGTGGGGTAAGAATGCATCCCAGGGCCTTTATAGTATCTCTCTGTAATGGGGCAATACTAATAGGCTCAGAGATCAGCAGATCTGGGGGAAAAGCAGCAGCAGCAGCACTTCCACCAAGAACAAGGGCAGTTTGTTTACGGTTGACACGAAGAATAGGTTCCTCTGGAGGATCCAAGGCAACAACCTACGACATAAAGACCCAACTGAATGTTACGTGACTGTTGCATCTTCAATTTTCTTGAAACTAAAAGCCGCGACAAAGACAGAACTTCACCTTAAAGTAAATAATATCACCTTGTTCATTCTTCTTTCTCAGGCTACAACCGGCACACAGGATTGAATTGCAATTCCAGTTAATTTGGATTCTGAAAACGTCATCTTTAGCAAGATATCTATCAATATCAAAATATTCCTGGAGTGCCAAATCAATCATTTCTTGACGATCCATAGCTTCAATGGAGGATTTCTCTCTAAGAGACTCAATGGTACCACACTCGGGTATCTTCAAAAAGGAGATTCTTAAATGGGACGCGCAACGTGGTACATGAGGGTAAGGCTCCAACCTCAAATTCACAATGCAATCCTTGACCCCTCGTCCACTTTTATCTAGACACTCGTCGATATCAAATATTGATGCTAGAGACTCTTTTCCATGTCGTAGAAGAGATGTGAAGCATGATATATGTAGGTCCACATTAAATGCTAAAAGAGGAGAGATATAGGCTACATTTTGGCTCAATGGCTGGACATAGCTTTGATGGAAAGTTAATGATGGAAAAATAAGCATCATCTCAGAGGCACAAGAACCTGCTCCTATATCAGGCAAAAGCTCATCTTTGGAAAGAGGGGGATCTAGAACTACAACCTGCCCAACTCTTTGAGCATTGGTCTCATAATTCTTGATAATTACCTAATTTAAGGGGGGAAAACATTAGAATACCATCAATTGCCACCTTTAAGCACAAAAAGAAGCTTCAAAACAGGCACATATTATACTTCCTCCATTTCTAAAGACAAACAACATTTGAATAGCAACCACTATTCATCTACCAACCTTATCATATACTCTCTCACAAATGTATAAGAAAATATATAGTCAAATGTGGTCTGATTTGATTCCTAATGCATACTTTCATAATATCAACTCTATACTTTTAACTTATACATAATTAAAGATACTTCATCTGCTTTTTTTTACTTGCAACCGGTTTGACTTTCACGCTGTCTACGCATACCTTCAACCATTAATATCTTTAAGATCGATAACTAAAAATTATAAAGTTAATAGATTTTTGGAAAATATACATCGGCATCGAATCTAACAAGATCCCACATGAATATGTTTTCCTTAACAATAAATCACCAAAGATAAACTAGGTAGAGTTTGTGAATAGTGTAAAAGTCAAACCGTTACAAGTAAAAAGAAACGGAGGAAATATTATGGAATAAGTACTGTATTGGATAGCGTGTAGGCGAGAAATGTTACATGTATCTAGAAGCGGAACAAGTATTATCTTCTTTTCAGGTAATTAACTCCTAAAATTTCAAGCTGAATAATACTCCCTCCATCCCATAATATAAACATAGCACTTCTTTTAACGGGAATTAAGGATATTAGAGGGAGTAGTAGGATTCTCAATAAAAATATTTAATGAAGTACTTTTGTGTTCCTTTATTTTCTTTTTCTTTAAAAAACATCAAAAATAATAAATATTTCCTTGAAATAGTTCAAAGCAATAAATAGGAGCACACATCTTGAAAGAAATGTAGGAATTTTTTGAGAAGTTTGTGTAAAAATTGAGAATATTTTTTAATCAAAACAAATTAATAAAAATTGAAGTAGACACGATATTTTGGGACACCCAAAATGAAATATAAGTAATTAAGCACTATGTTATAGGACGGATGGAGTATATAGGACGGAGGGAGTATAGTACCATTCAGATTCAAAATTAAAAATTTAAATAAAAATAACTAGGTTAAATCAGATTTCCACAAATTAAGAAAAAATTATGGAATTTACCAGAGAGCCTGAAGTGATGGCAAGACGTTTAAGGTCGGAAGTGGAGAGACCGACGAGAGAAGAATGGTCAAGAGAAGAAATTCTGGATGGAATTCCATTTTTGTCCTCGGGAAATTGAAGAATTCCAGCCTGAAGCTGAAGAAATGGTGATGGAGCATCAGAAGAAGCGAGGGTATTAGCGTCTATTTCGGGAGATGGTAGGATGGTTTTGTTTGGGGTTTGAAGAACGGAGTTGAGTAAAGCTTTTGTGGAAGCAAGCAACAATGGTTTTCTTCTCTCCACCATTGAAGATCACTCGGATTTATAGAGAGGAGAGAGAGAGAAAAGGTGTGGTTTGTCGCGGGAAAATGGATAAAAGATGTTAACTAATGTTGTTACACTCTTACACTTATGTTTTGTGCTGGCCTGAATGCCTGATGGCCGATGGGTTGTTGAACAAAAGAAAATGGAACTAAAAGTCTAGGAGTAGAAAACTGGAAACCACTGTTATCGTGTATAGCGGGACTATTTTTTTCACCTTATTTTCAATCCTTATAAAATAGTTACGTTCAGATAAGGTCTAATAAGTTAGGATAAGTTACCAAGCTTGCTTGGTGGAGGTGGTGGGGAGTTCGTCTTGTGATTTTGATATCACAAGTTCAAGCCCCACTACCTACTTGTGATTGGGAGTAGGGATTCCCTTAATCCTCCCTACTCTCAAGCGTTAACCTGTGTACCTGTGAATTGTGATGGCTGACCTACGATAGGTGATGGTCCAGTAGAGTCTTTCTTCTTACCAAAGGGTTCCCAGTGGGGGCCCCAAAAAAAAAATAAGTTAGAGTTGAGCATAAAATAAGGTACTAAACTTTGCATAAAGTTGCAGTTTACTCACCCAAGTTGTAAAAGTTGCACTTTACTCACTCGAAGTACAACTCTGTTTTTTTTTGCTGTTAACTTTGAATTTAATATACAAAAAAAGTTGTTTTGCCAGGTACTAACTGCACTGATAAATTTTCAAACTTATTAATATTTATTATCGAGTAAAACTTTTTTTTTCAAAAAGATTTTTTTTTTTTTTTTGCAGACAAATGTCAAGGAACAGGAGTCTCCCAACCCCAAAGCATTGGTACTGTGGATTCATCATGTCCAAGACTAGGTCATGGACTAAGGACAATCCTGGCAGAAGAATTCTAGCATGTCCTGATTATAATCCTAAAGCCAACACCAGGGGTTGCAAGTTTTACAGATGGGTTGATGTTGAAGACCCTACAGAGTGGCAGAGGGATGTAATTTTGAATTTAATGGAGGAGAACACAGAACTGAAGAATGAGGTGAGGAATTTAAGGAAAATTCATGGTGGCAGACTTCAAATTGCAAGAAAGATGGCTGCAGAGAAGGTGATGTTGAAGATGCAACAAAATGGAGGGTCCAAATATATTCTTAGATAGTTTTTTCTAGCACTCTTCACTTTAATTGTTGTTGCTTATGTTCTTATGTAGTTATGACATGGAATGTGTTGTAATGAATTAAACTATATGCAAATTTATAAACAGTACTTGAGTTGCAATGAACTTACTAAGTTTAAGTTGTTTTGCCTTCTTTTAGCCCTAACTAGATCTTGTAGTGCTTGGCTTGTGATTGTTTGTGGGTTTAATAGACTCAACACCAGGTTGTGACCAATTGTAATCTTGATTGAAGGAGTAAGCAGTCTGATCTCCTTCAAAATCTGAGTAGAAAGTTGTAACACCTCGATTCTTACGGAGTCGAGTATATCGTCACCAATGCGCATCCAGGGCCAACAACTGTCCTCAATAACCAACACAAGTTCTTCCGGCACATTTTGTCCTCACTCATGCGCACCCCGAGAAACTTCCCAGGAGGTCACCCATCTCTAGACTACTCCCAGCCAAGCACGTTTAAATGTGGAGTAACTAAGGAATTAAGCTCCCTAAAAGAAAGATGCATCTTGTTGGAATGAGTAGCCTGCTAAATCCCTTTAAAGCAATCATGAGGGTTATTACAAAAGTTGTTGCCCTTGGTTGTCTGAATGCAGGTTGTGACCTTGCACTCACTTCAGTTTGAGGAACAAACTGCAAAACTTAACAACAATTAGTGTTCTGATAACATGACAAGAATGTTGCTTAATACATGATAAAATTAAATTCACTTACATTTGCTATTCTCTGATGTCCATTAGGGTAAGTATATACACCTACTCCCCTATTATGCATTAGTGTTGTTGCTTGTTCAGTGGTGATTGCTGCTTGTTCAGTGCTAGTTGAAGGACCATAGTTATCATACCTCACATTTTTACACCCTCTCTTATTGTGTCCTTGTATGCTAAAAGAACTACAAGTCATTACAGTCCCAACCTTCTTCAACTTACCTGATTTGGTTACTTCTCCAACTTGGAGTCTCCTTTTAGTTTTAGGTCTATTCTGTACCTTTTTGAGTTTGGATGGAAGCACTAAGGAGTCAGATTGTGGCCATTATTGAGGACCATTCAATGGCTCCAACAAAAACTCATAGGCTTTCATGTATGTTCCTTTCCTGAAAAAATGACTAACATATTGTTCAGGTTCATCAACTTTGTTCCATATGGCCTCCACTGCATGCTTGCAAGGTATTCCACTAACTTGCCATGCATTGCAGCTACAAGTTATCTCTGTCAAATTAACAACATATTTAATTTGAGTTGCTCATTCTCTTACTCCATAATAGAAGCCACCATCCCAGATTGCATTCCACCCTCTAGCCCAAATCTTGTGCTTCTCTACAAGTTGTTGAATTCTAGGGCATATCAACAACTCTTTCTTCCCAATTTCATCTCTTTTTTATGCAATCTTTCCATCAAACCCTCTCTAATGTCTTCAAGCATTGTTATGATTGGCTTATGTCTACTGTTCAGGATGTAAGCATTGAAAACTTCTGACATGTTGTTGTCAACACTATCACAACATGACATGGAACTATAGAAAGCTCTACACCACTTCCTATAGTTTTTGTTTAGTAGACCTTTTGCTGCAACAGCAGAAATTTGCCTCTTCACTTCAATTTGAGCATTGAACTCATTATCAGTTGTGGATTTGGCAATAATCCAAAATTGCTTCCTATACTCCATGCCACCACTAAAAACAGTTCTAAATTTTGTGTACACAGGTCTGGCACAAACTCTTGTCTCGGCTTCTGGAAAGACTTCTTTCACAGCAGCTAACAACCCCTTTTGTTGATCTGTCATGAATGTGTAACCTGCACCTTCATTGATCCCTAAATCTATTGCCACCAAATTCAAAAACCAACTCCAACTGTTAGTGCTTTCCACCTCCACCACTGCCCAAGCTATGGGGAAAAATTGGTTATTCCCATCTCTACCTACTGCTACTAGTAGCTGCCCTCCAAATGGACCCTTAAGAAAACAACAATAAAGTGAAATAAATGGCCTACAACCTCCCATAAACCCTCTCCTCAACGCCTCAAAGCAGAAGTAAGCCCTCTCAAACACATTCCCATTCATCTGAAGCTTGACAGTGTTGTTTCTATTATACCTTGGGAGTAGTGCATACTGCTCCTTGTATTCACCAACTATTAAAGCTTGGCCCTTTTTCCTTGTTCTCTAGGCCATAAATTTGCTAACCTTGACACCCCACTCAAGCCAAAATGTCTCAATTATGTCTTGCAGGTTAATGTAAGGGTTCACCTTAAACTTAGTGTAACACCCCCAAAATCCATACACATCTAAACTACGTTGCATCGACTTTGCTACGTTGCATCGATTTTGGGAGTGTTACCGCCGCGGTGAAACGCAAGGCTTATGGAATTTAAAACACTAACTTACTCTTTATTATGAAAACTAAATTGCAGCGGAAATAAAATGTTAACTTAACTACAACTTGGGAATCATCATTGACCCCTTTAATTCAAACCATTAACTAAGTAGATTATAATAATTCTATAAGTTCAACCAAAATATTTAAAAGTTTATAAACTAAAGAATATCCCCCGTATGCCCGAACTCATGTAGCAACATCAGCATACCTAATTTGCTCCCCATTGAAGTATTAATGGTTCATCACAGGTCAACAAACAAACACAAATAACAAACAATCAGCTATGCTGAGTACGTACATAATCAGTTATATAATACACTAAGCATAATCAGAATAGTAATAACAAATCCTAAACATGATACTACAAAACAATAAATTCCGTTTTTACAGTTTATTTGGCATCGAACGGGCACCGTCATCTTTCTAGAATCATACGGGCTACTTAATCCTTAATAGACAACTCGGTCTATTAGATGGAACGTAAATGCGGTTTCGTTCCGTTCCACATCCATCACCTTAGTATGCATACCCCCAAGATCGTACGGAACCTTCCGTTTACTTGAGTTATCAAAATTTATAAGGACACTACTATCGTCATAGTAGGTCTGCGTAGGAGTGTAGAACAAGTTCCACACTCGCCCCATTGTTCATTACTTGTAGGGAGTCCGACTACAAGTTTATTGCCAACTATCCTTTTTAGTGATACTCATTCATACAACATTAAGCATATGATTTTTATAACATCATATAAAATCCTTTAGTTTAAGCAACCTCTTAAAAATCCTTGCTACACTCATTAGTCATAGCATTCCAATCCAAAACTTATTTCATGCTTGTGATACGATAGAATTACGCATTCCAATATCAATTCATTTCAATTCACAAGTCATACAACAGGGAAATACAAACAGATTTCCGATTGATTTCATGTTACCAAACAATCTCATCAATCATAACCAAACAATTGTTCCCTAATCATGATTCTAGGTTCCAATGATAGAATTCATAACCTAAACATGATACTAACATATCCAATTGAACTAGTACGCGTATGTACCTTGTAACAGAGAATCTTCGCTGACTATTTAAAACGTTCTGCTTATGAAATTGGGACCTAATCGAACAAATAAAATATTTCATAACTAAGTCCTTGATAATACAAAATAAAATCAGCTTATCTAACTATATAAAATATGATGTTTTCAATATTAAAATTAACCAATCTTGTTGCTTTAAACTTTCTCCCTCATAATAGTCATTGAAACCACAAATTTAGAACTTAATAATATGCTTGTAAATCTGATTTTTGTTAACTTATAATACTTTGTTTATAATAACAAAACTTAAATAGATACATATATAAGAACTATAAAATCAGAATTGAAGAAATTAATGGGTTTTTCTATGATTTACCCCTGTGTTTTTTAAAATTCTATAATGTACCCCTAATGTTTTTTTATTCTACACTGTACCCCTATGTTTTTTATGTTTTCTACATCGTACCCTCTACGTTAAATGAACGTAACGTTTACCGTGATCTTTGCATTTTCGGGCTTCTCTCTCAACCCTCCCTCCCACCACCCAACCCACCCCCCACCCTCTCCCCTCCACCCCCGCAACCACCATGACCGCCCCTAGATCTCGCCCTCCGCCGCTAATCCTAAACACTCGCCATCTCCTCCATCGCAACCCCGCCCCCCACCCCCCCACCCCCTCCCCACTGGCCCCGCCCCCACCACATCCCCTTCGATTTCCGTATCCCCCAACGAAGATCTCCCCACCAACGAAGAGAGAGATGCCATCGAACCACCAACCTTTGCACCGATAAGAGACGTAAGAGGCGGTGGTTTGATGGGTCTCGTGACAGGGGAGGCGAGGAGCGAACTACTCCAAACCACCGACAATGAAACGTCGGGGTGGCGAGAGGCGAGTGTTTAGGATTAGCGCGGATGTGGCAAGAGGGCGGGCGATCTAGGGCGGTCATGGTGGTTGCGGGGGTGGAGGGGGAGAGGGGGGGGGCTGGGTTGGGTGGAAGGTGGGAGGGCTGAGAGAGAAGAACTAGTAGTATATTATAAATCTGATTTCTTTTAGTTCATAATATACTTTATTTAAAATCACAAAACTTCATCAAAGATGCATAAGAATTATGAAATCAGAATTTACAATTAAATTAAGTAGGAAAGAAAAGAATTTAACTTTCTAATAGAGGTTACCGACCAACTCTCCGGCGACAACCACCGGTGACGACGCACCATTGAACCCACCGCGAGCCACAAACCGCGGGAACGAGCGACTTCCCGCGAGACGAACCTCGACTCACAACTAGAGCATCACTCGTGCTCGACCCACACTCGCACGAACCTCCACGAGCACTCGAACCACCACGGTCGAACCACCGGACGCGAACGGAATCCGCCGCTCGCGCGACCCCCGGCGGCGTCTCACGAGCTCCTGGTGTCGGCGATTCGTCACGCCCGAACGCCGGCGAGGGGAGGCTCCTAGATGCAAGGGAAGAAGAAAGATGAAAGTAGAGGAGAGCAGGAAGAAAGAACGCAGGAGAGAAGAAAGAAGGAAGGAGGAGAGAGAAAAAGTTATCTTGGGGTAAAAAAAATAAATCACGGCTGATTGTAATAGTGAGTAGGGTTTTAATTTTTTTTTCTTATCTATAGCATTAAAACCCTAGGTTTAATAGGATTTGTTTTCCAAATCGAATTCTATTTCTTTTTTTACTTGGAAAATAAAACGAAACCAAACTATAATATAATTAGGTAAAAAAAGTAGGTTGTATAGTTAAATTATAACTGTAGAATAAAAAAAATGTTTTCACTTTATTCTTTATATTTTCTTATTTATAAAAGAATAACTCCAAAAAATATGGAGTATTACACTTAGTTTGGTAGTTTACAGCTATCCAACTTGCTCTCATCTTCTTCAGTTTTGGAGTTCTCCCACAAGTGTGTTCAGAAATATGGGTTTTGACCATGAAATTCCTCCTTCCTCTTTCCCAAGATGCCTAAATTCTCCATGGGCATCCTTTGTCCTTATTAATGCAGTGTGCACCAACCCTCTGACTGTCATTTCTATTCATAGGAATGTCCCTCCCAACTGAAATGGAGTAGTCAATAAGGGCTTTCCTAAGGGTTTTAGAATTTTCAAATGACTGTCCAATGTAGAACTTGGACTTGGTACCCTCTCCTTCCTCCAACGGCCTGTTCTTTCTTTTGTTAGTTGGTTCTGGTGCAACTAGATACCCACAATCCTCCTCATCTGATTCACTAGGGCTTTCTAAATCACTCCCATCTTCATCAAATCCCTCTTCAATGTCAATGCTCTTGCCCTTGGTCTGAGCTAGCCTACTCAACATCTTCAACTCCTCCTCATATGATAGCTGCTTCTTTTTGTCCTCCCTCACCCTATCCCTAGCATGCACTACCTCAATATCATCTTCATCAGTACCTTCTGTGTCATAGTCTATGTCTGCTTAGTTCACATTTATTGAAGGAATATGGTTCTCTACTGAAGTCAGTAGGTCAAGAAAGGACTCAGTTTGGCTATTGAGGTCAACATGAACTTGAGTCTGACTGCCTACATAAATGGGGTCCTCTACCTCATAGTCATGGTCAGTGTAGATATGAATCACTTTGTAGGTCATAAGTAATGCTAGGAATGGATCAAATGTACTTTTATCATAACCAAGAAACCTAAGTAATGAATTTTCATTATGTTCTTATGACCTAAGCTGCTAATTAAGTCTTTCATGTAAGACATACTCACACAATCAGGTATGTCCTCAAACACACTAACATTCCCCCCATTGTACACCATGCCACAATTAGATGTCCATTTTCCACCATGCTGCACAATCAAATATGGATTAAGTGCAAGTTCTGCAACAATAAAAGAGCAAATAGAATGCATGAACTAAATGCGAATATGTGTACCAAAAACAATCATTTTCATTAATTTGATCATCAATTTACATCAATAAAGTTGGCTCATCATGTAACACCATCAACCAACCAAGTAGAGCCAACTTTGTACAATCAAAATAAGGATGTAATAGCAGTGACAAATGCCAAAAACAAACTTCTGTCACATTCAACTTCTACATATGGCTATGACAACCATCCTAATAAAACCTACAACAATTCATAAAAAGCTTAACAATAGGCAGCTACCAACCCAAAAAAACTACATTTGCCTACCCACCACCTCCCCCATACACAACCTACAACACATCAGTCCTCCTTGAAGAGCTAGGGGAAGCAATCGAAATACACGGTCATGTCTTTGCAGAGCCAAACCATCAGGTCCACTCCATTGTTGTAAATTATATCTTTGAGGGCCCAAACCTTAAAATCACTAGCTATCAGTTCCAAAGTAAGGTTGTCCAAAGGAAAGCAGCCTCAACCTACACCAAATTCTCCATTTCTTGCAGGCCAGCTCCACATTAATCTGAGCTTCCCAATCCAGCTTTGGGAATATGTGGAAGCACAGGATGTTTTGCTCACGGCACATGGTGTGTACAATCTAGGGCAGTCAGTCTTATGCACAATTAATAAAAAACCAAATGCTTTAAACAAATCCTACTTTAACAAATCCAACTTTAACAAATCCTACTTTCCATTTAAACAAGTTTTTAATTAATTAGGGCTTATTTTAATGGAGAACATAAAGCAATCAACATAATTAAAAAAAATTGAAACCCTAATCGCTAACAGCTTCAAATGATATTTTACTCACATAAATACCAAAAATTGAAGTACAATTACACAATACTCACATGTTTCAAACATAATCAGACAAAAAAAAAGTTGCTTACTCATCCTTTTGATGATATCATACAAAAAAGAACAACAAAACAAACCACACTTTACAACAGCAACACTTTTCGAAAAAAGAAAGGAATCTAAGGAGTGCATAAAAGTAGTTAAAAATATACCTTGGGGAGGAGAAAGATTTGGAATTTTCCTGCTTGCTGAGCTTTCCCACGCCATTTTTGTCTTCAACCAAATAACGAGAAATAAATGAAAGCTTTGAGGAAGAAGGTTCTATTCCACTTGCAGAGAATATAATAAGTGTTGAAGTGGGCTTCCGTTGTTTTATATAGTACAACCAACAGGAAGTACTTTGGGCGCCAAAAATACCGCCCCTTCATTACTTCTCCTAGATTCTTGTGTCAGTTTTATTATTTTAATTAAATATCAGAAAGTTAGTGGGCCATGTTAACAGATTTGTTCTTTGAGTGAGTAAACTGCAAGATTTACAACTTGGGTGAGTAAACTGCAATTTTATGCAAAGTTAGTACCCTCTTTTATGCTTAACTCTAATAAGTTATGATAAGTTTACCTTAGCAAAAATAAGATTTGATATACTCACAAAGTAATATCTAACAAATTGTAATAAGTTCAGATTAGTTCAATCTAGATAAGGAAAAATAAGTTGAAAAGAATGAACCCAACATGTATCTACAATTAGAAGAGGATGATTAGAATAGTCACATCAGTGTGACATTGCGTCTTTCTATGTGAAGATATAACATGTGACTAATGATTTGCAGCAAACTAAGGACTTAACCAGTTATACTAAAGACTATTAATCAAATGGGGCATCTCTTTTGCAAATCTCCAAGACAACCAAAGTAAACGCGTCATTTTTCTTCCCCAACAATTCATTTCTTCTGTGGCTCTAGTAAAATAGTGTAGCAAAATCAATCTACATAACTATATTCGATCAAATCTCGGAAGCATATTTTTTCCGTTTTCATAATTGGATCCTCACGCCCAATTTTTCAAGTCGTTTGAAGTAAGGGATGAAAATTATGCACAAGCATTTCAATCGCTTATCCAACCTATATTTGTGGGCTTTTAAAATCTTTAAACCAAAAGCTGATAATGTACCGAATAGGCCCAAGATAATAGGGGCTATCGTCGAAAGTTATGCTACTTTCCATCAAATTGGCCTTTTGCTCTTCTTAGCACTTGTGATGCCAATCATAATCAAAATTAATAACTATACCTGAAATCTGTTGCAAAGCATATGTGAAGAATATTAAGGGATGTAAGTATCAAGTTATAGACGCAAACAATAAACCTGACATTGGAATGCATCACTGATCACTTGAAAAAAATCATTCTTCAGTCTTGATTGCTTGTGGTTTACTTCATATGAAAACAAAAAAGTGCATCTATATATTCGACGGCTGAATTATACAGGAATACAATAATTTGAATCATTTAAGGCAGACATCCAATAAACACCGCGCAAGTCATGGTACACCATTCAGGGCAACAGCACTCTACTGCACATTGTTCGCAAAAGTCTCTTGGCTGCGTGTCTTCTCAACAGAAGGCGCCAAACATTTTAACTCTCAATTACTATACTGCAAAATCTCATCTACAAGCCTCAAAAATACGGCCTCAGCATTGGATTCATGTCATAAAGTTCCGCAGAATCTTTTACCGCCAACACAATCAAGCTAGTCACCTATTTCTAGCATGTTTAACTCAAGATGGCCGTTTCTTGGCATCACGAATATGAAACATAAGCTGCAAAAAAAAAAAAAGAACAAGGGTGTCCATTTAGTCAAATTTGCTGGATCTGCCACGAAGCACCACTCAGCTCATTTATTAATCATACCTTTGTTCCTAAATAAAAGGTGAAAAATATGCCAGCAAGTACGGGGAGTCCTGTTAAAAGAAAAAGACTGTATAAACATCAAAGTAGCATAGGCAGAAAGTGATATTAATAAGTAGTACTAAGATATCGTGTTCTGGTACCTTCTCTATGAAGAAAACCAGAAATCAAGAAATTGATTCCTGATGGTCCAACAACGAAGCCAACAAGATTAGCAATCTGCACAAAGAACTAAGCATCACCATATGATCCTTCATATAAAACCTCCATGAACAAACTCCTGACCAGAGAAGTTCTTCATATGGTTTTCTTTAACCATATTCATCTAGCTATATATTTCTAACCATAAACTTGCAAGCACTAAAGCAGGAAAATTTTACTAAGTTTACAAATTCATTTCCGCTTCTTCATAAAGTTTCACTTCATGGGCCAAAAATATCCTCCACCAGCAACATTAAAACCTTAAAAGTTGTGAACAATAAATCGGCAAAACTTAATTCCAAAGATCATCGAGAATTCATCTCAGACTACCACCACCAGAAAGACAGTCGCTATTCAAGTAGTTTTAGCAATATAATTTACGAAATTGTGGAACAGCAAATAATTCATAAAGAAAGATGTCGAGGATACTCCACAATGCAATGGAAAAGCATAAATTCACAAAGTTCAACATGAAAAATGCTTAAGATTATCAGGGATACTAAAATTTGACGTTATGACTGCATGAATTCTGAGATATATACCATGAGACAAGTGATTGTTACAGCCCCAGATATTGCACTCAGTTCATGGAAGAAAAACTTCCAGAAACTACTTTCCACCTGAAAATATAACCAAATGTGTCAAGCAAGTAATTTCAAAAAGCTTACTAGATAAAAGATGTACTAGTAAGTAGGAACAAGATTAGCAATTATTATGTTGCTTGATTGTCAACATCATGCCTTCTAACTATACCTCCTTCTGTCAAGACCTTTGGTAGGTCCTCTCCTCGCTGGAGTGGTAAGGTTTAGGAGAAACTAGATTTAGGTTCCAGTCCACACCACAATCTCTCAAAAGGCATTGAAGGGGGCTGGAGGGTGAGGGTGAGGGTGAGGGTGGAGGTGGGGGGAGGGACCAAGAGACTAGTGGACTATTGTCCTAACAATATCAAAACACCAATTCTAGATACTGCTGAAATTTGAATATTTGTGCAGATACATCTAGAGGGCACAACAGTCAGTCAGGTCCAATGATTTTCGGTTTAGGGTTATTTACAAGTAGGGTCATTTTGGCTTCCATTAGTAAATGGTCGTGAGGTTGTCTGTAAGACAATAACCCAAACCTTTTCGGCTGATAGCTCTTTTTGTCTCTGTCATACTGCATACATATTATATACTCCCTCCGTTTTTTTCAATTGCTACGCTTTCCTATTTTGGCCGTTTTTATTTAATTGTTACACTTTCACTTTTTCCTTATATGGTAACATATCACATCAACTTTTTACACTTTCCTACCTCATATACCCCACCACCCATTTTATTAATCCACCTAAAACCTTCCCACCTACCCTATTTTTCTCTCTCCTACATTATTTAATGCTTCTTTTACATTTCCCAAAACCAAACATTCTCTTTTGTACTTCTTCCTTGTTTTTTGCACAATTTCCTTGGTTCTCCCCGAAAGTGAATTGTAACAATTAAATAAAAACGGAGGTAGTATATTCTAAATCTTCAATACTTTGAATTATGAACTAATAAAATAAGTAATTTATTGAGTTATTCTAGCTTTATCTACCAACTATCAAAGGTAATTGGTACAACAAACTACCCAAGCCTTTTCGGCTGATAGCTCCTTTTGTCTCTGTCATACATACATATTATACATTATCTAATTCTTCAATACTTTGAATCACGAACTATTAAAATAGGAAATTTATTGAGCTATTCTAGCTTTATTGTACTAACTATCAAAGGTAATTTGTACAACAAACTATGGATGGAGAAAAAGCAATAATGCAATATAGTAAACTGAAAGGAAGCAAGTGAAACTATAAATCCTATATAATAAATAGTACAATGAGAAAGGGTATAAGAAAGTAAAAAGGCAGAAAAAGATATAGGCTCAAGGGTTTGATAACTATTTTGCCAAACTACTAATATCCATCAAACTCTACAGGTTAGCCAAGAGTGAACTGAATTTGAGCCATTATTTACCTAGTTTATTCTGGGTCTAGTACATTTTGGGAATCAGAATGCAATTTCATGATCAGAACCTGAATTTTTCAGGTCAATTTTGGGTCATTTCAGATGGGTAAATTTTTCCAGGTTTACATAAATCTGATGCTTGCATGCGCTTCACTCGCATATGAAATGGCATATGTTCAACGTTCAAAATGAAATCATGTCATGACATCTTTGCTTATGAATTTTCCTAGTAATGATTTGGAGTCTATGCCCGTAGGGACATGCTAAATCTAGCATGACTAATGAACCTCGATATGGTATTACTTGGTTGCAATTTGCAAAGTAATTTTTCCAAGTAAACATTTTCAGTACCAGGATATTATTAGTGAAGTAAAAAAAGGTCGTCAATCGAACATAACCTGAAAAGTCTTAGCTGCTGATTTCAATAATATTTCTGGAATAAAGAAAATACATGTCAGCCATGCCCAAGATAGAAGCTTCCTGCAGCCAAGTTAAAAAGTTCAGAAATAACCAAACAAACTTGAAAGAGATGAGTGACTATAATATTAAAGATGAATGGCCTAGGCTGGCAGATTGACTAAAGCAATTACCATTCCAAATCATGCCAGATAGCAACAAATGTGAATATAACCCACACATTTAGCAGCTTTGTCCGTGCACCACCAAGAGGAATGTAGATGTACCTAGATTCCACACCAATCATCAAATAAATGGTTTGTTGTTGCATAGAGAGACACTACACAAAATTTATAAAAAACACACCTCACAAGCCACTTATTGTAGGACGCATGCCAACTTTTCCAAAAACTCTCCAAGTTGTGGCAATTGTTAATGCATTTAGGCATATTTTCGGGAGCCTCAATGCCATTAAGCTGTGAAAGCAATTGCAAGAGATCATTACAACTCAAAATGAAGTGCCGCCAAAATATATATCACTAGAATGTTTTGATGAATTTATGGGAATGAATAAGACATTCACTAGTGTGATGCAACACGTAAAACCAGATTTACAAAGAATAGATTTGGCATACCAATGACCAGAACCGGAAGTACCGCCAGATGAGAAGAAACTTCAGCCACATGAAATTCAGAACCTGTCATTATGGCAAACATACCATGAAAAAGTAAAGACCAAACTTTTGAGCAAAAAAATATCTCGGACTATAAATTCTAAAATGATATTTATACAAAGTGCAAGCACCGTTGTAATGCTTTTTCCCTTTCCCTCTCTCTCCCTTGATCTCAATCAATATCTCTCTCAATTTTCAACATCTCTCAATAGCTATGCACTTTAACATTGTCATGAAATTTATGCAAATAAGAATGATGATGATTGACAATTTGACACAAACTTTCATTTTTATATTCCTGCTGTTTAAGTAGTGGCAACTCTTCCATTAGTCACATATCAAGAAAGACCCTTGGCAACCGTTATCACAACTCTCAGCTATGAACAATATCAAATCATTGTGAATTTAATATCAATAAAACAAACAATTAACAGCCCTCAGCTAGCTTGTTCACTATTGATTCTGAGATTTGAGCAGACTAATTTCATTGAAAAAATATTAAAAAAGAAAAAGAAAACTTGAGCAGACTTCAGGAAAGCAAATTCAATATATTTTCTGAAGAACATACAGCTATACCAAGTTACCAACATCATGAAAACTCTGCAAACTGATAGAGACAAAAAATAAATATCCAACATGTTTCAACAAGAACTTAAAAACACGGATACTTGGGTGGATATCTCATAGTTCAAATCAGAGTGTAGAAAAAATCAGGCCTACCAGTCATAAATGACAATTTTAGAAAACCAATGTCATTGGGCCAATATCACTCAGTTCAGGTTGAAAATTAAACAGCTCACTTGGGAAACAAAATGAACACCATCTAGCAGCTCTTACCCCATACCCGATGATAAAGACATCGAATGCAGATAGCTGTTTCCACAAGCCACTGAAAAATGAAACAAACTTTGCAGTTAGACAGTGTCGGGAAATCTCTGACATCGTTTTAAAATATCTTCGTCCTCAAATAAACGTCCACTTAGGTTTTGTCACGCATATTCAAAGTATTAGTAGGGAAAAGTAAGTTATATGGTAAATTGTGTCAAAGAAACAATATAAAAACTAATGGAGATATATATATATAGACAAAGTAAAGCTTTTTATGTGGGACCCACCACACATGGAGGAGAGGGAAAAATTACTGTACAGGAAAACAAGATGTTTATTTGAGGACATTTCAAGATCATATAGTGGATGTTCATTTGTAGACAGATTGCATATAATATAGGCATCTCACCTTAACGCAAAGGCATTGTAATAAAAGAAGTGAGTTATTAGTTCAACTAGGCAAAGAGAGAAGGTCCATCTTAACCCATAAAGAGCCACATCTTTGAGCAAATATGTATTCTGCGGCTGATCTATCTGCAGAGAATAAGTAACAATTAGCATATGTTTTGGTTTTTCATGATGACTATAAAAGTGAATTATAGGCTGCTAAACCTTGTCAGAGTACACTATTAGATTTAAGACTGAAAGAGCAGAGACAATCATGAGGGCCTATGACAGAATATTTTCACTATACATGTTGGAAGGGGGGAAGGGGAAGGTAGGTGATACAATCTAGAATCATGAATTCAGGATGGACTTTTGTATCAATGAGTCATTTCATCTATTGACACAAAACATAAACTGCTACAAGTACGTGGTTTTTGTTTCTAAGGAGTCTACAGGCCACATTAGCAATGTACATAATTCATAGTTTGATCACTGAATCAACCGAGGAACTGTTCACCCATTGGACCTGGCTGCATGTCAATGGAGGAGCTGCTGACTCATAAGTCATATATAGATAAATACATCTCAATATCTTAATACTCCCTCCGTTCCATGTTAGTGTTCCTATTTGGAATCTTGGCACTATTAACATGGAATCTCCTAAAAAAATTCTCAATAAATAAGAAAATACATAGTCGTGTGAAGTCTTATTTGATTCGTCTCAATGAGTACTTTAATAATATCAAAATTTATAATTCTTTACTAATACGTAAGTACATACTCCCTCCGTCTTTTTTTTTGCTACATTTTCCTCTTTTTACTTGCTACAGTTCTTTATTTAGTAATCATGGCCCACAAAAAAGTACCAATATTCCTCTTTATTGTTGTCATCGTCCTACTTATAAATCTCAAATAGTATTTGTCCTTTATTCATAAAGTTATGGTCCCCACCACACCTTTTGCCTCTTCTATATACTTGTGCCCACAAAAATGAAGCAAGTAATTAAAGACGAAGGGAGTACATTAATAGTCAAAAATGTGCATTGGCAAATGTGCAAGTCAAACTAGGAAAATCAATTAGGATTGGAGGGATTATTAAAATGCAAAAAGATGTAAATGATTTATTGAGCTACAACATAACAATCATTAATATTTCCCCAAGTCCCCATTTAATGAGGATACACCTACAATATCTCTACTAACGATTCAAGCCTTCTGTTGCTTATTTTCATAATAAACAGAAAACAAAGATGAAAAAACTAATCCAATGAAACATCTGGTCTAGCCTGGTCCAGGCCAACTTTGACTATTTAACTGGACCTCAATCACCTAGCTCAGTGCAGCTATTTATAGCTGAATCTTGTTCTCTTTGAAACCCTCCATAAAGAAAAGTGGGCATCAAGTTCCGAGGATCATAAAATCAATACTATGCTACACTTGAATTTTAGATCGAAGTTTATGGGCATTTTATATTCAACTGACATCACAACATAATAAAATCACGTTCTGCTACAAGTATCAAGACATAAGCAGAACTCAGTTACAAACAAAACTGCAAAATGGCAAGAACCTTTGTATTGTAGATGAGAAACAAATCAAACAATCATAGGTAATGACTCCAAGTTGTGACATCAAGGAGACAAGGATGATGCACAAGTGCATTGCACATTTACTAAGTTCCTTATTCTTGAAAGTTGACGATTCTAATAGAAAAGGTAGTGGCATAATTCATATACTGAGTACAAAGAATGTAAAAATGACATACCTGTGAAGCAAATGCATTGAAACTAATGATAGGTCCAGCAATATATAGTGGAGCATATACCAAGTAGCATAGGTACATGCAATATGAGTATTTGTCCTCCTCTAAGCTCCTCTCCTACAACAGATCAAGCAATATGAGTATTTGTCATCTTTATCAATTGTTGCATGTATGTTTATATGTTTTCTCTTTTACTTTTCCTATGGGGTTTCGGAAAAGGCTATCCATACCCTAAAGGCTACAGTTACCTGTAAAAATAAGTAGCATGTTCTTCCTGATTTACAAATTGAGCAATGCTGAATATGCTTCTGCATAAACCAAAAGAACACATGTCAGGTCATGTGAATGCAAACATATAAACAAAGATCACATCGACAAGTACATCGAACTTCATGCTGCTTCTCAAGGAAGCCTAAGCTCTTCGGACGAAAGGGATATGATAGAAGCAACAAAGACATCGGAAGAAGGAAAAAAGACGACACAGACATAAAGAGGTAAACATGATGATGCATTTTGTGGCTTGTGTCCCCTAGATGCACATTTAGCTTTCTTCTTTGTAGGGTGACACCCCCTTGTCGTCAGTAACAAATTAATGTTCCACTTGTTTTTTAAATTATCAGTAATTAGCTGCATAACTAACAAAGATGCTATAGGGGGCGGGGGGGGAGTCCATTAAAAGATAAGTAAGATAGCAATCAGAGATAGTCTGACAGCATGAAGAGATAATCCCTTTGGATGTCCTCAAATTAACAACATTGAGATGCATGTTTAGTACATGTAATAAATGCCATCCTCCATGCCCTTATGTCTCCGGTTTTTAACAGGGGAACACAGACGCCATAATGGGAGAGAATAATTTAATGCATTCACTTGATTTTGCGGTTCTCCAAATAATATTCCCTCCATAATTAATTTTGTTGTTAAAATGATTCAGCTCTTGTGCCTGGCCATATTTGGGAGAAATAAATTATTATGACATCCAAACAGAATATGGGATGAAACATAATGGGAAAGAAACTTTTGGAGGATGTACATTCATGAAAACCACAAAGGAAAGCTACCTTATCTCCTCAAAGCTAATCAGGCCTTTTTTTTTGGGTGGATTTTGTTTTAAGCAAATAAGAAAAGAAAGAGAATTTTCTGGAAGCCCTAGAAGATAGAAAGTTGGAAACAGAGTCCACTAGCTAAATTTAAAACCTAGATTTTGGGTTTGAATATTCTGACTAGCTGGGATATTCATCAAACTAATAAGTAGTATTAGATATCAAAACCATTTACCTCAAATAGATACGCACCACAAGCCTTTCTATCTTCCTCTTCTTACAGAAAAAACATAAAAAAAATACGACTTGGCAGATAGTTTTAGCAGAAGATGATAGCAATAACATGGCGAAAAGCCTTTGCTCATTATAATGCTCAAGACTAAAAGCAAGGCAGTATGTAATTGAGTAAGACTGTAGGAAGACTACTACAGGGCCACAGATTCAAAATGCAGAGTGACAAAGGCCAGCAAGAATACAGGATACCGGATATACAACTACCTCCTGATCAAATCGAGCATCTTTCTGTGCCCAATGGTAATCATATCCAAAGCTTATCATGCGCAGGGTAACTGCCAAGAAACAGATTTAGAAATGAAATGAAGGGTAAAGATAGCTATATATACATCTCAATAGTTCAACATCATAACAACACAGAATCAGTCAAATCAGTCAGATTAAGCAACATAAAGCTGTGAGCCTGTGTCAACCTTCAGCTTTAGTACCACAGCCAACCAGAAAACACCACATGTGTCCACAACAATGCATGATGCAACGCTAGAAAGCACATCAAAGATTCAAGTCAAGAGTTAAGCTTTTGAGAGGCCCTTGGCCTATATGGTCTACAAGACAAAGTAAAGTCATAAGCATTGGTCTACATAAAAAATCCATATTTCTCTAAGCAGTAGTATTATCATCCTCAAAGAGTCTGTGAAAAGTACTCTATTTTCTAAAAACACAACTTACTGCTCCAACAAAGGCCTAACAACATTCAGCAAAATCATATCACATTATAATTTGAATTTAGCAAATTGCGTCTAACAATACCAAAGGAAACTCCTAGCTTTACTTAACTACGTACACGTCTTCATCGACAACACAATTCTTTAGTTTGCTTCTCATGGATAAGGGCAAAAATCGGACATTTCCAGTTTGTTGTCTTGTAACTTAGAAATTTTCACATCAATGCCAATAGCATCATTTTACTGACCTGACACTAACACTATTAGACTCTCCGTTAATAGGTGATGTGCCAAACAAGATTTCTTAAAATCTTATATATTTGCTGCTGTCGGAAAGGAGACATGAAATGGTATTGGAATGTGGTGGTACATTATGCAGACATGGCCTCAGTTTAATGATAGTAGTGATACATGTTTTATAGTTGTACTCTGGAAAAAAGTGGTGATAATGTATACTAGGGTTAGTACACAGCTAGATATAACAGATATATTGATACTGAATAAGTACAATGATGATTTCAGTACCTCTTACACAGATGCCTCAATTGACACGTTATCATTTTACTGTCAAACCACTGAAGTCATATTACTATTTTCAGGACCTGGGTCACCAAAGTGGGTATATGAACGCATATGTGAAATTTTACCACACCCAAGGGAACCAAAATGGAAATTTACAGCTCGTAAGAACAATTCTCATCTAACTAAAAACCAACAACCATAGAACGTGCTCCTGTTGTACTACAAGGAAGAGCTCCTGTGGCAAAAGATTCTAGCACATAGAATTTTGGCTGCGGATTCCAAAATGAAACCAAAAAATAACTACTAAGGTTTCATATAAAATTAGTAACATAGTCAATTCCTCTATAGTCTATAATTCTTTCAGCTCATCAGACACAAGAAGTCGCCAGAAGGGAAACATCCAAGAAATCCTTCACTCCTTAGTCTTCACCCTGCCTGGAACCAACATAATCCAAGTGAAAGTGCTCAGGACCAGAAGCAAAATCCATTCTTCTCCTTGCACCAAAATGAATGCCGACTGCCACTCCGACAAACCGTACCAAAGCAGTTGATTCCCAATATCACCACTTAAACATATCATACAAACTCCGGACAAATATCACTACTGCACCTCCAGAATTGCAAGCTGTCACTAGTTCAAGTCACAAAGCTACTTTTTTAAACGGATCTTTCATCCTAGGTATTGTTTTTCTTCCCAAAACAAAGAGGATCTGTTAGCAACATCACATTGTTGAAATATGCCTTGAATTATCTCGGCGCTAGGATTAACTAAGCACGGGGGCCACCCTAAACCCTGATTATCTGGCGGTATATGTAGTTTAATATACAGTTTGGTTCGGTTTAGGCCCATTCTGTTTAGGTTAATAAGAAGGGTACTATATAAACCCTATAATTAACCTCTGCCTCCATTATTCTGTAATCTGTACTCTCTCTCTTAAACCTAACAAAATCAGTTCTCCCAATTGTGTGGACGTAGCTAACATCTTGTTAGCGAACCACGTTAAATCCTTGTGTCAATTGTTAATTAATTGTATGTTTCGTTAATTGCTTTTGTCATAATAACGTTATTGTGAGTGCACAACAGCACAAGGAACCATAGAAAGATTGCCCAGAGAGGTTGCCCGAAATTTGCTAGCCAGATCATCAACCAGCTGCACCAAAAAACTTGCAAGAATTGAGCATGACAAGAAAACCACTTAGATGTTCAACCCCCAGTTCCTAATCTTCGTGTTTCTAAAATAAAAGAAAAAACATGGAAAACCCAAGAGAGATTTTTCCTCCCTCAGGAACTTGGAGAACCACAAAGCGTAATAATCTACAAAGCAGCAGGAAAAGAACTAAGTAAAGCTGCTCCCTTACAAAAGACTGCTAGAAATCGCAGCCCAAAGAAAATAATAAAACAAAGGGAGAAAAGAAAATACTACTATTTGGTTACCCCTTCCTTCTGCTCTCTTCAGCAACTACACCCATTTGAGCACTGTCATTGGCTCATTGCCCACCCCTGTGGAAAATCAAACTCCAAGGATATGAACCGGTTTGTTAACTGCTCATACTTTAGCTGGAGATACAGAGAAATTTTCCTCATTCACCTGGACAATTTTTAGCTTACTGGGAAAAGAAAATCTTCTCTTGGTGGAAAGGGCCAACTTCATGTCATACGTACATCCTAGATAAACTAACACATCACTTGCACAACTTATACGAGTAAAAAAGAATTCATGCACATAAAGAATCTTAAATGTAAACATGACGAGGAAACAAAATTTTCAATACCATGAGAAAGACAGGGCAGTGACGATACCAAAGTTAAAGCAAATGTGCCACCTGAATGTACCGCGGAAACTGTCTAGATATGCCCACTGTTGCCTACACACAGAGAGCAAACATAGCTTATTAACCAAATAGCAGTGTGATGGTTCCTGAAGGAGGAACATGAAAGGAAGCCAGATTAGTTCCAAGCTTCCAAATTGATGAACTCACCCAAATATGGAGAAAGAATATCCTCCATAAACACGATTACAAATTAGGAAAAACAGATTGAAGGTCCACAACACAAATGAGAAGTACTTTGTCCTTGCAAATATCTGAGATAAGCCCAAAAAAAGAAAAACATAAGAGTTTACACTAAATCTTGCACCATAAAATTATACTAGAAAAAAACTCAAAAGGTCTACTTTATGATATTGAGCATGAGCGCACAGATTTAGTGAACAGGAAATATAAAGAGAGCACCTGGTTTCAAATTATGAGGATTTACTCACGAGCTCTCTTTCCGCTCAATTCACAAAGGATTTACTCATGAACAGGAAATATTCGAGAGATTCACATAATGAATTTCACAATCCACTTACAACCCATGCCAATTACAAATCGAAGTCTCTCTCCTACTTCCAAATTTCTCTCTCTGAGTGAATCAGCCCCAAAAATTATCCTCCATTTCTCCAAAGTTGATGCTATTGAAGGTATTAAAGCATGGTTATAGAGCTCCTTTGTTTCTCCAATTTGTCATATTGAAAGAAAATTTAAGCTCCTTCCCCTCTCCCAAACCTTACATCAGAAACAAGCTGCAAATTCTCAAATCGAGGTAACTTTCTTTCTTTCTTGCGCCTCATCTTGTTATTATGAATTTGTCTCTCTTGAAAAATTCCAATGCAATTATCTTCTCTAGTTGTAATCCTCTAATTAATTTATTCTTGTTTTATCTGTTGAAGTTGTGATAGGCTTTGCACTTGCCTATTTATAAAATCAGAATTTAGGCCAATGATTTATCCAACATTTGCTTCTTATTAGTGTCATGATACAACTAGATTCGCTACAAGTCACGCCCTAACCCTAATTGTTATTTCCTCAATGTGCTAAGAAACTTAATTAGTCCCTCTCAGTCGGTGCTGTACTAATTTGCAACAAACGCAAATGCATGGTAAATTAATGAAGCTGAACTATTAAAGTGTGGATGGATTTAGTAGATCTGCTGATGATTGCATGATAATTTGCGTAGAATTAAACTAATTTATGTGTTATTTGATGTTGATTTTGCACGAAGTGGTTGCATTTGTGGTGCAATCAGGTAGAATCTCAAAAAAGATTATCAAATTCCCCTCTTTCTATTTAAATTAGTATATCTGTCATAGGTTAGCTTCTGATGTGAGGTACATTAGTTCAGTTGCTGTATATCGAAAATGAGACCCAAATTTTCCGTCATTTTAGTCTTCCCTAAGTTGATCTCTACCCTTGTCAATAAAAGGATGATGTTTTCCCTGTAACTTTAAATATAACATCAAATAACTCCGACTTCTCTGGCAAAAATACTAAGCTACACGAAAAACACACATGGGAACAATAGCACAAACAAAATATATCAAAATTAATGATCTACCAACTTTCAATCCATAAATTTATCACTTCTAATAGTTGAAGTACTGCTTTGGACGTCCAAGTAAACACTCAAGTTTCTCCAACTTGCATTTCGACAAATTTAGACATTAAAAAGGCATACCTTGACAAGAATAAAATTCAGTGAAGCAATTGACAGGATGAAAAGTATACTGCAAAAAAGAGGTCAAAACGCCACAATTACACCATCATCAATTCATCACACACAAATCTGAACTTCAGAATCCTGAGATTAAGAGACTTACCAAGCTCCATGAAGATAAATTAAGTAAATGAAAGAAACCAAAAGCCAAACAATAGACATTCCACTAGCTCTTAGATGAAACATTTTCCTCAAACTTGTAGCAACAAGCGTAAATGCTCCGAAAACAGCACTAAGAATTGGTAAATTTCCACGAAAATTTCTCCATTGAGAATCGGAAACATCCTATACAAAATGAGATTGCAGATTCAATAAATTCAAATTAGGGCAAACAAAATTTCTTGAAAGAAAAATTCATCAACAATTTGAAAAAGAAGACTTTAAAGCGTCTTACATTAAGTCGATTCGCGAGCCATCCAGGTCGAAGGTTCCGAAGATGTTCATAGTAATCTGCAGTTTAAGAAATTCACAGAAATGGTGAATTTGGAGAGAGAAACTCGAGAAATGAAGAGAATGTGAGAAAAGATTGACCATGTGAAAGTTTAAGAGAGCGATGGATGATGAAGATGTAGAAACAAATTGCATAAGCTATGATGAATATAAGTTCTTTCTGCTTCCATGAAGTCATCGTCATCGCCATTGATGTTAGATGATCGCGCGCGCAAGCTATCTCTCTCTCCTCTGCTGCCTATATCGATTTCAGAGTTCAGACTGTCAAAGCAATGGTTGGAGTTGGACTGTAGGTGCCTGGGAAAGTCCAAGTTTTCAGTAATTCTCCTGTTTCTTCTTGAAAATTTTAATTTTCGCAAGTGCAAAAATATGTAAAGTCGCTGTAGTTGTATGATGTGGAGTCCTACGGTGGTACTCGTGCTATGTTAAAATAGAGGTCATCAACATCGACTCAGCCTGAAAAATAGCAGGTTTTGGTCGTTTCGAACATAATATTCCTTCTCACACTTCGAGCATGGTTTGGCTTGATTTTTGGGCAAAATAAGTGGGCTTTGGAGAATCCAAATTCAGAATTTTAGGCTAAATTTTGTCCCGGGCTTTAAGTGGTCTGAAATCCAATTTGGCCCGCCACAAATTTATGGGTTTTGACATACAAAAAAAAACCTTAAAGTTTGGCTCGAAACGAGCTATTTTTCTAGGCCAAATCCTCATTCGGCCAATGATCACCTATATGTTAAATATATGATTACGATTTGTGTCATGTTTTACTTGGTATTTTTTTACATATGGCGCTTGGGCTTACCCTATCTCAAGGCCTAACCAAGCCCATTAGGCGTAGTCTACCCATCCCTTAAAAGCCAGCCTATTGTTGGTAGGGGTGTAAGTTATTTGGTTAAAAACCGAAAACCAAACCAAACCAAATTAGTAATTTGGTTTGGTTTTTTTTTAGAAATCGGTTTGGTTTGGACTCAAAATAAAAATTCATTTTTTCGGTTTGGTTCGGTTTTGATTTTGGAAAATCGAAAAAACCGAAATATATAAATACAGCCATATAGGAACAGGACTATATCAACATGGTTACATAACATGGGTTGGTTTAAATATTAAAACTCATAAACCCAAAGCCCACAACCTAAGACTAACTCACTCTCACGCACGCCTAACCCTAGGATTAACTCACTCTCACGTTATCACACACGCCATTTCTCTTATCTCTCTCCTAAATTCAGCCATTTCATTTTTCAATGCTTCTCTCTCACTCAATCACTCATAAGAGAGAATTCAAGTTCAACTCCTCCATTGAAGAAGGTCGAGTGGTCGACGCACTCAGCAGCAGTCAACTCCTCCATTTTTCTCTCTCCTCTCGCGGTTGAAAAAGGTCGACGAAGATCACTTAAATAAGATATTTTCAGTTTTTTTTTCATTATTTCATCACTTGAAGGTTAGATAAGTAATTGCGAATTTTTTACAATTATGGTCGATAATTATGAAATTTTAATATGTTATTTTTTTAGTTTTTATTTTTTTAAAATATTAGTTACGAAAATACGAAATTAATGTTTGGTTTAAATTCGGAATGGTTTAATCTTGGTTTGGTTTTATTTCGGTTTGGTTTGGTTTGGATTTTGAAATATTAAAAAAATTCGGCTTGGTTTGGTTTTTGGTTTCAGATTTTGGTTTGGTTTGGTTTGGATTGAGTCGAATTCCGGTTTGGATTTGGTTTGGAAATTTCAAAACCGAATTTATTTTGGTTTGGTTTAGTTTTGACCTAAAACCAAACCGAAAACCGAATTTACACCCCTAATTGTTGGCATGAGTATTCAAGCTTAGATTGAGTGCCTACCAGTAAATGGAGATAGGGAGCCATTGCTCCCCCACCACTTCCTCTATTTGACTTAATATATCATGCTGATTAACACAACTCTTTATATCAGGTTTATGTACCAACTTAGTTTTTATATGGATAGATCGCTAGTTTATCGTAGAGGTGATCATGGGCCGGGCTTTGGCAAAAAAAAGTGGCCCGATTTGGGCCAAAGCCTCGGGCCGAAATTCCCTCGACAAAACCCGCTAATTCGAGACGGCCCACGCGGGCTTTCAGGGGCCAAAAAAATAGCCTTATTTTTTCATATTTATGTCGCCTGTGCCCGGATTTTTTGTCCAAAAACTCGGACCGGGTCCGACCTCGAGCCCAAAATTCTTGCCCGCAACTCGCCCATTTCGGGTCGGGCCGGGCCCATGTTGATCACCTCTAGTTTATCGTATGCTTTTCTCTTTATATGTATAGAGAATTAGTATAATTTTGTTGTATTAAATAGCACATATTGTATATGATAATCAATGTATCACCAACTTCTATTAGCTTATATAATTCCCCTGTTTTTTTAGTTGCACCAATTGATATTTAGCATACGTGAAAAAGCAAATGGTGCAACTAAAAAACCCAGAGGAACTATTAAAAATATGATATTTTAGTTTTAACTTTTAACCCAAATATTGGAACTTCATATGTTCCACAAAGTTTTTCTTCCTTTCCACGTTTACTCTTTAAATTATTTCCTCTAACTTCATTCCAATCTAAATACTCTATTCATTTCAAAATAGTTTAAACACTTTCCTTCCTGGTTTGTCCCAAATTAGTTTAGAAACTTCCATTTTTGGTATGATCTCACTATTGTTATACTTCATCCGTCCCATAATAGCTGTCATATTTGAGGAATGTAAATATATAAAGGAACATTATATTGGTTGTCATATTAGTTTTTTTTCCACCTATGATATTATTTTTGACCAATAGAAATTACGTTTAGCGGAACATTGAATACTTTTTTGTTTATTATTGGAAACTTGATAACCAGGACATCCAGAAAAGGAAAATTTTGACAACTAAAATGGGACTGAGGTATAATTTTTTTTAACACCCCTATTAGCCTCCGTTCTGTCTTTATTAATTTAAAAAAGGAAACTTTGTCAAAAACCACCTTTTTATAATCACCTTATTGTGAGAAACCACCCTTTTAAAAAAAATTAGGCACGAGAAGCCACCTTTATTTTCTTAATTTTTTTTGTGAGAAACCACCCCTTGTCGAATTTTGAAAGTTGACTATGATATTCCGACGTTGACCATCCTTTTCACCCATTTTCTCCCCCTTTTCCCCCGCATTTCTTCCTCCCTCACTCTTCTCTCGATTTCTCCATTGATTCTTCAACTCGCTTATTCGAAAAGAAATCCCTAAGCGGGTTTTTCATGGCTAACATGGGTGAAAAGTGGGTTTAGTGAAATCACGTGCAATGGATGCTCAATGCCGGAATATTATAGTCAACTCCCGAAATCCGGCAAGTGGTGGTTTCTCACAAGAAAAAGTTACGAAAAGGTGGTTTCGTTATTTTAAAAAAGGTGGTTTCTCACAAAAAAGTGAGTATGAAAGGTGGTTTCTAATAAATTATCCTAAAAAAGATACCCAACAACTTTCTTTCTTCTTCATATACAAAATACCCTACCAAATCTTTGCACGTTCTTTTTTAATAAAATATTTGCTTACTACACTAAAATTTATCACATTAAACAACGTGTGCTGAAGCGAGGAAGTACTTTATTTCCACTATTTTACCCACTCTATCACATGGGATCATTCGGTCTATTAAATATAACCATATAATTTCCCTAATGATTGGGGGTTGGTTGGTGGAGCCAATTTTGTGAGGTGGTTTGCAAGGTGAGTTGGGTTTGAGGTGCTTTAAATGGTGGTGGGGCTGAGTTAATAATGTCGGTGGTGTAGCCGAGTGGGTTGGTGTTTCTTGCGACGATGATTACTCTCTTTGTTTTTCCTCCCAACCTTCTCTACTACAAAAATATAGTTCTTTAACCCCCTAAAATGCTGCTAAACTCAGAGAATCCAAACATACTCTTAACAACTCATTGGTGCAATAAAAGAAGGTAATAATAACGGTACCAAATTCATATTTAGTTTTGTATCGAGTGTGTCATGTCAATATCAATGATAAAATGCTTAGCTTGTCTACCTCCAATATTGAGGTTTCCTTCATAAGCTTTACCATCCACTACCATTCTAAATGAGTTATTGAGTGAAAATGAAAATTTGTGAAAAAAATCACATGATCGGGGTAGAAATTTTAATATGATTTTATTGTTATTGCCACCATTTCACACCGTCTACGTACAAATTAATTGAGTTATAATAGTAGACACGACAGATCAATATCATAACATACATCTCTCAAAATATAGCATGTCTTAATATAATTTTAGATAAAGTTGTGACCTATTATTTGAAGACGAATAAAGTACTTTTTAACATCTCTATATTACTCCTACTTTAGCTACATTGCCTTATAATAATAATGTACATGATTTATGTTAAAGCGACGACTCTTGGCTCTTCTAACTACCACTACCATCGTTCTTCTGCATGCTTAGACTATTATATAGTAGAACTTACAATCGAGTATTACTTTGCATCTCAGCTCTTAGTGTGCAATCATATACAAATGCCCCATGTACATTCATAACTCATAAGTACTTATTAAGTTTACTTAATGGAGACCCAATTTCAAGCCTATCTCCAACTCTACTGGGTCCACAGAATTGTTATCCCTAACAACTCCCACCAGCTATGGTCCACATGTTCCTGAATACATAAAGGGATGATACATACTTCCTTCGTTTTTTTTACATGTTACACTTTTGAAAATTGCGGTTACCTAGGCAAAAAATTAATTGTGCATTAAGTAAAAATAAGGGTGGGGGATTAAAGGGAGTGGATACCACCATTAAGCCACCACCACCAAATGGATCACCAGTGAGCCACCGCTGCGACCACCACAACCAATTAACACCACCAATCCGACACCGCACACCACCAATTCGACCACCACAACCAATTAACACCACCACAACCCCCTCCCCCCTTCCTTCCCCCGCTAACACCACCGCGGCCCCCCTCCCCATCCCCCGCTAACACCACCGCAGCCCCTCCTCCCCTTCCCCGCTTAACACCACCGCGGCCCCCCCTCCCCCTCCTCCCCTTCCCCTACCCAACGCGCAACCCCTCTCCCCCTCCCAACGTGCAACCCCGACCTTTGAAAAATTCATCGCCCGGATTCACCACCCACACCTGATTTTTGCCCAAATTCATCGCCCGGATTCATCGCCCGGGTTGTTGCCTAGATTTCAAACTACACGGGAATCGAAGGTGTTGCGGGATTCGAATAAGATGGTTTTCGGATCTGCAATGCCCCCTTTAAACGACGTGGTTTTCGGAGCTTTAAACGACGTGGTTTTGCGGCATCGTCGTCGGAGGTTGTGGTGGTTTTGTGGCGTCGTCGGGATTCGAAGGGGTGGGGGAGGGGTGGACTGGGTTGGTGGGAGGGGGTTTTCGTGGGTGGGGGTGGTGGCCGTGAGGGAGGGGTTTGCGTGGGAAGGGGATGGGGGAAGGTTCTTCTTTGCGGTGGTGGGGAGGGGGCTGCGAGGTGGGGGAAGGGGTTGGCCGCTGGTTTGGGTGGGGGAGGGGTGGTGGGAGAGAGAGAGGAGGTTTAATTAATTTAGATTAGTATATAATGAGGTTAAATTAAGTAGGTTTAATTTTGGTTAATTGTTATAAGTAAGGGTAAGTTGGTAATTTAACAGGTCAAAACTTACCAATTTTGGAAAGAAAAAAAAGTGTAACATGTATTTTGCACCATTCCGTTTATGGAAAGTGTAACATGTAAAAAAAAAAAACGGAGAAAGTATATATATATATATAATGTCTATTAGTCTAAAGAGTTAAATTACTGGCATATTTTTGCATATTTTTCACCTAGGCTCGGACTTCTTTTTGTTGGTTTAGATAAATTCCGCTATCAGAAAAAGAAAATAAAATACGTCTTACCTGAACCTAAATACAGTAGATGGTATTGGTAAACTATGTCTAAATCTTGCAAAATGAAATTATTTCTTTTTAGCATTATTCGTCAATTTTTTTTCATATACCGACAAAAAGAGTTGAATCCCATTATGTGTTGCACACATGCATGAATTTTCCATATTAAAGAGACTAAGAAAAAAATATATTATTAATTGGGGAGCTACGCTTCGCCTTGTAAATTGATTAGAATGGAACATTACTTAGCTTATAAATTATATATAAATTAGTAAAACTTATAAAACTTCCTGTTAGATGAGAAAATATAATATACAAAATATATCCTAGTTAGATGAGAAAATATTATCCTAAATATTATCTCTATCACTGATGAATCATATTCATATATAGTTTTTAGGTGTATTTAGGTTGCATTTTAGACCATTTAGATTCATATTTAGGTTCATTATTGCATCATATTCTTAAGTTATGTTATTCTACTCCAATGCAGTATGTTTTCTTATTTTTGATGAATTTCAGGTATCATGAGAACATATTTGGAGTATAATTAGCTAAACTTGAGGGTTAGGAGCACTTAGAAAGAAGATGCATTGCATAAGGATCGTTTGGATATGTTAGAGTACGAATTTGAGCGAAAACAAAGTGGAAAATCATTAGAAGAAATGTGGAAAAGGAGTCACGTATACTCTTCTGACCATAACTTTTGATGTGCTTATGAGAATTGAATAATTCTAGCAGATTTGGAAACTAGACTTAAAGAGCTTTCCAACGATAGGTGGCATACCCTGAGGAGACTTCTAGTCAAGAAGTAATGCCTTTCGGAAGTTCAGACTGTTTTTGCTGGAATCTGTTTTCGTACGCGCGGATCACTAATTCCGTCCATTTAATGAATATTTCGACTTTCCTTATCTTGTAACTTAATTTCCTAGTGTTATCAGGTTACTTAATATTATTTAGATGAGAAAAAACTCTCTCTCTCCCTTATGCTTTATTTTCCTTTAGAATTCTAATATTACCTAGTTTTCTCTCTTCTTCTCTCATGAACCCTAATTCTCGTTTTCCTCCATTAATGTAGTCTTTCAAGGTATTTTCTTTCATTCTCTTTTATTTACCTATTGCTTTTAATTATGTTTCCCTTCTTAGATTTAGTTTTTATTCTCTATTACATGTTTGCGTAGTTTATTTTATGGGTTTTGGGAATCCATGTTTATACTATGAATCTTTATTAATACTTCTCTATGGTTTGATTAGTCATCAATTTCTCTAATTGATTAGTGTTAGTATTTTTAATCTTACAACCTGATCAATTGTTTGATTAAATCTTGCTAATAAGAGTTAGAATTGAAAGATACTTTTAAAGGCTTACCTACAATTAGCAATTCTGATTATGTCAACGACCGTACTGCATATGTTGAATTGAGAGCGTTAAGACCCGTCCGTAGGATTAACCATTGCTCTAGATGTTTGACTAATTAAATTGTTAATAGTATTTTGATAAATTTTGAACTATAAACATGGTGAACCATTGCACTATATCCTTTTTATTTGATTTTCATTAGTTTAGTTCCTTCAATCCCAAATCTGTGACTTTGTTTAATTTTTCCAAACTTGAAAGCCGAACTAAAATAATCATCTCCCTGTGGATTCGACCCTACTTACCCTACTATATTGTTAGAAGGTTTGCTAGGATTTATCTTTGACAGGTGTATGACAACCTATCAATCACTTATATTTTAAAAACATATATTAGGACTAATCTATTAATATATTACATAATTAATAATATCATTTTCATTATATATAAGTAAAAGATATGGTCAAAAATAGTATATAAATAGTGTTAATAAACATCATATGTTGCATTTATTTAGAAACTAAAGAATGCTATTTAAGACTATGTTTGGTAAAACAGATAAAGTATAAGATTGTACTTTGCATGAGCGGTTTATTAGAGCAAATAGTTTAAGTAGATTAATTTTTTTTTTTTAAAAGAAGATGGTAAAGAGGCAGAAAAAAAAATTCAGCTCCTTATATTGGGAAGCTAATCAAAGCAGTATACCAACTTGTTTTTTTAAACTCATTGGGTTTTATATAAGGGTGTATGTCAAACAACTTCAATTAGTTGAGTACCTTAAAATTTTCAACTCCAAAAGACGAAGCCAAAAAGTTTTCCTTTCTCTAAAGTTTCCTCTCCCCAAACCCTAAAACACAAACACACCCAGCCGCCTCCCTCCCGAGGCTCGCCGGTGGTTGCTACCTCAGCCTAGTCGCCGGCGAGCCTCCCCCGTCGCTGCTTAGGTTGTAGGCTTAGTTTTTAGAGTCATGTAGTCCCCCTACCCCTCTCCCACGTTTTTTCCCTCACCCCGTTCTAGTCGCTCCCCTGCCCCTCCCAGCCCCATCCCGGTTAGGTGGTTGTTCGACTCGCCTAAGACTGAGTTTCAGGTCGCTGCTGCCGGCTTGTCGCTCTCCTGCCGATTTCCTCATCCCCACCCCCTTTTCGGTGGTTATCTGGTTCGCCCGAAACGAACGCTTGGGTCGCCGCCGCCGCGGGCAGGTCATCCCATCCTCTGTTTGGTTTCAGTAGCTTTGTGGTTTAGTTTTCCTTACTTCCCCTGTTTGGGTCTATTTGGTTCGTGCTTTAGGTTTGTTAGGTTTGTGTGGTGCTTGTTCGTGTTCCTAGGGTATTGTGTTGGTCAGTTTTCTCTACCCCCGTCGCTGTTGCTTGCTTGCGTTGAAGGTTTCCGTCCCCGCTCCCCGTCCTCATGTCTTGTAAGCACAATCCTGTAGTTAGGTTTGTGGTTGTTTTGGGCTTCCCATCCCCCTTCCCCGTTTGTGTCGGGCTCCCTCCCCCTCCCCCAGTTAGTGTCGGGCTCCTATTTCCCCTTCCCCACTGTTAGTGTCGGGCTTCCCCTTCCCCTCCCCCCGTTGTTGGCGTTTCCAAATAGTTAAGCCAGGTATTTTCTTAAAAAGTGTGTTAAATCTCTGAATAAAAGGAGTGCATTGTTTTCGAGTTGCTAGAGTTGTTATCAGTGGTTGGTTGTGGCCATCGTAAAGTATTAGTCAGTTGGGTCAAGATTGGTGGTTCAACGTAGTAACAGTTGAGTATGTCGATTTTTTGGAATATGTGCTGAGGGACAAGGTGACTCACGATGTTCGTGAGCAAGGACGAGGTGATGATAGACTTTCATGGTTGGGACGTGTATTTACCGGTTTTGAAAACCGGAGGTGTGTTCGAGGGCTCAACTTGTTTGGCTCTCCTTTTCGCTTGGCATTGATCTTAATGGTCTTTGCCTTGAAACCTTCAAATCTGCAGGCGGCACCCCAGTTGCATCTGGGGGAGTACATCACGCCCACTTATCAACGTTTCTCCTTCATCATGGAGAAACCTGACATACTCTCACTCGAGAGTCGTGAGTCACAATGGAACGCGACTCCTCACATGGTCATGAGCTCAGAATCCCAAGTGAAGACAGATCGTTGGGATTGCTCATACGGCGAGACGCGACGCTAGCCGTTGGTTGTTCTGTAACGCCCCGACCACTAAATTACTATTTAAGATGACATAATTAGCAGCGGAACACCTATCCGGTCGAGGCATTACTGCCGCACCTTCGGTTAAGAAGGTGCGAGGCTACAATCATGTAATATACTTGAACATTGTGAAATATAATAATGATAACTTAAACAACTTATATTATATTAAAGCGAATAACATTAACGTTACTTGATATAACTACGATAACTTATATTAAAGTATATGGTCTTACATTCTAGTAAGTTAGTAGCACTACTACTAGATGATTTACTAAGGTGGTAATTCTTGCCACTACGCAGTACCATCATCCCCAGCAGTACCTAAAACATAAATACAAAACGTTATGAGCCGAGGCCCAGTAACAAGCTACTCTAGCAACGTAAATTCATTTTAATTCATGTTATTTGCAAACAGAGGGAAAGAATAATTCAAACATTTATGAAAACAATATATATTTAATATCACCTCTATCATCCATTAATCCTATTATCCATTTTACTTTGGTTGCTGCAAAATCAGTCAGCTTTGGGACGTCTCCCAGCCATGTGTATGCACCACTGTGCAAGGGCCTGTGCCCTGGGCGTTGCCCTACACTAATAAAGGGCCAGTGCCCTGGTAAACGGTAACGGGCCGGTGCCCAAGTAAACAGCTTGGTTCGTGCACGACCGCCAATCAGCTCAGCAAACCAGTTCTTACACTTTACTTTATCATGTTTCATAACTTTTGATATTCATATGTGATAATCCTCAATTATCTGTCTCAGCTCTACCTCAATAATTAGGGTAGTAAAATCATATCTTGGTTCCATAACTCATGACAGTTCGTAAATAGTATCAAAGTAATAAGTATCATCCCGCAACTCAAAATAAATAATCATAATCATAAACATTTATCATTCCACTATATACTCATATTTTCATAAATATACTTGAAGGGAATTGCGGGTACTAGCAGTAGTTGTTACCTCGATTGCAGTATGATATAAATATCTTCTTATGTCCTTGAGACAGTCCTTACTGAGCTCCGAGGAACGAGTTCTTTTTAAAGTTTTAAGACGAGCATTTAATAATAAGTTAGTAAATCATTAAAATAAATTATTAGTACGGTTTCTATTTTAAAGAATTATTTATATAACTTATAAAGTTTGACTTACTTAGCGTTTATGCAGCGAATAGCTTGTACTTATCATTTTAGTATTATACTAGTTTATAGGAATCCTTTATACTTATCTATTAAAAAATCATAAATATTATTTAGAAATCGAATTTAAGAGTGTTACTCATATTTTAAATTCATATTACAAGGTTAGAATCCTTAATTAAACTTATTTAATTAAATGAGCTAATTTTTAAGATTATAAGTAATTATAACTTTAATTAATTTAGGAAGATATGTTGTACATGTTAGAACTTAAGCAAATTGAAGCTTGATAACATAAATTTTAGTATAAACTAACCATGAATAATATTTGCTAAACTTATGTAACTATAATTTATTAAGTGTGTTTACTTTAACTAGTGCTAAGCATGAATTTGTATTGCCGTTTCTACTTAGCATTTAGTGGGGGGTTTACTCATTTTGGGTATTAGTAAGACTAAACTTACAAACTACAAAGTCTAATACTCAATACAAAAACAATAAACTTACCCAGCATCATATACACACGCGCAAAGGAGGACGGGGAAAGCAGGGGACAGGGGGGTGAGCCACCGATTGAGGGCCCGTCAAGGCGGCAGCAATTCACAGCGGCGAAGGGTGGCAGAGGGGGCGGCGAGCGGGAGGGCGAGGTGGTGGTAGTGTGTGCGGTTGCAAGTTGTGTGGTGGTGGTTGTTGCCCAAAAACAGAGGAGATGGAGGGGTGATGTTTGAAGGTGGGTGATAATTGATAATGGCTATTTATAGCCATTGTTGGAGTTTCTAGAAAACTTGAATGTTATCCTCTTACTTTAATCATTGAGTTGAAGAGAATTTGAGCATGAATTGTTCTCTTGGTGTGATGGTGACAACAGTTAGAGTTTTAAAAGTGAGAAAATTTGATGAACTGCCATGTATGGAAGGAGAGTAGTAGAAGGAAGAAGAAGGGTGAAAGGGTCAACATTTTTGGCTTGACTTTTCTATTTCCTTCCTTTTTGTTTTTTTTTTATTTTCTTTTGGTGAATAAAATGTCAAACTTTGACCTTTTATCAAATATTTGGGTCTTGCTAAGTTTGGGTTTCTAACATCATTAGTGGACTTTAGCTAAAAATCATTTACTCAAAATCATAAAGAAAAATCATTAGTACTACATTATAGTTAAACCATTACCACCAATATCACTTATCTAAAGTAAATATATTTATTTTAGAAAGTAACCTTAACCATAATCACATCGGAAAAATTTAGGACACAATTAAACTGGAAAACATAATTAGTATTTAATAAAACGAGATAAAGGTTCGGGGTATTACATCCTTCCCCTCTTAGAAACAGTTTCGTCCTCGAAACTGGAGCTCAGTTAGAAGCTATATCACATACATTTATATACAAATTCAATCCACATAATATATGAGTAACAAGCAGTGTCATAAATCATTTCATACAATCATCGTTCAACTCAAGCAGTAATGTATAACTTTCGATTAAAGCACTCATCACATAGGGATCATATCACCCTAAGAGAAAAGGTGGGGGTATTTCACTCTCATATGTTCTTCCACTTCCCAAGTAGCCTCAGAGGTCAAGTGGCTTGCCCATAAAACTTTCACCATTTGGATCACCTTACTTCTCAGTTGCTTTTCCCTACGATCAAGTATTTCAATTGGTTTCTCCTCGTAGGTCAAGTCATTGCGTAGCTGTAAAGGCTCATGTTTAATTATGTGGCTCGGATCTGGGACATATTTTCGCAATATCGACACATGAAATACATTATGGACTTTATCCAAGTCAGTCGGTAATGCTAATCGATATGCTACATCATTAACCCGTTCTAAGATCTCATATGGTCCAATATACCTTGGACTTAGCTTTCCTGATTGGCCAAATCTCATGATTCCTTTTGTGGGTGATATTTTCAAGAATACATGATCTCCTACCATAAACTCCAACGGCCTTCTCCGTTGATCTGCATAACTCTTTTGTCTACTCTGAGCTGCTTTCATTCTTGATTGTATCAATCGGATCTTATCTGTGGTTTCTTGAATCAATTCCGGGCCTATGACACGTGCTTCATCAATATCACTCCAGCACAAAGGCGTTCGACATTTTCTTCCATATAGTGCTTCATAAGGAGCCATTCCAATGGTGGCTTGATAACTGTTATTGTACGAAAACTCCACCATAGGTAAGAATTTCTCCCAAGTTCCTTGAAAATCCAAAACACATGCTCTAAGCATGTCCTCCACAATCTGATTTGTCCTTTCTGTCTGTCCGTCTGTTGTCGGATGAAAAGCAGTACTAAAGTTAAGCCTTGTTCCCAAAACTTTTTGTAACTCTTTCCAGAATTTCGCTTGAAATCTTGAATCACGATCAGAAACAATGGAGCTAGGCACTCCATGTAATCGTACTATCATGTTCATATATAATTCAGCCAATCGATCCAAACTCCAATTACTCTTCACTGCTAGGAAATGTGCCGATTTCGTCAATCGATCTACAATAACCCAAATGGCATTCATTCCCTTGGTTGATATTGGCAATCCCAAGATGAAATCCATCGATATCGAATCCCATTTCCACGCTGGCACATCCAAAGGCTGCAACAAACCAGCTGGCCTCTGGTGCTCTATTTTAATCCTTTGACATGTCAAGCATTTAGTCACAAAGTCTGCTACTTCCCGCTTCATATTACTCCACCAATACACCTGTCTCAAATCTTTATACAACTTATTTCCTCCAGGGTGAATCGAATATGGTGCATTGTGAGACTCAGTCAAAATTCTTTTCTTCAAATTTTCATCATTTGGAACACATAATCTTCCTTGAAACCTCAATGTTCCATCTTCTTGAATCACAAAACCAGGTGACTTCCCATTCTTTACATCAACCTTTATTTGTTCCAATTGTGAATCTTTTCCCTGAGCTCCCTTTATTTCATCAAGTAAGCACGACCTTACCTCCAATGTATTCAAACAAGCACCCTCTTTCTTCTGAATGAATTCTACCTCCATCCTCATCAAATCATCATGAATGGCTCGAGGAATAAACAAGATTGTTTTCAAGTGAGATTTACGACTCAGGGCGTCAGCAACTACATTAGCTTTTCCAGGATGATATTGGATATCAAGATCATAGTCTTTCAGGAGTTCTAGCCACCTACGTTGCCTCATGTTGAGTTCTTTTTGGGTAAAGATGTATTTTAGGCTTTTGTGATCAGTGAAAATTTGACACGAGGCTCCATACAAATAATGTCTCCAAATTTTGAGTGCAAAGACAACAGCAGCAAGTTCAAGGTCATGGGTGGGATAGTTCTGCTCATGTGTTTTGAGTTGGCGAGAGGCATAGGCTATCACTTTCCCATTCTGCATTAAGACACAGCCTAACCCGTGTTTAGAGGCATCACTATAGATAACAAATCCCTCGGTTCCTGATGGAAGGGTAAGAACAGGGGCAGTGGTGAGTCTTCTTTTAAGTTCTTGGAAGGCAGTCTCACACTCCTCAGTCCACTTATATTTAACATTCTTCCTCACAAGTTTGGTTATTGGCAAGGCAATTCTAGAGAAATCTTTCACAAATCTTCTATAATAACCAGCCAAACCCATAAAACTCCGAACTTCAGGAACATTAGTTGGTCTAGGCCACTCCACTATCGCTTTTATTTTCTCGGGATCTACAGACACACCTTTTTCAGAGATAATATGACCCAAAAATGATATCTCCTTAAGCCAAAATTCACACTTTGACAACTTGGCATATAACTGATTTTCTGCTAACTTATCCATTACTTTCCTCAAATGCTCCTCATGTTCCTCCAGGTTCTTTGAGTACACCAAAATATCATCAATGAAAACAACAACAAACTTATCTAGATATGGCTTAAAGATGCGGTTCATTAAATCCATAAATACAGCTGGTGCATTGGTTAACCCAAAAGGCATAACAACAAACTCATAATGACCATATCGGGTTCTAAAGGCAGTTTTGGGGATATCCTCAGGCTTGATACGAAGTTGATGGTAACCAGACCTCAAATCTATTTTCGAAAAGACTTTTGCACCTTGAAGTTGGTCAAACAAATCATCTATACGGGGTAATGGGTATTTATTCTTAATGGTAATCTTGTTCAACTCCCGATAATCAATACATAACCTCAAACTTCCATCTTTTTTCTTCACAAACAAAACTGGGGCTCCCCAAGGTGACACACTGGGTCGAATATATCCTTTTTCAAGTAATTCATCTAATTGTTTCTTCAATTCTTGTAACTCGGTTGGGGCCATCCTATAGGGTGCCTTAGAAATAGGAGCTGATACTGGGATAATCTCAATACTAAAATCTAATTCCCTTTGTGGAGGAATACCAGGTATCTCATCGGAAAACACATTTGGGTACTCACAGACCACATGTATATCAGCTATGGAAGGTTTAGCGGCATTTAGGTCTATGACACTACAAAGGTACCCAAAATAGTTATACGTAGGCATCTTTTGAGCTCTCAAATCGGAAACAATTTGGATCTGAGGTTTTCTCACAATTCTTTGGTATGAAATTTTCCGCCCATCAGGTGCTTTAAGGGTCACACTCTGCTTAACACAATTGATATCAGCCTCATACTTAGTCAACCAATTCATCCCCAAAATCACATCAAACTCAGATAACTCAAACTCTATAAGGTCAACTAAAAACTCAACTTTCCCCAAGACAATTGGACAACTTCTATACATGACTCTACATTTCACAGTTTCTCCAGTAGGCAAGGCAACATTTAAAGAGGGAAAATCACAGGATTGTTGCAAATTCAGACTTTTGGCAAACAACGGAGAAATAAAGGAATGTGAAGCTCCAGAATCAAACAGAACATGGGCAGGCAAAGAGTGGATAGAAAAAGTACCGGTAATAACAGTGTCATCATCATCAGCCTCATCCAGCCTCATGACATATATTCTTCCTGTTGGTGCTTGTCGTGGCTGATTACGGCTAGCTCCAGCATTATTGTTGTTTCGGCTGCGGTCGGTACCAGCTGAAGTAGTCCCTCCTATGGCATTGGTGGCCCCGGGTGGCTTGGGGCACTCTCGAACATAATGCTCATGACTTCCACACCGATAGCAGGTGCTTGTGCCAATACGACACTCATTTGCTAAATGACTCATTCTTCCACACTTGGTACACCCTTGGGGTCTATTTGTAGGTGCCCTATATTGGTTCTGGTGTCTATTGCCTCCTTGTCCTCTGTAACCGGATTGGTTGTTATCGTTCCTCCTAAAGTTTTGGCCTCCTTGATAACCCTGGTTCGGCCTTTTTGCTCCTCCCTGATTATCACTCCACTCATCATTCCTCCTTTTGAAGTTACTATTCTGAGATTCTCGAAGCAATACCACCCGTTCCACATTAACAGCCATATCCACCATATCTTGATAAGAAGTGAACCTTTGAGATGCCAACCTATCCTGATATTTGAGCTGAAGACCTCGCTCAAATCGATTTATCCTTGACTGCTCACTAGTCACCAACTCAGGTGCAAACCTTGACAGTTCCATGAACTTATTAGCGTACTCCAAAACGCTCATCATGCCTTGCTGTAAGTGAAGGAACTCATCTTCTTTCTGCTTCCTAAGGGAGGGAGGGTAAAACTTATCTCGCATCGATTCCTGGAGTTTGCTCCATCCAAACCCAGGTTCATTTTTCTTTTCCTTAACAATTTTCCACCAGAAACTTGCTTGACCCGTGAGATAAAACACAGCAAAATCTACTCTCCATTTCTCAGGGCATTGCAAGGTTTCAAACAGCTGATCCATGCGATTAATCCAATCTTCAAACTCCACTGGATCAGGCTTACCATCATATGATGGTGGATTAAGAGATGAGAACTTTTTGAACATCACAGCACTCTCATTTTCATTTGTTGTTACCTTCTTCCGGGATTCCTGGATTAACTCGGCTAACATAGTGCTCATATTTTCCAATCTTTCCATTCTTTCTGCATTTCTGTCTAAAGGTTCATAGTCATCATCATGGTCATCCTCTACATGCACATCCTCTACGTGCACATTTTCAGCACCGTTAGTGACACTGTTGTTGACGTCAATGGTCGACATTCTGCATGTCACATTACAGTTAGGTCGAAATAAAATCGTAAAATATTTCCCATTTCCCGTATCCTACGCTCACACTCATTATATATTTTACACCAATTTTACTTTTCATTTTAATTATTGTGATTTTTATTTTCTACTCTTATTTCCTTGTTTTATCTATAGTTGAATCATTACGTCTTTATTTCCCTTAAGTCAGTTTTATAACTTCATTATTTTTATTTAACGTAAAACCATGGGGTTAAACGTTAGGGTTCAGAACCGTTTGCTCTGATACCATTCTGTAACGCCCCGACCACTAAATTACTATTTAAGATGACATAATTAGCAGCGGAACACCTATCCGGTCGAGGCATTACTGCCGCACCTTCGGTTAAGAAGGTGCGAGGCTACAATCATGTAATATACTTGAACATTGTGAAATATAATAATGATAACTTAAACAACTTATATTATATTAAAGCGAATAACATTAACGTTACTTGATATAACTACGATAACTTATATTAAAGTATATGGTCTTACATTCTAGTAAGTTAGTAGCACTACTACTAGATGATTTACTAAGGTGGTAATTCTTGCCACTACGCAGTACCATCATCCCCAGCAGTACCTAAAACATAAATACAAAACGTTATGAGCCGAGGCCCAGTGTCAAGCTACTCTAGCAACGTAAATTCATTTTAATTCATGTTATTTGCAAACAGAGGGAAAGAATAATTCAAACATTTATGAAAACAATATATATTTAATATCACCTCTATCATCCATTAATCCTATTATCCATTTTACTTTGGTTGCTGCAAAATCAGTCAGCTTTGGGACGTCTCCCAGCCATGTGTATGCACCACTGTGCAAGGGCCTGTGCCCTGGGCGTTGCCCTACACTAATAAAGGGCCAGTGCCCTGGTAAACGGTAACGGGCCGGTGCCCAAGTAAACAGCTCGGTTCGTGCACGACCGCCAATCAGCTCAGCAAACCAGTTCTTACACTTTACTTTATCATGTTTCATAACTTTTGATATTCATATGTGATAATCCTCAATTATCTGTCTCAGCTCTACCTCAATAATTAGGGTAGTAAAATCATATCTTGGTTCCATAACTCATGACGGTTAAGTAAATAGTATCAAAGTAATAAGTATCATCCCGCAACTCAAAATAAATAATCATAATCATAAACATTTATCATTCCACTATATACTCATATTTTCATAAATATACTTGAAGGGAATTGCGGGTACTAGCAGTAGTTGTTACCTCGATTGCAGTATGATATAAATATCTTCTTATGTCCTTGAGACAGTCCTTACTGAGCTCCGAGGAACGAGTTCTTTTTAAAGTTTTAAGACGAGCATTTAATAATAAGTTAGTAAATCATTAAAATAAATTATTAGTACGGTTTCTATTTTAAAGAATTATTTATATAACTTATAAAGTTTGACTTACTTAGCGTTTATGCAGCGAATAGCTTGTACTTATCATTTTAGTATTATACTAGTTTATAGGAATCCTTTATACTTATCTATTAAAAAATCATAAATATTATTTAGAAATCGAATTTAAGAGTGTTACTCATATTTTAAATTCATATTACAAGGTTAGAATCCTTAATTAAACTTATTTAATTAAATGAGCTAATTTTTAAGATTATAAGTAATTATAACTTTAATTAATTTAGGAAGATATGTTGTACATGTTAGAACTTAAGCAAATTGAAGCTTGATAACATAAATTTTAGTATAAACTAACCATGAATAATATTTGCTAAACTTATGTAACTATAATTTATTAAGTGTGTTTACTTTAACTAGTGCTAAGCATGAATTTGTATTGCCGTTTCTACTTAGCATTTAGTGGGGGTTTACTCATTTTGGGTATTAGTAAGACTAAACTTACAAACTACAAAGTCTAATACTCAATACAAAAACAATAAACTTACCCAGCATCATATACACACGCGCAAAGGAGGACGGGGAAAGCAGGGGACAGGGGGGTGAGCCACCGATTGAGGGCCCGGCAAGGCGGCAGCAATTCACAGCGGCGAAGGGTGGCAGAGGGGCGGCGAGCAGGAGGGCAGGTGGTGGTAGTGTGTGCGGTTGCAAGTTGTGTGGTGGTGGTTGTTGCCCAAAAACAGAGGAGATGGAGGGGTGATGTTTGAAGGTGGGTGATAATTGATAATGGCTATTTATAGCCATTGTTGGAGTTTCTAGAAAACTTGAATGTTATCCTCTTACTTTAATCATTGAGTTGAAGAGAATTTGAGCATGAATTGTTCTCTTGGTGTGATGGTGACAACAGTTAGAGTTTTAAAAGTGAGAAAATTTGATGAACTGCCATGTATGGAAGGAGAGTAGTAGAAGGAAGAAGAAGGGTGAAAGGGTCAACATTTTTGGCTTGACTTTTCTATTTCCTTCCTTTTTGTTTTTTTTTTATTTTCTTTTGGTGAATAAAATGTCAAACTTTGACCTTTTATCAAATATTTGGGTCTTGCTAAGTTTGGGTTTCTAACATCATTAGTGGACTTTAGCTAAAAATCATTTACTCAAAATCATAAAGAAAAATCATTAGTACTACATTATAGTTAAACCATTACCACCAATATCACTTATCTAAAGTAAATATATTTATTTTAGAAAGTAACCTTAACCATAATCATATCGGAAAAATTTAGGACACAATTAAACTGGAAAACATAATTAGTATTTAATAAAACGAGATAAAGGTTCGGGGTAGTACATGTTCGTTGTCCAAATCGTGATCGTCAATCGCTTCTTCAACCAATTCCATTAACCATCCGAGGATTGCAATCACCATCATCAGCACTGACCAGCAAGCGCCCCTTTCTACGCGACTTTGTTTCGTTTTTATTTATTTCTGTATTAGGTGGAATGTACTAGCTCTTAAGGCTCCTTTAGGTTTATGTATTTGTTTTAGTTTGGGTTGTATTAACATTAGGCTGTACTACCTCTTTTAATTAATGTACGATTTCTCGTTGTAAAAAAAAAAAAATCAACTCCTTGTCACTTGCTAGTTGAAATGTTGAATTGGGTGGCTAAACATAGCATAATTGTGTTGTCTTCCAGATTGACGCATGTGGATCGGATGAATGTTTGCACTTCATCGGCAATTCGGCACGTAACCTTCGCCAAATTATAAAATTAAGTTTGTGAATGGATTGTATGGTACATGATAGATAATGGTGATAATGCTAATGTCTTTATAGGCAAATTTGCAACGAAAATCTCGTCAAAATGTCATGGTTTTGTTTCTCCACTTCTATAAAGTATCATTAGCACTCACTCACTCAATACTACCTAAAGATGGTAGAAAGATAAATTTATAAACCCTCCAAAATATTATATTTTAAAAAACAACATATGTTTGGAGATACTTGGTGATAGATCATGTTTCTAGCATAGTGTCATCGTACCCCCTTAATTAGTCCATATTAGGGTTAGTGCAGGAGCTTTTATAAAGTATTGGGATAGACGGACATTGTACATATTTGTTAGGAAATAATATGTTTCCATATGTATAGAGTATTATGTATGCATGGTTTCCTTATGTGTAACAGATATATACTTTGAGATATCAAGAGAGAAAGGTAAGCATTTCAACCCTAATCACAATTCTACATGGTATCGGAGCCGTCATAATTTTTTTTTCTCCTTCTCTTGGTCATGGCAGGCGACAAAGACAATGAAAAGTCGTCGGAAAACACCATCTCCAAAACTGATATTACTCATCCTTTTTTTCTTGGCACCGGTGATAGGCCGGGTGATTTTATCACTCCCACACGACTACTTTCCGATAATTATGATGATTGGGCTAGTGATGTTCAACTAGCTCTCGAGGCTCGCCGCAAATTTGAGTTTGTTGATGGCAGCATCACCGGTCCCCTAGCACCGTACTCAGCGTCGGATTGGACAGCTGTCAATGGGATGATCGTCTTATGGCTTCTCAACACCATTGACGCCGAGGTTAAAGGTACGTTAAGCAAGTTTAGAGAAGCTCATAAATTATGGACTCACTTAAAAACTAGATTTGCCACCATTAATGGCCCTAGAATTCATCAACTTAAATCTGCCATTGCTAAATGCGAACAAACAAAAACTATGAGCGTGTCGACCTACTATGGCAAATTAAACGTTTTGTGGGAAGAGTTGTTTAAACATGAACCTTTAATAGCATGTACCTGTCTCACGCCTTGTTCGGCTGGCTCTCTTCACGCCGAACGCCGTGAAAATCAAAAACTCCATGACTTCTTGATGGGTCTTTCCTCCGAATATTATGGACGTTTGCGTACCCAGGTTCTTTCAAACGATCCCATGCCTTCCTTGGATCGGGTTTTTCATTTAGCTGTGCAGGAGGAAAGAGAACGAACTGCTCGTCCCTCTACTGCCGAAACCTCTCAGGACGTGCTGGGGTTCGCGGTTCGTGCTGGGGGTCGTGGCCGTGGCACCACTGACCGCCCCACTTGCAGCCACTGCCATAAGCTTGGCCATGAAGCTTCTAGGTGTTATCAACTTCTAGTGTGTTCCCATTGCAAGAAAAACGGGCACGATGCTGCCCAATGCTATGAGCTCGTCGGCTATCCCGATGGTTGGGAGGCCAACCACAAGTCTCCTGTTGCCACTCGTCCTTCAGCTGGGCGTGGTCGCGGGTACGCCAAGGCTCACGCTACTTCAGCCGTGAGTGCTCCTGCCTCCACCACATCGTCTGCTTCTTCTTCCTTGTTTACTTCTGAACAATGGAAAGCCCTTGCTGGGCTTATTGGTACCACCAAGTTATCTGACGATCGACTCAGTGGTAAGTTTGACTCTACTTCGTGGATAATCGATACTGGTGCTACACACCATGTTACTGGTGAGATTTCTTGGATGTTTGATTTGATTTCCATTCCATCTTGTCCTGGTGGTCTTCCAAATGGAGACACCGTCATGGCTACGCAAAAAAGGTCTGTTAGATTGTCAGATACTATTACTCTCACTGATGTTCTCTTGGTTCCCAAGTTTAATTGTAGTCTGATTTCTGTTACTCAGTTGACTCATGATTTGCACTGCATTGTACAATTTAACTCTTCTATGTGTGCTATACAGGACCACATGAGGGAGCAGATTGGAACGGGTCGTAGACAGGATGGACTTTACTACTTCAACGGAGGTGACAATGTGCGGTTGGTGTCTGTTCATGGAGTTTCTTCAGATTTTGATCTTTGGCATCGCAGAATGGGTCATCCTTCGGAGAATGTTGTAAAGTTGCTTCCTCCTCTTTGTGGTCATAAGGGTAGTTTTAATAAAGCATGTGAAATCTGTTTTCGTGCTAAACATTCTCGCGACAAATTTCCCTTAAGTGATAGTCGTGCTACTAGGATATTTGAAAAAGTTCATTGTGATTTGTAGGGATCTTACAGACATGCCTCCTCTTGTGGAGCTCGTTATTTTTTTACTATCGTTGATGATTTCTCTCGTGCGGTTTGGCTTTATTTGATGGATGATAAAACTGAGGTGTTTCGTATGTTTATGCTGTTTGTGGCTATGGTTGACAGACAATTCTCTCAAACCATTAAAGTGGTTCAAAGTGACAATGGTACATAATTTAATTGTTTGCTTGATTATTTCTCTGCTACTGGCATCCTTTTTCACACTTCTTGTGTTGCTACTCCTCAACAAAATGGGAGGGTTGAGCGCAAACATCAGCATATTTTGAATGTTGGCCTTGCTTTGAGGTTTCAGGCAAACCTTCCTATCTATTTTTGGGGTGCAAGTGTTCTTGCTGTTGCTCATTTAATCAACAGCACTCCCACTCCTCTCTTAGACAACAAATCCCCCTTTGATATTCTCTTCGGTTTTTCTCCCACTTATGATGCCATTCGTACCTTTGGTTGCCTTTGCTTTGCTTATAATCATAAAACCAAAGGAGATAAGTTTGCGAGTCGTAGTCGAAAATGTGTGTTTGTGGATTATCCGTTTGGCAAAAAGGGTTGGAGGTTGTTTGATCTTGATATGAAGGAATTTTTTGTTTCCCGTGATGTGAAATTATTTGAAGATGTTTATCCTTTCTTATCCCCGGAAGATGTGAACATTATTCCTGAAGATTTGGTGCCCTTAAATATTTTGGTTGATGATGAATTTGATGATCAGTGGGTGTCTACAACTCCTACTCCTACAAATGCCTCTACATCTTCCCTAAACACCACAAATTTGCCTCAATCCACTCCATCTCCCTTATCCGCCCAGCCCACTCATGTTTCTGGGCCCAATCATACCCTCCCTCAACCCACAATTCCTCTCCCTTAAATTTCCGCCCCAAATCTTCCTTCCACCCCTCCTACTATTACGGGCCCAGATCAAGATCAGCCCAACTCCCCTAATTCAGCGCCTTCTCCTACTTCCCTCCCTTCTTCTCCTGACTCCAGCCCACAGCCCACTCCTGCAAGCCCAAATCTCCCCAGCGCTGCTTTCCCTATTTCGGATATGACTATGGGCCACGCTGGGCCGCCTGCTGCTCCGGATTCCAGCTCCGCTTCTTCCGAAGTCTTGGGCCGTGGCCTTCGAGCCAAGCTACCATCAGTTTTATTGAAGGACTATGTCACTCACTCCGTTGTTTCGCAAAGTCCATCTTGTTCTACTTCTTCTCCATCGTCTCCTTCAGGTACTCCTTATCCTATAGCTCACTATATAAATTGTGCAAATTTTTCTGCAAATTATTTGAAGTTCATTGCAGCTGTTGTTTCCACTACGGAACCAAAATCTTTTAAAGAGGCTATGAGATGTGATGGGTGGAAGGCATCCATGCAAGCTGAGATTCAGGCTTTAGAGGATAATGTCACGTGGACCTTAGAGGAGTTGCCTCCCGGGAAACGTGCTTTGGGTAGTCAGTGGGTGTATCGCACCAAGTATTTGTCTAATGGTGATGTTGAATGTCTTAAATCCCGCTTGGTTGTCTTAGGCAATCATCAGGAGGCAAGTATTGATTATACAGAGACTTTTGCTCCTGTTGCTAAGATGACCACTGTTCGTACTTTTCTTGCCATTGCAGCTTCCAAGAATTGGGAGCTTCATCAGATGGATGTGCACAATGCCTTTCTTCATGGTGATTTAGAAGAAGAGGTTTATATGAAGCTTCCACCTGGGTTTGAGTGTTCAAATCCTAATCTTGTTTGTCGTCTGCGAAAATTTTTGTATGGCTTGAAGCAGGCTCCTCGTTGTTGGTTTGCCAAGTTAGTCACTGCCTTGAAAGATTATGGTTTTCTTCAATCTTTCTCCGATTATTCTCTCTTCACATTCACTCGAAAATCTGTTCAGATCAATGTCTTGGTGTATGTTGATGACATTATTATTTCTGGTAACGATTCCGCTGCTCTTGCTTCTTTCAAGGCTTATTTGAGTGATTGTTTTAAGATGAAGGATTTGGGTTCTCTGAAGTATTTTCTTGGCATCGAGGTTGCTCGGAGCGCTTCTGGTATCTTTCTTTGTTAGAGAAAGTATACCCTTGATATTATATCTGAGTCTGGTCTGTTGGGTTCTAAACCCAGTGGCTTTCCTATTGAACAGAATCACAGGCTTGCGCATGCTTCTGGTCCTCTGTTTTCTGATCATGCAGCTTATCGTCGCCTTGTGGGGCGCTTGATCTACTTAGCTGTCACCTGCCCTGACTTGGCCTATTCAGTTCATGTTTTTTCTCAGTTTATACAGGAGCCACGTATTGAGCATTGGGATGCTGCTTTGCGCGTGGTCCGATATTTAAAGGGTACTCCTGGCCAGGGTATCTTATTGCGCGCTGACAGTGATCTCTCTCTGCAGGGCTGGTGTGATTCTGATTGGGCTGCTTGCCCCATCACTCGTCGTTCATTGTCAGGTTGGCTTGTTTGTTTGGGTCATTCTCCTATTTCTTGGAAGACTAAGAAGCAGCTTACTGTCTCTCGCTCTTCTGCCGAGGCAGAATATCTGATAGGCGTGTCGCGCACCTAACAAAGATAATTCCTAACTAACCTCCTAACTATGTAGCAGGGCAAGTCAAGGTCGAATCCACAGAGACAAACAGTATTAAACACTAGGTATCTTGACTCAATTTAACTAAACAAGTGACAAACAATGGTGGAAAAGATATTGAACTAATACTAACACTAAACTATGATAACTACTAATAGCACACGACGTAGAATCAATTAATAAAGGCATCTAGAATTAAGTATCCCCACTAGCACGAGTAATACATGAATAGTTCCCATCCCAAATAACATAATCAATCATCCAAAAGGAGTAATGCACCCTAAAAATACCAAAGATCTCTCCCGAGTACCTATGGCTACCCTAAACAAGCAATCATACCTATTCCCATGGAATCATGCAAGAAAGAGACATTAAACATGGCATCACAAATAAATTCCTAGTAATCCTATCTACTTATTCCCATAGAGATATTCATACTCTTGATTGAATCAACAAATCCATCTAGATTCAATTCCCATTGAAAACAAGACATAAGGAATCAATTCAAAATCACCTATCCCTAGTATGATAATGAAAATAAGCACAATTCAATCAAACAAGAACAATTAATCACATCAAATTAGAATTATGGGAGGGATTCATGCATTAATCATTGCTAGAGTTCAACTTAACCCTAGATTATAAAACTACTCACTCATAATTGAAATAACAAAGCAATTGATAAATAAATTGAAAGACATAATAATAATAAAGGAAAAGAGGAAATTAGAAAAACTTAGTCTTTACTTCAATGGATCAAACTTGTAGAATTCAAGGTTTAATAATGGAGTTTTCTCTCAAGAGCTCTCTAAAAAGTAATACTCTATTTTCTAATAATGAAAAAGTGCCCAAAAGTATGTTTAATAAAACCTAATATTGCTTACATAAACTAGAAAAGGAAATAATTAAAAGTCGAGAAAATAGTCGGGCAGCAGCATGCACGGTCGAGCGAGAAGTTGCACGGGCGTGCAACATAGTGCACGGGCGTGCAACATAGTGCACGGGCAAGCGGGATCTCGCTTGGGCGTGCACGCGAAACAGAAGGATTTTGATGCTTTGGTTTACAATAGTGCACGGGCAAGCGAGATCTCGCTTGGGCGTGCGCCTTGGTGCGTGGGCAAGCGAGATTCTGCTTGGGCGTGCACGCGAAACAGAAGGATTTTGATGCTTTGGTTTACAATAGTGCACGGGCAAGCGAGATCTCGCTTGGGCGTGCGCCTTGGTGCGTGGGCAAGCGAGATTCTGCTTGGGCGTGCACGCGAAACAGAAGGATTTTGATGCTTTGGTTTACAATAGTGCACGGGCAAGCGAGATCTCGCTTGGGCGTGCGCCTTGGTGCGTGGCAAGCGAGATTCTGCTTGGGCGTGCGCCTTGGTGCGTGGGCAAGCGAGATTCTGCTTGGTCTCGCAAAGAAAGTAATCTTCAATATCATCGTTCCTTCAACCCCAAAGCACTCAAACTCATCTTCTCGCATCCGGAAACCGCCATCTAGACCATCTACGAACCATATTAGCATCTCTTAGTCACAATCGGACTCAATAACCTGAAAATCACATAAAAGAGCCAAAAGTATCTCCAAATAACACAATGGTTCAAAAGAATGCCCAAATCATGCAATTAGATCTAAGATGCACTAAAATCTTCATGAAAATGAGACTTAATACCTACCTATATGCAACTAAAAATCGACTTATCAATATCGTTCTATGGCCTCTGTCACTTGTGAGTTGAAGTGGTTGAAGGCTTTATTATTGAGCTTGGGTGTTAATCATCCTAAGGCTATTCCTCTATTTTGTGACAGTCAGTCTGCTCTTCATATTGCCAAGAATCCCGTCTTTCATGAACGAACGAAGCATATTGAAGTTAATTGCCACTTTGTGCGCGATGCAGTTAATGATGGTCTCATTCTCCCGTCTTATGTTCCTACAAAAACTCAGCTTGCCGATATTTTCACCAAGGCTCTTGGGAAAACACAATATGATTTGTTGGTGTCCAATTGGGCATTCATGATCCTTCCCATGCCCACCTTGAGGGGAGGTGTTAGGAAATAATATGTTTCCATATGTATAGAGTATTATGTATGCATGGTTTCCTTATGTGTAACAGATATATACTTTGAGATATCAAGAGAGAAAGGCAAGCATTTCAACCCTAATCACAATTCGAGGGATAGACGGACAGTGTACATATTGCTACATTGTTTCCAATTTTAGTGATGAGAATACGACTATTGGCTATTCATAGATATATATAGTATAATTACCATAATTCTTCTTATAATTTTGGTGGAGCATATAACATATAGGCTCTCTTCTCCTTATCTTATAATTTATATTGTATCTTCATCTTGTTAAAAATTTTCACATTAAGCCCATGGTTTTTAAAATCCATATCATTATCAATCAACACACTCCTTAAGTGAGATGTTCTGTGTGTTAAAACCCATTGTTAAATTTAAAACTGATTTAATTAGTCAAATTATTGGTAAACATCCATGTCAATAATATAAAATTTGAAGCAATAATTGAGATTTGTTGGATTGGTAATTCCTTTTTTTATTTAGTTTCATTTTCTTCAAGATTTTACCATCCATCCACGGTCCACCGTCGAACTCCAACTAACCATATGAAAGAGAATCTAGTGCTTAGGCTGCCAAACAAACCAAGAGCACCCATCATTGAGGGAGAGATGGGACAGGGGGACTCTTGTCTGGTCTTTCGGGCCCCCTATTCTTTTTTTCCAATGTGGTTAGCCTTTGATGGGTGTAGTTGTACTCATTGGACTTTGATTCCATTGGTCCCCAATTGACATCGATCTATGATTTATAATCCATACTCCACTATTATCTTTGTAAAAAGAAAAACGAAACAAATTATACCTCTGTGTTCAGGATAAGGTAGTTATCCTAGTTGATAGAATATTATATGAATTAGTGTGATAATAGAAGTCTAGTACTAGGAGATATGATATTCTATCGACTAGGATAACTACGTTATCCTCAACAATCTCTTTGCACAAAATAATTATATTATGTTACATAGGCCAACACACACATTACACATATACATCCTCTGTTCTTTTTAATCGCACCATTCTGTTTTTGACAGTATTGACATTGCAAAGCGTCTCGACAAACGCAAAAAAAAATGGTGCAATTAAAAAACAGAGGAAATATATAAATGTGGAGGAAATTGCAAAGGACAATGAATTATATGAAAAACTTGGTCATATATCTTGGGTAGTACTATCTCCAAGATTTTAAAACAATCAAACTAATTATCATTCACAAAACTTGTTGATATTAAAATTTTTAAAAAAATGTCAAGAAGCAAAAGTGCATGAAATGTGACTTAAAGCATTGGTACTTCATGTACCTAGAATGAGTATTTGAGTACGTGTACAATATGAATACTTAATAGGTATTGGATACTTTGTTGTAAATATTTTCTAATTTGCTAGATTTGCATTTCTTTTTATCTTTGTTGAATTTTGGATACAATTTAATTTTATTTTAATGAAAAATTCAATTTATTTCTTTTTATTTGCATTTCTTTTTATCGTACTTTATTTTACCCGTATACTTGTACTAGTAGTATAATCTTTATTTGATGTATCCCATATATCGATTTGTGCCAAACCCTCGAAAGCGGGTGATAACTCACTGCGATGTTCGCAACTTGGCATCACCTCCAATCATAGAGGTATTGGGTTCGAGTCTCACTTCTTGTAAAAGGGATCTCTAAAACTTCTCTCCTGCCATGCAAAGGACTTTAACTAATTACCTTACTTAAAAAAAATTGTGCCTAACCCTTGCCATACCCGAATCCGTGCAAATTAGGATGTGATAATTTTAAAAGAATTATAACTCCTCAAAAAAATTCTATTAAAAAAAACTCCTCATAAAATTGGGCTGTGTGATTCAATAAATCCTCCGATTTTTGGAAGTTATAGTTCATATAATTAAGTTGTATTCCTAGTAGTCTGACTGAGATTAACATCCTTCTCATTCTGATGAAAATTAAAGTTTTCATGGAATATATTGTTTATTGGAGAGATTCGATTGCGTGGTTAATAAAGTGACCTAAATCCTACAAAAGTATGTAACAATCACAATAAGACAAAGTTACTAATTCTTGCAAATGAAGTATATAACAAATGTATCAAATTGAAAAAGTGTACTTATGTTCTTATGAGTTATGAGTATGGAAAGTTCAACTTACCTACCCCACCTTTTTTTTCTTGGATAGATTACCTCCCCTGCTACTTAGGTAAGCGATATATGATAATCTAATCACTAATGTCTTAAAATTAGGGCTGGTAAAAGTTGACCCAACCCGATAACCCGACCTGAAATTGACCTGAATATTCCGGGTTTGGGTTGAGATTTTCGACCTGAAAAAAAATTGGCTCGACCCAACCCGACCTGAAAATATAATGGGTTAGGTTCGGGTTGACTTTTTGAACTTGAAAATAACCCAAATAACCTAATTTAGAAGTCACATTATTTTCTGGTCGCGTTAACCTGAAATTAACCCAGACTTTCATTACTTATAAAACCTATCTTTTGTTATTCTTATTTGTATTGGGCTAAGCCCATTTCTTAGATCACCTAAATTTCATTTCAGGTCATTAACCCATACTTTCATAACTTAGCGTGTATAGTTGAACTTCGTTTCAGGTCATTTTGGGTTGGTTTCGGGTCAACTCGAAATCGGTAAGGTCGGGTTTGGTCATGATTTTCGACCTGAAATTAGAATCAGGTTGGGTTTGGGTTAGGGGTAAGTAACCTGAAATATAAATCAGGTCAACCTGAAATTGACCCAACCCGACCTGATTGCCAGCCCTACTTAAAATAACTTTTTTTTTGTGTCTTATAGTAGTTTAATTATATATACTTCTCCAATTTTCTTAATATTGAAATTTATACGTTTGTTAATGCACAAATTTAACTCAATATTCTTAAACTAGAGATTTTAAAAGTTATTTAATACTTATTTTGAATACGTCTAACCATGATTCTTGCCGCATCCTATACTGGTATTCTTTGATAGCACCAATATGTACATTGGAACAATCAATATTACATTATATCTTGTGTAGAATGAGTTGTGCTTACATACTTCCTCTATTCTTTATTACTCATCATCTCTTATAGGCACGCACATAAAGATAATGGTAAAAGTAGAGACATATGGGAGACAAGTAGTCTCTAATATCATATGAAAAAAGTAGATATCTAAGAGCAAAGTTACTTAACGCTGGTATGTAATGATCAGTAAACTTTCATAAAAAAGAAATTTAGTGATTAATAAAGTTCAGAGAATGTATTAGTTAAAAAATATGGTCAAACCTCGTCTAGACATTAATCCGTACGATTTCTTGGTCTAGTATTAATTTGCTGGCCAGATACTTGAGAGTATGGGGAAAAGGGAATAAACTTTGTCTATCCACCGGGTAGACTACCCACCACTGATAAAGACTTGTTGAGGATTGTGGCAATGGAATCCAACTCAACATAATTATTTTTTTTTTAATGCTTTATTAGTAGTGGGTTGTCTACCTAGTGGGCAGTGGGTAGGTGTAGCAATGTCTAAAAACTTAAACTTCTATAAAATATGCGGAGGTAGCCAATGTTGAATTTCCTTAAAATTTCCATGAAACTTCAATTTCAGTATTTTCCATATCCACTTACAAGAGTCTACAAAACAAGGCCAAAAGGACCATAGTAAGAGGCAAGAGAATATCTAATAGTTAGTCTTTCTTTCAACTTAATATTATTGGTATTCCTCAGTTTTTGTCAAAGGACGGATTGTGTTGTCCCCAACTCCCTTTGCTGGAGGGGGAACTGGTGGTCCATGCGATCCTTTCACACGTTGACTCATAATTAGTTGATCGATGAAATATAATTTTCCTCGTTTTAAGATTTTAAGTCATTACCTATTACATATGGTTATGACGATTATTATAAGCTATAGACTGCAAATATTACTTACTTTAGTTGCTCATCTCAGAGATCCGATGGTAGATTTTCAACAGCAGCAACAACCACGACCACCCAAAAAAAACCTAGAGATAGTTGTGTCAAAACAGGGTTCCGAAACGGGTTGATACCCACGTGCAACTGGTCGAGCCGGACGGACAGTCGGGATTCGACAATCGGTGCCCAGTCGTGATTGGTCAGGTTTTGTTCATCTGGGTCGATCACATTTGAATCATGGGATTGCCGGGTGGCCGACAGGTCTGAACGTTTCATTTACAAGTCGATCCACCGGGTATGATCGCCCGTTGACATTTTTTAAACCGGGTTTGCGCACGTCGTATTTAGGATTCATGTACGCTTGGGTAGAGTCAAGTGTACTCGGGTTGAATCACTAATGACCTTAGTTCGATCATTGTGCATCATCGGGTCCATTCGCTATTGAACGACAATTCACTAGTAGAAAAACGTTGATTTGCGTCTCCTAAATTGCGTCGCACAACAGGAAAACCGACGCAGAAGTCTAGGGCCGCATCATTTGCGTCGGACTCCAATAGGAGTCCGACGCAAATCATGCTTCATGTGCGTTGGATATAAGTAGCATTCGACGCAAAAAATGTATGTGCGTCGGATACAAAGTACTGTTCGACGCAAACAATTAAATAAGAATTTGCGTCGAAGGTCTGTTACATGCGACGCAGATTATAGCCGGCAAAATAGACTCGTACCCGTGACCCGACTCGAAATATCTGACCCGAGGCCTGTTTTCACCAGAAAATAATGACCCGAAATGGAACCGAAACCCGAAATAACCCGACCCCGGCCCGAAAGGAAATAGACCGAATACAACATGAATCCGAATCCACCGAACCGAAAGTGACCCATCCTGGAATTGGCCCGATAATGATGACCCGACCCGACTCGAAAAGTTGTTACATTAGTTATTTTTTAAACAAATTTAAGGAAAAAAATTGTCATGAAATACTATATATGACTTAGCCACCTCCCATCTATTATTTCACTTAGTTTTATTATTCTTATATGTGTTCTTTTATTTGCTAGATTAAAAACCCGATTTAACCTGACCCGGCCTAACCCGACCTGATGAGACCCGCACAGACCCGATCCGAATGTAACCCGAACACAAAGTTGACCCGATTATGACCCGACCCGTATGACCCGTTTGCCACCTCTAACGCAGATCGATGTATCCCACGATCTGCGTCGTATCTACTTAGCCCACCGACGCAAATCGTTGGCCCAGTTATTATAAAATATATACGATTTGCGTCGGACATACAGAGCCCATCCGACGCAAATCTACTTACACTATATAAAGGCGTGCCCTCACCAATTCACTCGCTCAACCCTAAGTACCAGCCACCTCTCTCTCTCTCTCTTCCTTCTTCGGTTATCTGACTTATCTCTCAACCCTAAGCCATCATCTCGCCACTTCTCCATTAAAGTGCGTCTTCATCGCGCCTTCATCTCTCACCGGAAGTCGCCACTTCATGTCGCCTTCATCCGAAATCTTATCTTACCACGAAATCTTGCCAGCCCACTTCTTATCGCCTTCATCCGAAAGGTGTTGTTGTAGATCTTGGAAAAAACAGAGCAAAATCTTAGCGACGGAAGAGCTGTTGTAGATCTTGAAAATCCTTCGTGATCTCAGAGTGGAAAATCGAGAAAATGGCGAAGGGCGACATTATTTTAGATTTGACGGTGAAGATTGAAGAAAATTGGATTAGCCTTCGATTTTTAACATTATTTCAGATTTGAGGCTTTTTTTTATGTTTTTCCCCTAAATTGTATTGTTAATAGCTTCAGATTTGAGGTTTTTTTTATTTATGTAATTCAAGTTGTAATATAATTTTTTCTTATAATTTTTAGGGTTTTTGTGTTAGATCTGGTTTTTTTTTGGGTTCAAACTGTATAATAATAAAGTTTCTTAATTTCCCTTCATTTTTTTTCCTTTGGCTATAACATAACCAATCGCATTAGATCTGCAGTTTGAAAGATTCACATTACTTAATTTCATTTCTTTCCTTTGGGTTCACATTATTTTGGTTGTTTATTGCATAAATGTTGGTAATCTGCAGTTTGAAAGGTTCACAAGAGAGCCAAAAGAATTCCGTTTGCTCAGTGGAAAACGTTAAAAAAAACCTACTATTTGCATCGCACGTAGTGCGACATGCGACGCAGATGACAAGCATTTGCGTCGCATGTGGCACTACGTGCGACGCAAATGGTAGGTCCCCAGGCTTGTTGGGCTGCTGAGGTATGGCTTAGCGTCTCCCATCTGCGTCGCACCTCGAGCCCTGTCCGACGTAAATAGTTCCTCAACTGCGGCGTTTCCTAGTCCGACGCAGATTATGTCTCCGTCATTTGCAACGAAACCTGTGCCGTCGGACCGATGTTCGATGCAAATAGTGGTCCCAGGTCCGACGCAAATTGACAATTCTGTACTAGTGATTCAACTTCGGTTAAACTCCTAGTCGGGTCATTTTGATTTTGTTATGGATTTTGTAAACGAATCATATTATAAAAAGTATTAAGATCGACATATATATATGTGTGTGTGTGCGCGCGCGATAAATATATGGATGATAACGAACAACTATAAAAACACTATATTGGTTACCGTGATGTTTAGTGTATTCTCTTAGTCAACTCGTGTTTGGACTAATAATCAACTGCGTAAAACCACTCTAATATAAAAATGAGTAGAACGACTCTTCATATGTTATAATATATAACCAACGACAATAATAACAAGTAAACGATCAATTCCAAGGTTTATATAAATGACTCTATTATTATAAGCATTATTATTAATATATAAGTTTGTAAATAGCTATGATGATAATGATAATAATAATAATAATAATAATAATTAATAATGATAATAATAATAATAATAAAAAGAAGAAGAAGAACAATAATAATACAAATAACAACAGGAGTGATAATAATAACAATAATAATATAAATACTAACAGTAATAGTAGCAACAATGCTAATAATAGCAATAATAATAAAAAACATAACACGGTATATATGTATTATGTTGTGACTGCATATGATAAAGTATAAACATTTTAGTATATTGCATTGGTACCAAAATAATTGTAAAACCACTCTAATACTCTATTGGTATAAATTAGTAACGACTCTTGATATGTTATAATATTATAAAAAATGGCAACCATATGTTTATAACTACCGTTCATATGAGGCCTAAGTGATTATAATGAGGGTTCATATGTTGTACAATAATAATAAATATAACAACAATTTATATAAATGAGTAAAGTTAAGACTTAGATTATTGGCTAATGGCTTATTGCGTTTATGTGTTACTACAATGGAGTATATAATTAAACAATATACATTAAAGTCACTAATGATCAATCACACTAGTACAAAATTGTCAATTTGCGTCGGCTTATTTGCGTCGCACCCTCGAAGAACTGACGCAAAAGCTCAGGAAGAGCCTATTTGCATCGGACATCAGAAAACATGCGACGCAAACAATCACAGCAGATGAGTGGAAGGGTCATTTGCGTCGCATCATAATGAGGACGCGACGCAAATGACGAACACGATTTGCGTCGCACGTAGCTCATGTGCGTCGCACATGTTGGGATCCAAATATTTGCGTCGCATGCTGAGAAGATGCGACGCACATAGCTGCATCTATCCAGACCTTGGATACTCCCCTATCTGCGTCGCACGTTTCTTTAGTGCGATGCAAAAAGTTATTTGCGTCGGACTCTATGGCCCATCTGACGCAGATGATCATTTGGGCTGATATAGATAACCAAAAAAAATGGGCTAAGTGCGTCGAATGGGCTTCACGTGCGACGCTGATAAGCTTATCATATAAAAAGCCCATTTTAACTCATTTTGCCTCTCAGCCGTTTCTCTTTACCTTCTCTCTCTTCCATCTCTAACCTAACCCAGTTTCTATCTGCAAAAAACTCTTCTAACTACCATTTTTGTCACAAACTCTTCATATTCTCTGATGCCCACAACTTTGAACGTGAAATCTCCTTCCTCCTCTCTCTCACCGTGAAATCTCCTTCACCGTTCTCGCGATATTCTGAAATTCTAATTTTCTTTGAAGATTTACTTTTCTTAAGGTCGGATCTTGGAGCTACTTTGGTGTTTCGAATCATTGACGGTTTGTTTTAGGTGTAATGTTTTGTCCGAATTTCAAGAACGAGAAGATCGAGAATTGAAGAACGAGAAGAAATTGATTATTTTTTTTATTCTAGGTAAATTTTTATTCTATTTTTTTAATGTGTGGTGGTGGAAAATTTTATAATTTCGTTTTTTTTGTCGAGTTTTTTTGGGGAATTAGGGATAATTTGTTTTACAAACGCTAAAAAATCTTTAATTTACAATTTCGGAATTTTAATTGATTTTTTTGTTCGATTTTTCTTCCCTAAAGTGAGGTCGTTGATTGGTAGAACGCCTTAATTTTTTTTTTTGAAATGCGTAATTGTGCCTGAATAAAAATTTTCATCTTTTTAGGAAAATATTAGATCTTCAACAATGTGTGTGTTTTTTTTTTGTCGAGTTTTTTTTTGGGAATTAGGGTTAAATGATTTATTTGAAACCGTTATAATTTTTTTAAATGCGTGGTGGTGGTAGAATTTAAAATTTGATTGTTTGAGGAAAATATCAGATCTGATAATATTTGTGTGTTTTCTTTGAGTGCGCTTGTTTCTTCGATGAAGTTTTTTGGGTCTTCTCTGTGAATTATCTCAAGTATTCTTCCTCAATTGCTCGTTCGTTTTTGGTAGTTATGGTATTTTTTTTCAGTTTCTCAACTCAACTAAAATCAAATTTGTTGAATTTGCAGATTTGGTGGAGGAGATGAAATTTACAGACCAAGCATTTCGATCTTTAAGATATGAAATTTTAGTTTTTCATTTATTTCTCTCATGTTGTAAACTGATGATGGTGCTTTGAATTAATTTACATTATGCTGTAAACTGTTCATGCTGTGAACTGATGTTGATGGTGCGCTTGTTTACTGTATTTTTTGATTTGAATTTGTATTATGAACAATTTGTAGACCACGCTGTAAATGAATTCGTGTGCCTGATTTGTGACAAATGAATTTTTTTTTAATAAAATTGGTGATGATTTGCGTCGGATGATTGGTGATGTCCGACGCAGATTCTATTTTTTTTAATAAAAATTGCCAGATTTGCGTCGGATGATTGGTTATGTCCGACGTAGATTTTATTTTTTTTATAAAAATGCCAGATTTGCGTCGCACATAGTGCAACATGCGACGCAAATGGTGCTGGTGGTGTTGGGGCTCACGGGTCATGTGCGTCGGACATCGCTTAAGTCCGACACAAAAAGCTTAATATCTGCGTCGAGTCCTGATATGACGCAGATCATATCTCCTCAATTTGCGTCGAGACCTGTGCCGTCGGACCGATGTCCGACGCAAATGGTGGTCCCAGGTCCGACGCAAATCCTTAATTCTGTACTAGTGTCATCAAACGATTAAGTCAAATCAACTTGTGTGAACATTCGGTTACAATTTTATCTTACTAAAATCCCAATTTCTTTGATTCTTTCTAAAATCCTAACTTGTTAAAAATCAAAATCAAGAAGTTAACTGTTAACAAGTTTAATCAACCATAAGCCAATAAGTTAATAAGTACTTACTACATAATAACTTGTTAACAACTATATAATAACTTAGCACTTAATCAATTACTCACTTAGACCTATTAACTCAATAATTCACTAACTTATTAGTTGCTAATTGTTACTAATCGGCTAACTATTATTGTGTCAATAATCGGTTAACTGTTATTGTGTTACATCTTACATGTTAGCATTAAATTAATCCCTAATCACCGCATGTAACATGTTCACATATTTCTAATTTATAAATTTAGAATAATCAATTCTTAAAAATCAATAATGCTTATTTAATTTTGAAATTTTATAATTTCTATTAATTTATAATAACACTACTAATTTTTAAAGTTACTAAACTAATAATATTAAAATTAGAAATTTAGAATACTCAAATCAAAAATATATCAAAATACAATACTAGTTTATTAGTGGTTTAGGCCATTGATTTTAGAAAGATGAAAATCCAACCATTGATTAAGTTAGCAATCCATGTAATTAGGCATTCTCAATTCTCATTGGTCAAAAAAGAATGTCATGGATTATGAATTAAGGCCATTGATTTGAAAAAGATCAAAATCCAACCATTGAATCCCTCCCTATCCCTAAATCCTCCTTCTTTTCTCTCATACTCGTTCCTCACAGCCTTCCTCTTCATCTTCCTCATTCCTCTTCCATCTTCACGTACACCATTGAATCTCAGATCTATTTTCTCTCTCATCTTTCACTCTCAACCTCTCAGTTTCTCTATCTCCTAACTTCATATGTTCTTACTGGTGTGCTAAAGTCCAAGAAATCAAAGAAAATCTACAAGGTGAAGCAAGGGTTGTGAAATGGGTTCTTTATGCCATGACTCAAGTAAAGTTGAAGATCTCTAGTCAAAATCGCAAGATTCAAGAAGAAACGCCAAAAATATGAAAATCTCATTGTTTATATACTTGATATAATGCTTAGTGTTAGATCTAAATATTAGGATAACTCTAGTTTTCTTAGAGTTCATGTTTATATTTTTCAATTTTTTGTAAGTATTTTTTTGTTCAGATTTACATGTCTTGTTATTATTTTTGTTTGATTTTTCTCCTAAAAATGAATTGGATATTTATACTCCCCGTTGTTGGTTTGTGGTTGGATATGTATGACCTTGTCCATCAACAATTTCTAAGTAAAAGAGAGAAAGAGAAAGAGTCCAGCCTAGGTGGGAATTAATCAACTACTAACAAACAGGGGAGACTTTTCATTTTTCATCCAATTTACGCAACCAAAATACTACTCTTCTTCTTTTCCTATACCACCAAAATAAAACTCCCTTATTTTTTTCCCTATAATTCTTCCTGGGTTTTTTATTCTCCCTCCAAAAACCCTAGATTTACCCCTCTAATTCACCTTCATCAAACCCAGGTAGCTTTTCCTCCTTTAAATTTCACCCTTTTATTCCAGTTAATTTTTTTGACCCAAATTACATATATTGTCTCAGATCCGTTTTTATTTTGGCATTCATGAATCTGGGTTTTTTTTGCTATGTTATGTGTTTTTTCTTTTTTGCAAGCTTCAATTTTTAATGGCATTTTTTGAATTTGATTGGGTTTGGTTTATTAATTTTAGTTTTTATTTGCTTGTTGGTTTAAAGTTTATTATTATTTGGACAATGTACTGTTACATGTGAATCTGGGCATGCTTATTTTGGTTTACTAGGCGTTTGTCTTGATGTTTGAAACTTCTAATTGATATTATGAAGAGAATGGTTGATGCATGTGTATGTGATATGAGAATTTGGTGTTACTTTGAACTTAAGAATTATACTATGATATTATGTGAGATTGTATCCAAATTGAATTATGGTAGTATATTGTTCAAGTGCGTGAGGGTGTCTTGATCCCAGGAGTCATGTGTTCCTAAACCTGAGCAAGAAAGATTGAAACTTTAGCTATATGTATATCTTGTTGCTGTGATTGTGAGAGTCAATATGCTTGAATCCGGATCAATTAATGGTTAACTAATCGTAATTTGATGTTACCTTTTAATTTTGCAAAACATTCACATATTTTAACCGTATAATATAATAGTGACATAGTGTAGTTGTAGACTTGTAGTTATTTGGTTAGAGAATCACTCGATCAAGTCATAAGTTATTAATCATAATGTTAAGTTAACTCTAATTTTAGTAAAACATCGCATCTTTCAAGTTATTATACCTTATAATAATAAGTTTAATAAAAAATCAAAGTAAAAATAATTGACTTGTGAATTCAAGTACAATTTGATCTAGATAATAATAAATAATAAATTAATTTGGTTACAAAACAGTTTTGGTTGAGTTAAGTTTTATTTTTAATTTAAATCTGTCAAGTTCAACTCAATTTTTGTTCAATTTAGTTTTAGTAAAAATAATTTACAATAATTGAATTTTAATAATTTGTGGGGGTTTAGTCGTTCAAATATGTTGGTTTGAAAAATTGGATCAAATAAGGCAAATCTTATTTTATCTAGTTAACATGAATTATAGTTGAATTCGGGTAGATCATAAACAAATCGGGTTGAACCTGATATTTACTGGGTCTAGTTGGGTTTTGTGTTAATATCTGGTTGGGTTTAGTCAGGTTCGGGTTTGAATGCACTGTGTGGTCAGGTCAGAATATGATCTTGTTAGGTGCCGGTCAGGTCTGGGTAATCCCAGGTCAGGTTTCGGTCAGGTTTCGGTCAGGTCTGGGGACTGACCCTCACAGGTCGAACCAGGTTCAAGTCAGGTCAGTATCAGGTTGACCCAGCGATCAAATTTGTTTCTGATACCACTACCTAGAGATAGTAGTCGAATGTGTTGGAACTAATGAAACCCATTATATATTTAGCTAACCTACATAACTTCATAAATATATAGTAGCATTGTGTTTCATAAGGTAACAAAATATTTACCTCTTTTACTGAACGTATGTCCATAAGTCCATTACAGAAGTAAAACAAAACTCTAACTATATATGTAAAAATGTGGCGAGAGAGAAGTCATTCACATTCTTATGCAAGGTGTTGTGTAGTAGTTAGTGCACTCCAATCCTTACCATCAACTTCCAATGATTTTAACGAATAAGAACAATCTAAATTGAGATGCTTAAAGAATCCATGATTAATATTAAGAGAAAAACTCCATATTTGGCTCAATTTTAGCTAGTTAAACAAGAGGTAGGAGGTTGTGGGCTCCATATGCACATAGTGAAGTTATGGAAATAGCCCTAGTACACTCATGCGACAAAATACTGAATGACCAGATTTAGTCAAATATCCATACTCATTTGTAAACAACTAATTAAACATCAAAGGATGATTAAGGTTGAATTGGCCTAGCTAGACGTAAGACCATCCTTCCACCCCTGGGAAAAAGAATGAAGGTATATCGTCATATACTTTCTCCCTTTCTTTAATACTTGCATCATGTGAGTTGGAAACACAATTAAGTTAAGATCTAGGGAAGGTAGACGACGACACCCCTTAAAAAAAGGGAAGGTAGACGACAAATTAATCATTTAATCAAAATAAATTAAACATTGGTAAAAGGACAGACCTTAGTTATTAAGTCTTTAATAATTTTAAGTATTGTGCAACTCTAGGATAATTTAAGAACAATCAAAGCCAAATTTTGATTAATGAATATGATCTTAAGTAGCCTGTGAGCTTAACTCACAACAACCACTCAAGTGTTCATTATACTCATAGCAAATTAAAAAAAAAAAAACCTCACATAATAATATACATAATATGATTTGAATTACCTGACTCAAACTTGAGAAGTGCTTAAAATCAGGTGATTTCGCTTTGCACCAAACAAAAATTTATCTATCCCAACCTAAAACATAATATATGACAAATTAATGATTGATTTTCCATCACTAATTGATAGTACAATAGACTTAAAAGGTGACCTTGAGGCAACTAAAAATCAAATTAAGGGCTTGTTATGTTCACCTTATTTTCTGTCTTTATAAAAAACAATAAGTTCATATAAGGTTTAGTAATAAGGTCTAATAAGTTTAGATAAGTTCAATTCAGCAAAAATAAGCAAAAACAAGGTCCGACAATCTCACAAAAATAAGGTCTAATAAGTTCATATAAGTTTAGATAAGTTCAAATAAGGACTAATAAGGTCTAATAAGTTCATATAAGCAAAAATAAGTTGAATAGAACAGGGACTAAATAGTTACTCGTAACCATAATTCATTATCCAAAAATGCCTTGGATTAAAACCAATCCAATCAGGCACTCCAAATGAAAAAGGTTTGGCGCATCTACAACCACCCCCAGTCATACTCTCTCGTGCTTTGGGCAAAGCCCAAACAAGGGTCATGCGGCTGAACAAACAAACGGGGTCTTCATTATGGGGACACCGGGGTCTCCTACAGGCGGAGTTGGAACTCCTCAACAAGTGCGCTTGGAAATTTGGTATTGGTAGGAACATTCTAGCAGGCAAACAACGATGGGTGAATGGTTCAACACCCATATTTCGTGATACAATCACAACGCGGGAAGTTTCCACCCTCCGCGTAGCTCACCTCATTTTTGCCCCACAACCATGGATGGAATGTTCCCCTCATTTATCGGATGTTTACGTACACCCGCAAGTGCTCATCACATCCTTAGACTTGAACTTCCACCTGTGGATACTCAACAGGATGTTCAGTACTGGCTGGGTCACAAATCAGGTCAGTACACCACCAAATCAGGTTACAGTACTTTATGCCAAAAACAGAAAATCTATAGCATGACAACTTCATAAGATACCAAGTTCTTTCGTATTCTTTGGAGTATGAACATCATGCCAAAATGGAAACTCTTTATTTGGAAAATCTGGCACAACAACATTGTCGTTATTGCTAATCTCCGCCACCGCGGAATAGGGGATACAGACCAATGCCCAGTTTGCAGTAATGCTATAGAGGATACCCAACACCTCCCCAGTGAGGTTGCCCCATCGCTAGCGGAGTATGGCTCACAAGTCATTTCCACATATGGTCGGAACTCAATATTACCACCACACTGAGAGAGTGGATTATAGCATTGATAACGATCATGTTTTCCGAGGACAATAAGCCACTATAAAGGCTACTCATCAACATATCAGATCGTGATAGAACAACACAATATCTTAGTCTCTAATAATAGTCAGGTGCCGCACCAACCACAAGACCCAGAGACTTCCATTGGGTTTCTTGTTGCAAATATCGGCAAATGTTCACATGGCATCCCAGAGGTCTGTATTCAGATTGATGGCTCTTGGGACCCCTCTACGCAGTTAGGAAGTACAACCTGGATAGCTCATCAATTCCTGCACCAACACCAAATCACACAAGGAAAATGTCAACATGCCTCATCAGAGTTCATGACAGATTCAAATGCTTACCTGTGTAGGAACGAAAACTAGTAACTAAATCGATACACTTAACTGACCACCGTGGCGTGAGAAGATCACTGGCCTAAAGTTGAATTAGCCCCGTAACAACACACGGACTCACAGCAATCAGCCTCCAGGGATACACGGCCTCTGCGTTTCCGGTGTTGACAGAAAAACAGATTGAGAACGATGTTGAATACTGCCCAGGAACAACGAAGGAGAGAAGAAGAAATTGTGTTTATGTGTTTCTGTATTTCTGTGCCTTAGAGAATCCAAGAGCACTGATATATATAGGGAGAGGAAAACCAACGAAATCAGAACGTGGCTGAGATCGTGGGAAAAACGGTCACATTATGGGAAGAGTAATGGCCGAAAATAAGGAGAGAGATTAGGGGAGAAAACGGCATTAAAAGAGAGATTAAGGGGAAAAACGGTAACTTAAGAACTGATAAAAACGGTCATAAAATGCCAACATATTTCTGACCCAAAACTATAGTTAAGTTAAGTTTATTCCCCAAAGCCCAAGGCCCAAGGCCCAAGGCCCATGGCCCTGGCCCGGTCCGGGCGGGCGGCGGCGGCGCGCGCGTGTGGCAATCACACATCACCACTTACCCACTAAAAGCCTCATTGCTACTCAACTCAAAGGGAAGAGGAAGAGAAATGGTTATAAACCTTACTCTTCCCTTATATTTTTTCAATGTGGGACAAAAGGAAAAAATGACTCTTCATATTCTTTTGAAGCAAACTTAAAGTTTCTAATAAAAACTCCAACAATCCCCCACATGATTCAAAAGAAGAAAACAGAAAGAAACGGGGCTGAAAAAGATGATATGGGCAATAGATACTAGGTTTTGAAGTATCAATGTCTTATGGACTTGAATTGACACTCAGTGCATACAAATATGTCTTACTGTCGTAATAGGTAGATTTCTCTTTGAACCTTTCACGAGGTTAGCAAACCATAGATGCGCACTCAACCTTTTTCAAATCAAGAAACGTTCTCGCAATTGTAATATTAGTGCCCCACAATTTACCTGGATTTTCATGAATGCTCTAGAGAGCCTAAGCCTTTTGACTCTCATAGGGGATTGGGCGTAACCCCCACATTCACATAGGTAAGTTCATCAAGTTTGTACTGTCACAAACCACCTTAAGTAAGGCTATGAATTTATTAAGAGCTATAAGCTCAACCTGACACATATAACAGTATAATAAAACAAAATACTACATCACTTTTATTACTAGGAATGGTAGTAGTATCAACAACTTGAGTTCATTTGTGATTTCGTTTGACCCTTTGAACTTAGGAATTCCTAAGAAGGGTATCCATCACAATTCACTCCACAATAGGCTTTAAATCCATTCCTTGTGCTGACTCCAGCACTATTTTTCTACAAAGGCCTTTGGTGAGAGGATCAGCAATATTCCTCTCTGACTTTACATACTCGAGTGATAACACATTATTTTTAACTAAATTTCTAACTATGGCATGCCTTAAGCGAATATGCCTTCTCTTTCCATTATAGGCTTGATTATTCGCTACCCCAATTGCTGCTTGCGAGTCACACCGCATAGAAACTGATGGAGCTGGCTTCCCCCACAATGGAATATCAGCAAGCAAACTCCTTATCCATTCAGCTTCTTGTCCTGCCAATTCTAAAGCAATAAATTCAGATTCCATGGTAGATTTGGCAATACATGTTTGCTTGGATGATTTCCATGATATAGCTCCACCAGCAAGAGTAAACACATAACCGCTAGTAGATTGAATTTCATCATTATCCGACACCCAATTGGCATCACAAAATCCTTCAAGAACACAAGGTGTTTTGATAATGTAGACCCCAATTGATAGTGCCTTTTAGATACTTCAACAATCTAATCAAGGCAACCCAATGCTCTCGATTAGGACTGTGAGTATACCGCTCAATCTACTAACAAAGATAAGCTATATCGAGTCTAGTATAATTCATCAAGAACATTACACTACCAATTATTTTTGCATATTGTTCTTGGGATATACTATCACCCTTATTCTTTTTCAAATGAATACTAGAATCATATGGGGTTTTCACGGGAATACAATCAAATTGATCAAACTTCTTTAGTATTTTCTCAACATAATGAGATTGATTTAAATATATCCCATATGACGTTCTAGTAATCTTTATTCCAAGAATAACATCAGCCTCTCCTAAATCCTTCATCTCAAAACAAGAATTGAGGAAACTCTTAGTTGCATTTACTACGTCTATATTGGTCCCAAAGATTAACATATCATCCACATATAGACATATGAAAACGCAACCAAGCTCATCAAATTTGGAATAAACACAAGCATCAGAATCATTTACCAAAAAACCATTTGAAGTAATAGTTTGATGAAATTTATCATACCATTGTTTTGGTGCTTGTTTTAAACCATACAAAGATCTAATAAGCTTGCATACCTTGTCCTCTTGACCAGGAACCTCACATCCTTGCAGGTTGCTTCTTGTAGATCTCCTCATTTAACTCACCATTCAAAAATGCAGTTTTCACATCCATTTGATGCACAATCAAATCATGAATAGATGCAAGTGCAATTAATGTTCTAATGGTGGCTACCTTAGTCACAGGAGAATAAGTATCAAAAAAGTCTAAACCGTGTTTTTGGCGATGCCCTCCAACTACAAGTCTAGCCTTATACTTGTCTAAAGACCCATCAGGCTTACATTTCTTTGTAAAGATCCATCTACTACTTAGGGCCTTACAACCTCTAGGAAGGTCTGACAAAATCCAAGTATTATTACTCATAATAGACTCGATTTCACTGTTAATAGCCTCTAACCAAAAACTTGAGTCTACAGATCTCATGGCCTCAGCATAGGTTCTCGGGTTCTCTTCCAATACAAGCACATTGACATCTTGCTCATCTAAACACTCTTTTTCAACTAGAAAGGTAGTAATAAAATCAGGTCTGAAACAAGACTCAATTCTAGCTCTCTTACTCCTTCTAGGTTCTAAGGTCTCACTAGATGATGCAATGTCATGATGCACAGAAGATGAAGATGCAGTAGGCAAGCATGATAGTACACTAACTTTCATGGGAAAAACATGCTCAAAGAATTCAACATCTCTTGACTCTCTAATAGGACCAAAACCAGACGCATCCTTAAGAATGAGCCTATATACAGCACTGTTAGAAGCATAACCAATAAAAATATCATCTACAGTCTTAGGTCAAATCCTACTTCTTTGAAAGTCAGGAAGACCAATCTTACCCAAACACCCCCACACTTTGAGGTAACCCAAATTAGGCTTGAAGCCTTTCCACAATTCATAGGGAGTCTTATCTAACTTCTTATGGGGAACTCGGTTAAGAACATAGCAAGCAGATAAAATAGCCTCACCCCACATGTTAGTAGGCATACCTGAACTAATAAGCATTGCATTCATCATATCCTTAAGAGTCCTATTTTTCCGCTCAGCTATTCCATTTTGTTCGGGTGTATAGGGAGTTGTAACCTCATGAATAATCCCATTAGATTCACAAAATTTCTTAAGGGAAAGTCCATCATATTCTCCACCCCTATCTGATCTCACCCTCTTAATCTTAAGGTCCAATTGGTTCTCAACTTCGGCTTTATAAATTAGAAATTTTTCTTCAGCCTCATCCTTAGAACTCAATAAATATACCTTAGTATAACGTGAGAAGTCATCAACAAATGTAATATAATACTTCTTTCCTCCCCTACTCATGGAATTCTTAAAGTCACCTAAGTCACTATGGACTAACTCTAATAAAGAAGAGGAACGGGATACATTTTTGTTGAATGCTTTCTTAGGGTGCTTAGCTTCTACACATACTTCACATTTCTCAAAAGATGTATTGCTAAAGTCAGGAATAAGACTAAGTTGTTTTAGCCTTTTAACAGATGCAACATTCACATGACCTAGTCTAGAATGCCATAAAAAAACATACTCAGCAATATAAACGGAAGCATTAGAGTTCTTATTATCAATAACAACATCCAAAACAAAAAGTCCAAAGATTACAAAAGCCTTTACCCACAAAAACACCATTTTCGGTTAATACAAGTTTATCGATTCAAAAGCTAACTTAATCCCGACTTTGTTTAAAAGAGAACCAGAAATGAGGTTTTCGAGATGTCCGGAACATGCAAAACATTCTCGAAAGCAATGGTTTTCCGGAAGTTAATTTCGGAAAACCTTTCCTTTGCCTAGAACACTCACAGTGCTTGAGTTGCCCATGAAGACGCATTCTCCTTCTGAAACTTTGTTGTAGTCCTGGAACATCTCCTTGTTGACGCAGATGTGACGGGTTGCACCAGTATCAACGATCCATTCAGTAACATTGCTTACAGATTGACCTCGGACACCACAAGCAACAATGATGTCGTCTTGAACAAGGTTGGCTTGAGCTTTGTTGACTTTGGCTTTGTTTGGAACTTCCTTTCTTTGACGGCAATCCTTGGCAGAATGCCCAAACTTACCACAAACGAAGCAATTTCCCTTAAACTTGTTATAATTCTGCCTTGTACCATGAAATTGATTTGGACCCTTTCCTTTTGGTCCTTTACCTGCAGCAGCTTTATTTTCCACAAGATTAGCAGAAGAGGAAGAATGATCAACTGATTTCCCTTTGATTTGGATACGGTTTTGCTCCTCAATCTTAATGTGGGAAACTAATTCCTGAAGGGTAAAGCCTTTCTGCCTATGTTTCAAGGAATGAACAAAATTTTCCCAGGATGGTGGTAATATCTCAAGTAAACAGTTGGCTTGGAACATATCAGGATTAGCCATACCCTCAGCCACGTTCTGATTTCGTTGTTCCTGGGCAGTATTCAAGATCGTTCTCAATCTGTTTTTCTGTCAACACCGGAAACGCAGAGGCCGTGTATCCCTGGAGGTTGATTGCTGTGAATCTGTGTGTTGTTACGGGGCAAATTCAACTTTAGGCCAGTGATCTTCTCACGCCACGGTGGTCAGTTAAGTGTATCGATTTAGTTACCAGTTTTCGTTCCTACATTCTAAAGTTGAATTTAGTTTAATCTATTTTACGGAACTATGGCTGGTGAAAAGTTAAGTTTATTCCCCAAGGCCCAAGGCCCAAGGCCCATGGCCCTGGCCCGGTCCGGGCGGCGGCGGCGCGCGCGTGTGGCAATCACACATCACCACTTACCCACTAAAAGCCTCATTGCTACTCAACTCAAAGGGATGAGGAAGAGGAATGGTTATAAACCTTACTCTTCCCTTATATTCTTTCAATGTGGGACAAAAGGAGAAAATGACTCTTCATATTCTTTTGAAGCAAACTTAAAGTTTCTAATAAAAACTCCAACAACCTGCACGCTCTCCGCTGGGACTAACAACAAGGTATGCATTAGTATAAAGTCGGATTCCGAACTACTTATCAGATACTTAAACTCCCCTCGAACTCATGACATCGGCACACAATGGACTATTTAGTCAATCGAGTACACTGGTATAGGTAAAGCCTCATGGAACCAGGTCAAGCAAGCACACGATCTCGCCACTTCTTGCAGCAAAAACAAGATCGTCCATCTTTTAGTTTTCTAAATTTGTACGTTGTGCTGATGTAAATAAAAAATAATAATCCAATCGACCCGTTTGCCACTTATATTTAAAACCTACTCTCCTACTTCGGATTCCATAGTCATAGCTAGTGATGAGTTTCCACTTATGTATTATAGAGGATCCCTAGTCTTACATAGTAAAGATCCTCACTATTTTTCGATAAACTAGAAGGCCTATATATGATCGATGAACAACCCTATTAACGAATTAATTAGTATAAAATCATAATTCATATGATCAAGGTGTATTATGTTGGAATTGCATGCATGATGAGATCTCAATCTTTAACAGTATATATGCTGCAAGATCTTTGCAAAAAACTAGGCAGTAATATACTATAGTAATCAGCATAGCATAATGCAAAAAAAAAAAAACATATGATCAAAACCCAACGAAGATGAAAGTTTTAGTAAGAAGTGAAAACTGCAAAGGAATAATGATGATGGAGAAGATCCCTTGGAAGACTACAAAATCCATATGTTCCCCAAACCCTATTTACCTTTAACACCTTTTTTTTTTTTAACCAGCTGAGCTGCCCACCACATGCCTCTACTAATTCTTATAGTACCCAAATTGCTTTTATTTTCTTTCCTTAATTAATAATTAATTAAATATTAATATCAAACAGAATAAAGAAGGCAATAAATATAGAAAAAAGAAGTCTCTTCTTCATACACACTCTCTCTGACAAGAGCAGCAACGGTTGTCAGTTCCAAACCAGGAGGAGGGAGTGGAAGTAGTGAAAAAGATAAGAGATGGGAATTTTAAGAAAGAAGAAGAAATTAAAGAGGGAAAAAAAATATAGTCATAGCATATAGTAGCAACATGAACCCTCGAGAATAAAGCTAGCGTGGTCTTTGAACCATGTTTGTGGGGTGAGGTGGGGTGGGGTGAGAGGGTCCATAGATTGAGATGTATGACTTCCCACATGCCCTCTCTTGTCGTTTTCTCTTGGAGTTTTCAATAGTGGTATGTTGGTGCAATTTATGCTAACTAATTGGTTTGTAATACTTTATTAGTCGTACCCGTATTATATACCCTTCATAGTTGCAAATTATGAAACTCTTTTAGTTGAAATATTACCTAGTTTGTCCTCCTCGATGATTAAATAATGCTAAGACAAGTTAACATAGTGAATAATGAATATCTATAGTAATAATCAATTAGTGGTCTAAAGTAACTACTTAATAAATTACTCTGCTGGATTCTCGATAAACATGATAAATGAATGAATGAATGGTGCAACCAAAATAAAGAGTGTATGGACTCTACGAACAAGAACCCGATCTTCCAAGGTAAGACGGTTTGAAAGTGCATATAACACAATTAAGTACCACCTAGTCCCCCGTTTTTTTAAGACAATTCAGTTCGGTTCACCTCACTTCTGTTCAACTTAGTTATGTTCAGCTACTTTTCCCTCACAATTTTACTTCAGTTCAGTTCAACTCAATTCAATTCAGTTTTGTTCAGTTCGGCCTAAAAGAATAGGAACTTAGTTATCACCTTATCCCCATACAATCATAACTTTGATGTATTCCTTAAAGTAGGCGGACGATGACTCTCGAACGATGAACAATCCTCCTATATTTTTTGTAACAAGAGCGGACGATTATTCCAAAAGTAAAGTACTATGGCTAGCGACAAAATCATTATGAGCACTATATAAATAAGACTAAGTAACCTAATATGACTAGGAAAGTAGGTTACAATATAAGAAAAGGAATAATCAATAAATGGGCGGAATTAGTGATCCGCGCTTATAATAGCAGATTCCAGCAGAAACAGTTTAAACTTCCGGAAGACATAACTCCTTGACTACAAGTCTCTTCGGGGAGTGTCACCTATCTTTGGAAAGATCTTTAGGTCTAGTTTCAAATTCACTGGAATTATCGAATTATTAGAAACACATCAAATGTTATGGTCAAAAGAGTAGACGTGACTCTTTTTCCACATTTCTTCTAATGATTTTAAGCTTTGTTTTTGCTTAAACCCGCACTAAAAAATATCCATAATGATCCATATCATTGCAGCTTCTTTCCAAATGCTCCCAATGCTCAAGTTTAGCTAATTATACTCCAAATACGTTCTCAATACTTGAAATTCATCAAAAACACACCAAATAGAAGTATAATAACATAACTTAAGAATATAATGCAATAATGAACCTAATAATGAATCTAAATGCTCTAAAATGCAACCTAGATGGACCTAAAAACTATATAAGTATGACATATTATCCTCTCTTATCTCTCACTTGCATCTGCTCACCTCTCTCACTCTCATCTGCTCGCCTCTCTTTTTTCTCATCCTCCACAACCAATGTCTTTTACTGCCTCGCTAAGTATCGACAAGCTCTTCGTTCGTCTCTCATCATCCTTGCTGAATATCGACGAACTCTCGTTCGTCTCCCATCATCCTGGCTGAGCATTGACGAAATCTTCGCTCGACTCCAGCAAGTTGGTCGTCATCGTTGCCGCTCATCATCCTCGCTCACATGCGTTCATCTCTCATCCTTGCTTGCCTCCACCAGCGTTGCCATTGTCGTTGTGGCTTGTCTCGCGTCCTCACTCAACTTTGTTCGTCGCTCGACTCCATCATCTCCGCCGTCGCTGGTTTATTAGTTCCATTTTCATTTTTTAAATTTTTTTAATTTATTTTTCCTTTTTTAAGATCTAGGGTGTGTTCTCTTCACCTGAAAAAACCTAAACTTATCTGAACTGAACTTATTAGACCTGATTGACCCTTATTGGAGCTTATTTTTGAGTGTTGTGTTAGATCTGATCAAACCTGATCAGATCTGATGTGAACTTATTGGAGTTGAAACTTATTTTTTTAAGGTGAAAAGAACACAATCCTAATGTGAGGGTTTCTAGATGTAAGCTATGAAGGCGGAAAAAAAAACTCAAGCTAAACATGTTATGACGGTAGCAAGAGGGCTGTGCAAGGGTTCATATTTTTCCTTTTTTTTTCTGTTTTCGAATTATTATTTTCTTATCTTTTATCTTTTATATATATTTTTTAATTAAGGTTTGTAAAATATCATTTTTATTGAATATATGAAGTTGTTTTATATATTTTTTGTAATTAGGGTTTGTAAAATATCATATCTCCATAATAAGCTGTTTGTTTTAGTTAATTTTGTGTTGTAATTGCACTTTAGTACTGCATTAGTTCCCTAGGATGAAAGAATGAATAAACTATTTAAATTTTTAAAAAAATATTCTTTTTACCTGCACCTATTGCTGTGGTTTTGAGATACAACCACACTACTGTCGCGCCTTGATTTGCTGCGATGCCAACACCGGAACAAGAGGCCCCATAAAAACTGCACCAATATACGATTGTTCAACTAGTGAAAATGGAAACCAAGTTTTTTGTTAATTTCCTCATATATGTATTATATTTAAAATATATATATATATATATATATATATATATATATATATATATATATATATATATATATATATATATATATATATATATATATATATATATATATATATATATATATATATATATATATATATATATATATATTAAAATAGGATATGATAACGAAGATGGTGTCCACTTTATGAGCATCCTACGTAATAAAAACGAAAAGGAATTAAGTATATATTCTTTTCACCCGTGTTTTACTAATCATAAATCATATTGACTTAATAATTATTTGAACTTGTTATTGTTGACTTAACTTATCTGAACTTATTAGTTCTAAACTTTAACATATAACTTTTTATCAAAACTTATTAGAACTTACTATGTTTATAATTTTAACTTATCTAAACTTCTTGTCCCTAAATTTAACACTTATCCAACTTAGTGGTCACATGTTGAACTTATCAAAACTAATTAATCTAAACTTATCAGCACTGAACTTATCTAATGTTTCTTCAAACTAATTGTCAAAGAACCAACTCAACGAAAAGTTTAAGATGATGGTTGAAGACCAGGAATAGTTTTATACTCTATCACGCCCCCTCACGCAAGAGCCGGCCTTCGGGCTTAAAGTGTGGATGCAGCACAAGCCTCCCTCATACCTGGCGGCTGGCGCTAAATAACCCACTTAAAGAGGAGCGGTGGATGAGATTTGAACCCGTGACCTTTATGTCATACTGGCACCCATACTATGTCAAATGACCTATTCAACCAAAAGTTTAAACTGATGGTTGAATACCCTGTAATAGTTTTATACTTTATGTCTCTATCACTAATCACTAGTGGAAAAATAAGGAAGGGCTGCGGTCAAAACAGCCCTAAGGGCTGCGTTTTTTGCCAGCAGCCCTTCAATAGAAAAGAAGGGTTGCGGTTTTTTTTCACAACGAAGGGCTGCGGTTCAGGCCAAAAATGCAGCCCTTCTTAGCTGGAAGGGTTGCGTTTTTGGCTTAAATCGCAGCCTTTCGTATTCGCTATGTTTATTTTTTTAAAATAAATCTGCTAGCACAACTGACCTCGCACGCCCACCCCCGCACTCCTCCCCAGCCCCCGCCCCCCGCCCGCCGCACGCCCACCCCCGCACTCCCCCCGCCCCCGCACCCATCCCCCACCCCCCACCCCACCCCCACCCCCCGACCACCCGCCCCCCACCCCCCGCCCACCCCCGCACTCCCCCCAACCCCGCACCCCCACCCCACCCAACCCCCTTCACTCCCTCGCACCCCCACCCGCCCCCACCCTGCCGCCCCTCCACCCACCGCTGCCAGCCACCCCAACACCCCACCAGCCCCCTAGCCCAGCCCAAGTGACCCACCGTGGTAGCCCCCCACCCCACCCCCCCACCCAACACCTCCCTTCGACACAAAAAAATCGATCGAATTGCAATAATATATGACAAGTTTTTGAACGTAATAATTAACTTTAAATATATATATTTAATAATGTAAAAAGTGTACATAGAATTGATACCAACTAGTAGATCTAGCTAATTATATCACGAATTCCACCAAAATGTATCATAAGCAATCATCACAAAGGTGGGACGCCAACTTATCCCGAACTTCATGTAATTCGTCTATGGTGAAGGCCCTCAAACTTGGTGGGTTATTCATATAAACCTTGCAAAACAACCAAGGAATAAACACATAATATAAGAATTCAATCATTTACCGTAGTTAGTAGTTCTAAAAATGACATATACCTTAACGAAATTGAATCAAAAACAAATGCAATCCTAAAACTCTACACACTAGTTACATTATACCTCATATTATCATGTTTAAAAAGAAAATGGAGTTAAATGACTCGAGAAACAGGAATTGGACGCGAAAAGGCAAAAATAGGCCTAAAATCACATTTACGTTCCCGAAATTCAACCAACAACAAATGCAAGCCTAAAAATGTACACAATAGTTACATTATACCTCATATTATCATGTTCAAAATGAACTTGGGGTTAAATGACTCGGTAAGTACGAATTGGAAGCGAAAAGACAAAAATAGGCCTAAAATGACCTTTTTGTTCCCGAAATGCAACCAACAACAAATGCAAGCCTAAAACTATACACAATAGTTACATTATACCTCATATAATCATGTTCAAAAAGAATGTGGGGTTAAATGACTCGATAAGTACGATTTCGAAGCGAAAAGGCAAAAATAGGCCTAAAATGACCTTTTCGTTCCCGAAATGCAACCAACAACAAATGCAAGCCTAAAACTGTGCACAATAGTTACATTATACCTCATATAATCATGTTCAAAAAGAATTTGGGGTTAAATGACTCGATAAGTACGATTTGGAAGCGAAAAGGCAAAAATAGGCCTAAAATGACCTTTTCGTTCCCGAAATGCAACCAACAACAGATACAAGCCTAAATCTCTACACAATAGTTACATTATACCTCATATAATCATGTTCAAAAATAATTTGGGGTTAAATGACTCGATAAGTACGATTTGGAAGCGAAAAGGCAAAAATACGCCTAAAATAACCTTTTTGTTCCCGAAATGCAACCAGCAACAAATGCAAGCCTAAAACTGTACACAATAGTTACATTATACCTCATATAATCATGTTCAAAAATAATTTGGGGTTAAATGACTCGATAAGTACGAAAGGGACGCGAAAAGGCAAAAATAGGCCTAAAATGACCTTTTCGTTCCCGAAATGCAACCAACAACAAATGCAAGCCTAAAAATCTACACAATAGTTACATTATACCTTATATAATCAAGTTCAAAAAGAATTTGGGGTGAAATGACTCGATAAGTATGAATCGGACGCGAATCGACCAAAATAGGCCTAAAATGACCCGATAATCAGGTCACATGGCAATGGAATGCCCATCAGCTGGTAGCGGCGGAGATGGTGGGAAATGTTACAAATGTGGAGAGCATTCCATTGCCATGTGACCTCACTCTCCACATTTGTAACAAAATCCCACCACCACCCCCACTACCGCCCCCACTGCACTCCATCATTGCCATGTAGGCCTAAAATGACCTTTTCATTCCCCAAATTCAACCTACAACAAATGCAAGCCTAAAACTCTACACAATAGTTACATTATACCTCATATAATCAAGTTCAAAAAGAATTTGGGGTGAAATGACTCGATAAGTACGAATCGGACGCGAATCGACCAAAATAGGCCTAAAATGACCCGAGAATCAGGTCACATGGCAATGGCATGCCCATCAGCTGGTAGCGGTGGAGATGGTGGGAAATGTTACAAATGTGGAGAGCATTCCATTGCCATGTGACCTCACTCTCCACATTTGTAACAAAGTCCCACCACCACCCCCACTACTGCCCCCCACTGCACTCCATCATTGCCATGTAGGCCTAAAATGACCTTTTTGTTCCCCAAATTCAACCTACAACAAAAATAAGCCTAAAAATCTACACAATAGTTACGAATTGGAGAAATTACACAGACCTGAGTTTATGTCTCATGATTTATTGACCTTCCGCCGTTTCTTAGGATCTTCAAGTACATGTATCCCTTCCGTGTGATCTACATGCATATAGTTCTCCGACATATTCACATCATCTTCCACACTATTTTCAGGATAGGTAAAAGGGGGGAGGTCCTCAAATGCATCATATTCTTCCTCATTATCAACATCACCAATACCGAGGATACTCCTTTTACCGTGTACAACAATTGACCACTTATTATCGGCGGGATCGGTTACAAAAATACTTGCTTAACTTGTGATGCAATTACAAATGGCTCTGAGTTTCACGTAGACGACTAAGGTCAACAAGAGTGAATCCGCAAGGATCATCTTTTCTTACGCAACGTCGATTATCGTCAAACCACTTGCAACACAAGAGGCAAATATTAAAAGTACAATAGTCCAGCTCCCATATTTCTTGTATTCGCCCATAATAATTGCTTTCAGCATGTACAAGCGACTTATCCTTCGAGCTTGCGTATTGTGTAGATGACGCCACAAGTGAAACACCACTATTTTGTTGCGATGTTGACTTCAGATCTTGACGTTCAGTCCAAAACGTATACCCATTAATATCATAACCCTCATAAGAGCGTACAGCTTCACGAGGACCAAATGTTAACCACTTGACTGTTTCAGGAACACTTTCATCCAAATCATTCACTACTCGTTTATGAAACGATAAGTGAGATCAAACGATGTAGAGAAACGATAAGCCAAGACTTTCCTCAGATGATGTGAATATGTCGGAGAACTAAGTAGAGAAACGAGGGCAGACTCACTGAGGTGGTGAATGTGTGTCTTCTTTTCAATTCTGAGGAAATTCTGAGGAGAAATGAGTCTTGGCGTACAGCTGCATATTGTATGGAAAAATGAACAAAGTTCTGTAATGGTGTGCCTCACATGCTTTGGAAGTATCCCACGAATTGCAATCGGTAAGAATACTTGCATCATGACATGACAATCTTGAGATTTCATACTCGATAACTTCAACTCACCATTTAAGGTAACAAATCGCTTCATATTGGATGAGTAGCCAGTTGGAACCTTAATGCCATACAATGACTCGCAAAAAATCCGTTTCTCTGCACGCGACATCGTGTAGCAAGCTGGTGGCAAATAATTCTTCTCCGAATCCTCCACCTTCTTTTTACTTTTCTAAGTTTTACCATCAACCCTTTCCTCCACTACTTTCTTCTTCCTTCCGTCCCTTTTCTGAGCCCACAACTCTGGTCGAAGCCCTTGTTTTTCCAAGTAAAGTCGTGACGCCTTTACATCTTTTGTCTTGCCCGGAATATTCATAAGTGTCGCAAGAATAGCTTCACAAACATTCTTCTCTATGTGCATGACATCCAAATAATGTCTGACCTTTAGATCTTTCCAATATGGGAGTTTCCAAAAAATGGACTCCTTTTCCATAATCCCGTAGGTCGATCAACCTCACTAGCAGGGTTTACCAAAGATTGTTTCAATGCCCTTCACCGATTATAAACTTCGGCATCCGGTTAATGGTCTACGAGTAACTTCTTCTTCAACCTTCCCATCGAATGCCTTCTTCTTAAACCGATAGGGATGGTCGCGTCTGAGGAGCCTTCTTTGTGCGCATATACACATGTTTGCAGCCCTTAAGGTGTGTAGACTTCATGTCATCTACACAAATCGGACAGGGTTGTTTTCCTCTAGTCTTATACCCAGATAAGTTCCCATAAGCTAGATAATCGTTCATAGTACAAAAAAGCATGGCACGCAGAGTGAACATCTCATTAGCATACGCATCAAATACTAACACTCCTTCGTTCCACATCTTCTGTAAATCTTCAACAAGCGGCTGGAGGTATACATCTATGTCATTTACAGGTTGTTTGGGCCCGATATAAGAAGCGACAGCATCATGTACTTGCGTTTCATGCACAACCAAGGAGGCAAGTTATAAACCACTAAAACTACTGGCCATGTACTATGCTGCGAACTGAGATTGCCAAAAGGGTTCATGCCATCCATACATAATCTAAGCCTCAGATTCCTATCCTCATTACCAAATGCCTTATGCACCCTGTTGATACTTTTCCACTCGGGCGAATCGTCGGATGCTCGAGCGCACCGTCTTTCTTCCTACGTTCTGCATGCCACCTCAAAATCTTCGCATCTCCTTTAATTGAGAACATGCGCTTAAATCTAGGTATTATGGGTAGATACCACAACACCTTAGCTGGTGGTCCTTCACTACCTCTAGCTCCTTCACGCTTGTACCTCGACAATCCACAACGTGGACACTCGTGTAAATGCTCATACTCATTACGATAAAGCACACAATCGTTAGGACAAGCATGTATCCGCTCGTACTCTAAACCGAAAGGACACATCAGTTTCTTCGCATAATAGTACGACTTTGGCAGTTCATTTCCATCAGGGAGCATATCAGCTAAAACTTCCAACAACGATGTGAAACTAGAGTCCGTCCAACCAGCTTTCGACTTAATGTTGAACAGTGTTATCACGGCGGAAAGTTTGGTGTACTTTGTACAACCTGGATACAACGACTTTTCAGCAGCCTCAGACATAGACTCAAAAATACGAGGTCGTTTACATGACTGATCTTCAACCTCGTGTATCATCTCGTCTACCCGATCCCTATCATCATCTGCAAACTCATCATCCCAATTCTCATTCAAGAAGACCTCTATTAATTAAACACAACCATTCATTATAATGCATCAATCATTATTTAAGTACATACACTCACATATTCAAATCACACACGTATAGAGCAAGCTAAGATAGTGACATGTTCAAGTGTATGCATGCAGCCGAAGGTCCTTATCACTCCAACCTAACCCATCATTGGACGTCTAATCTCACTAGTGAATATATGCCAACTTTTCAAATCTAAGGAAAATCCGGCAGCATTTCCCTACAGTTCTCCAAGTACACAATGTAGATAATTGCTTATCTACATATGTACCCAGAGAACAATGTAGAGAAACGATAAGCCGAGAATTTCCTCAGAATTGAAAAGAAGACACACATTCACCACCTAAGTGAGATCAAACGTCCAAGAACAGTCCCAAACCGGGGATATTCAAGACTTACTCCTAATGAGTAAGTCTTGAACGGTATCTAGGCATATGATGACGATTCAAACAACTTGTAGATTTCATAGCTAAATTACATTGCGTTTTCATACAATCTCATATCAAGAAATATACATACACTACACAAACCCTCCCCCACCCGCCCCAGCCCTCCCTAGCCCTCCCCCACCCTAGACCCCTCCCCCAACCCCCCCCCACCCTAGCCCAGCCCTCCCCAACCCTCCCCCACCCGCCGCGCCCCTCCCCTCCCCCTCCCCAACCCCCCGCCCGGCCCTCCCCAACCCTCCCCCACCCGCCGCCAACCCTCCCCCACCCCGCGCCCCCTCCCCCACCCCCGCCCATCATCCCCCCCCCTCCCCAGCCTCCCCAGCCCTCCCCCCACCCCCGCCAAAGATCCCCCACCCCTCGCCCCCACCCCCTACCCACCCTCCCCAAGCCCTCCCCCACCCCCTACAATCACATTTTACAACACAAAATAGAAGAGAAATGAAATAAAACAAATTAATTAGAGAAATGAAAAGAGGAGAGAGAGTGAGAGGGGAATTACCGACAATGCAGTAGTGGTGGTGGTGGTGGCGTCAAGGTGCGCTAAGAGAAGAGAAGAAGAAGGAGCTCAGGCGATGGTGCGTTGCTCAGGCGACGTTTCCGGCGTTAGTGCGTCAATGTCGGTGCTCCGACGATGGGTCGGTGCTCCGGCGATGGGTCGGTGCTCCGGCGATGGGTCGGTGCTTCGGTGATGGGCGTTAGGGCTGTGCGAGTGAGTGTGAGGGAGAGGGGTGGGGGAAAATTTTTCTAAGGGAGCGAGGGAAATTTGGGATGCATGTGTGTACTGTGTGTTGCGCGCAAAACTAAAGGCTTGGGCGGGATGTGAAGGGCTGCGGTTATCCCAAAAAACGCAGCCCTTCGTGTATGAAGGGCTGCGGTTTCTGGGATAACCGCAGCCCTTCATACAGTTTGAAGGGCTGCGTTTTCTAGGTAACCGCATCCCTTCACTAAAAGGGTTGTGGTTCCCTTAAAAACCGTAGCCCTTCATACACGAAGGGCTGCGTTTTCCAAAAACGCAGCCCTTCCAGCGCAGCCCTTCCTTTTTTTTTCCCCTAGTGAATCTATCTATACTAATATATTAAAAGGTGTCCCTCAACAAGGAACTGTGTCACGTGGCGCTATCCCTTAGAGTTTTGACTTCATGTACTCCACATACAATAAAAAAATAGATTATGCATGGTATAAGATTTGATCCCATGACCTCAAACTTGTGTAATAATGTCTTAACTACTAAATCAAGTAATATTTGGTGTTATAATCTCAATATAAAATACTAATAAATGAAATATATAAGTACCCGGGGCATAGTGCGGGCCTAAAACTAGTTTTTTCTTTAAAAGGTGAAAATAAGGTGGAAATAACATAGATGAGAGGCTTATCGAGGTAAGAACAATTATATGACTATTAGCCCCTTCATTTACAGCAGTATTAATAATAGTAGTAGTTTTTATATATGCTCCGTGAATTTTATAATGTGGCCGCGCCTTGTCGACCCCCTCTTTTCATGCGGATGACTGGATGATCCCCAAATATATGCAATGATGATGATGATAATAGTTGATACTAAACACCACTAGCCACTACAGTATTGGTTAGCTCGCTAACCTACCCTATGATTCCTATTCCGCAAGCTAATTCTTTACATTGGCTAACTAACCTTGGACCTTGTCTTGCTAGATGTTGAATGGCTATAGATCAAGCAAAATAGCATATACCACATTCTTCTATCTTTACTGATACTCCAAGTCACAAAGACCAACCATTCTAAAAATTACTCTTTTTATTTCCTAAAAATCTATAATCCATTCTAGTGCATTTACATATGTCATCGTCATGGCATAGATCAAACTATGATGACCTATGTTGAAACAGCATTTACATACACATCTCATTGTACTTCCAAAGTTTGAACTTGGTAGATTATACAATGAGGCGATGTAACTCAAGAGTCACAAGCTAAGCTTTGTTAAGGTGGTAGAGTCAAGATTTCGCTCTCTACTTATGAGCTTTGTCATCTTGTGTTATGCATTTCATCGAGCATTTTTTCTTATGCACTTCTAGTGGATCTTATATCTTATCATAAAAATAGAAAAAAAGTTAATTGCCTTATTTTTTCTTAAAATTGGACTATATCACAATCTTGCATATCGTATAACATATGAATTTTAAATCATTCTACCATTCATAGGCTCAAAATCTCGTTATGGTAGTACATTAGGGTTAAGGAACCAAAATAGAAGCTTGAGTTCAATAAAACCCTTCCATTAGATAATGCTAAGACACATGAGAATTGGATTTTCAGCTATGAGGTAGAGAGAGGAGGAAATATGTATAAAATAAATCTAAAGGGGGTAAAATTCAAATATTTGATAAGTGATCATAGCAAAGAAAATTTAATTTACTATTATGTCATGTTATTGTGTTAGTTATTATGTATATTAATGCGTAAACTCTAGCAAGAATGCCACGAGCTATCTAGTATAGCTATGGGTTGGCTCTGGATTCCTCCATCTGTTATACTTGTGAAAAAAATGGGATAGTTGTTTGGTTGATGCCAAAAAGTAAGAATCAAGAAAATGAAAATTTGTGAGAACGAAATATAATATTTCACAAAACACGAGAGCTTAGTTATCCATTCTCATATTGGATAATAAAAATTTCCATGGATTTTACAAGTTCATTAATGATACAAGAACAAATTAAGGACATTACTTATAAAATGTTGTTCCCATGAAATAATTAAAACTGTCCATAAGATTTTTATTCTCATGTCAACCAACATATTACATATAGACCTACACTAGTTTTACTTTATTTGGTTATTTGCATGAAAAGTTAAAAAGAAAGGAAGAAAGAAAATAAAACGGATTGGAGATGATGCATGAGAATCGAAAGGAAGGAAAGAGAAAGGTGATGAAGTCGAATATGGAGGTAGAAGTACCATTATTACTTCATTTAAAAAGAAAATTGCTTGCACCCTTCAAAGTCTTATTTTCTACCTTTGCTAAAACTATTTCCCACCATTTAGACACTGTTTATTTTAAGTAAATTATAGTGAACTGAAACTAGATTTACTGATTGAAACTGATACATACTTATTAAAAATAATTTTTATTAATTAATTTTACTTTTTTATACTTCCTCCGTATTTTTTAGTTGCACTACCATTTCAATTTGCGCACTATTTATCACTATTCATCAACCAACTTAGAAGTATATTCTCTTACCATTAAATAAGAAAAAACATAATCAAGTTGGATATTAAATTATTAGATTATTTATCTCAATATGAGGATTCCAATAAATATCAACTTTTTATTATTTTTATTTATATGCAATAATTAGACATATTAATGTTCAAAGAAGCATGGTGAAATACATGAAAAAGCAAATAGTGTAACTACAAGAATACATAGGTGGTAGAACATATATATATATATATATATATAGAAGTGAGCTCATATGAGAATGCATGCTTACATGAGAAATGAGAATGAAATTTACGCGCTATACTCTAATGAACAAGTGATGTAACTCTAATGAAAAAATGATGTAACTCCAAAAAAATAATATTAGAAAAAAAAAATCAAAGAAAGAGTTTTTTTCTTTGTTTATTGAGCCTAAGGGTTGAATTGTCATATATTTAACGCTCTTTCACCCATTATTTACCATTCTCTCTTTTAATATCAGTTTTTTTTCCACAATATTAATTGTTTATCATTTCATGTTCCATTTACCTTAATTCTAAAAAAAGAAAAAAGAGAAACAATCACTATAGTATGAGATGGAGGGAATATAATTTTAATAACTAAAACTGATTTTTATCAACACTTTAAAAAATTATAAAATTACTTATCAACATATATCTTTGGTCCAACCAAAACACTCCATTTTAAAGAGTAGAGGTGGTAGATCAATGGATCGAGTACCACCTCAGATTCCAGGATTTTGCTCAGGGTTTGAATCCTCATCAAAATAATATGTTGGGGATTTCTCTTGTAGTGGCAGTGGGTCTTTATGCCTGTTGTCTTTTGGGCTGTTTAATCTTATACGCGACCTCTTAATTGGTGTATCTTACAGTTTAGTAGCCTAACAATTCAATAAGCGGCAGTATTATGAAAAGGTGGGAGTACTAAGAAAGATGATTAAAAAAAAGCAAAGTGGGATTTGCTGTCTAATATGCATCGTGGATTGGGCCTCTAGGGATTCCCTCAATCTATTCTCTCTCCTTATTCTAATCCTATTCAATTCTCCTAACTAAAGGAATGTTATTGTTACGTAGTGATGCGTACTGTCATCATCTTATATTCTTATGTAATGTTACTACACTCTACAGTAGTACTTATCTTTCTCTCTCCTCCAATTCCCCCTTTCTCGAACCCAGTGAGATTCATCTGTTGTTAATGCTGCTTTTTCTTCTGTCTTCTTCTTCGATTTTTGAATGTCCCCCCTTCTATTCAAATCTTACCCCCTCCTTTTTTTTTTTTTTTTTTTTGATTCCCATATAAACTAACAACAAAACCCAGAATCATCACGTGAAATTTTTTTATTTTTTTTTGGTTTATAAAAATAAATAAAAAACACCCTTAATTCTCTGGCTTATCTTTAAGTAGTTTTTAGTAGTATTTAAATCTCCCACATACCTTATACTACCTGTTCTTTGTCTGTTTACTGATTATATTGTTGTTTTGAGAAACAAAGAAAATGCTGGGAAACTGTGAGAAAATGCTACTCATATCTTCATCTTCTAATGAATGGCCACAACAGGTTGGTTTTTTTTTTTTTTTTTCTCTCTCCTCTTTTTTCTTAGGCATTTCGTCGAATAATACACATGCATTACATTACATTACATACCCACTATAATTCTTGGACCCCATTTCTTTTTTGTTTGCTAGTATTTGGAAGAGTATCTTAAAATCCTTATGTGGGTATTAATTTTCAACCCTAAATATAGCAACCAACAAAAAATAAAAACAAAAAAATTCTAACTTTTTTCTCTTGTTTATTTTTCCCTTCTTTTTCTTACTACAGAATAATAACCAGTTAGATGATCCAAAAGTTAGCTTCAACAACATGGCTTCAGTAGCATCAATAACAGGTACTGTTGTTGGAGATACTACTAGAGTTATGGATCACAAAGTTGCTGCAATTGCACAAGATCACCAACAACAACAACAACAACAACAACAGCAGCAACATCAGCAACAGTTGCAGCAACACCAGCAACAGCAGCAGCAGAAACCAGGAAACCAAGAGGTTTTGAGATGTCCTCGTTGCGATTCGACGAATACGAAGTTTTGCTACTACAACAATTACAGCTTATCACAGCCACGGCATTTTTGTAAGGCATGTAAGAGGTATTGGACTAGAGGAGGTACTTTTAAGGAATGTTCCTGTAGGAGGTGGTTGTAGGAAGAACAAAAGAGTTAAAAGACCTACTAATAATAGCAGTTCTTCTTCTAATAATAGTAATATTGAAGTTTCTGTTAGTTCAGCTTCTTCTGGTGGTGGTGGTGGATTGAATTCTCTTTCTTCTGGTGGTGGTGGTGGTGGACAGATTCATGATTTGATCTCTTCAAGTTCAAATCATGTTAATCATCATCATCATCATAATCATCCTCTGTTTTATGGGTTACCCACTAATCATTCTCCTAATTCTGATATTAATTTCCCTTTTTCAAGGTATGATCTTCAAAACCCACATCAAATTAATGGTCTTGGATTAGGGTTTTCATCTGGGTTAGTCCATAATATGAATAATATGAATATTCACCCACAAAATACTAAACAAATTTTCCAAGATTTGATCTCATCAGCAAATAACCCTATGCTTTCAAACTATACCAATACCACTACTACCACTACAACTTCACCAACAATATCTTCTCTTTTAGCTTCTAGTCTTCATCAAATGAAAGGAGGTAATAATAATAATAATAATAATTTTCAGACATTATTACCCTCCTATGAAGATGATCTTCACATGAAAGGAAATGGCCAAAATGGGATGTTTAGGAAGGAAGTAAAGATGGAATTTGAGGGGCAAAATAGGTCATTCAGTACTAATCATCATTGGAATAATAACCCTTCTAATCAAAATCAGATGGATCAAAACATGTCATCTTCATCTGATCCATCTATTATTTGGGGTACTTCAGGAGTTAATCTTGGTGCTTGGCTTGATCCTTCCAACAACAATCTTGGGTCTTCAGTTCCTTCTTTGATCTGAAACCCTCAACTCATCATCTCCCTCTTTGTTGTTCATCCTATCAAAAAAAAAAGTAGGTTTTTTTTTTTTTTGCTTTTTTTCCAAGATATGGGATTTATATATGGTCCTTGGTGAAAGTTTTATTACCACATACAAGGGGAAAACTAATGGTATATTGGAGATATATAAGACCAGTGAAGGGAGGAGTTCGGATCGGCGCGTTCATGTCAGCAGCATCAGCAGCTAGTTTGGTTAGGTTGAGCCACTCATTTGCGCTGAGAGGAACCTCGGATCCGATCTTCATCCTCCTATAAAGAAGATGACATGTATGGAAGTTTGTCATCATTACCAACATATAGCACAATGTGGCTGGAACAAGAGAATATTATTCACTGGTGGGAGAGGTATACTTTGATGGATTATGCAATTGCAAACTTATTATAAGGGTTCCCAAATTATTTGTGAGTTTGGGTTTTCTTCTCTTGGTATATGTATATATAAATGCATGACATTATGCCTACATTTCATTTTTCTTTTTTAACTAAATGAGTTTTTGTTGTTAAGTTAGATGGGTTGGGGTATATGGTAGAGGTCCTCAGTTTAGGACATTAGATGAGGAACTGATACATTTTTCCATTTTTCCTTTGTAACTTCATTTTCTTACTTTTGGGTTTTTTTGCTTCTTTTGTGGGGGAAAGGTTTGGTATAATAATATAGTAAAAGAGGGAGATTGGTTATTCAATGTGGTTGTTTTGTTTGAACTTACTATGGCCTTGAGATTTCTTTGTTTTTGTTTATTAGTAAGTATCATGGTATAATTTGTTTATTTTCTCAAATCATATTAATGCAAATTCTTATGTACATTCGGTTATACCTAGGATTGAAATAGGTACACCTATATATTTTCTAGACGTGATGCATGCTTAGCTTGTAATAAAGCTAGCTTATAGCCCCCTACACTCGCCCACACACCTCTTTAGTTGCTTGTGCGCCTAGGAAACATTAGCCACTAACATGTATTATTGGCGGGGATCCCTCCCACTATACATACGTAAGAAAATTGCTAATTGAGTTAGCCGTTAAAAATACTAATAGTATTTTTTATTACTTGTAACGTTTTCCTTTGCATAAGGACCAAGGAGAGGAGAGAGGTAGATTGAGATAAAAAAAAAGAATCAGAAAGAGAGAATATATTGTTTGCAGAAGGACCCGTATTGTCTGGCCTAGGCTCAACCCCATCCGACAATTTGTAGCGGGACTTACCACACCTCGGGCATTCATAAAGGTCCGCATACTCATTTCGATACAACAAGCAATCATTCGGATATGCATCAATCGCTCATATTCCAAATCCAAAGGACACATTAATTTTTTCACATAGTAAGTGGATTTTGGTAATAAATTGACCTCAGGAAACATATCTTGTAAAGCTTCTAAGAGTTATGTGAAGCCTACATCAGTTAAATTATGTTTCGCTTTTATGATGTAAAGGGTTAAAACTCCACTCAACTGAGTGTATTTTGTACACCCTGGATAAAGGGGTTTCCCAGCAGCTTCAGACAAACTGTTAAACACTCGTGGCTACTCATTGAAATGGTCACGGGCCCCTTCCAACATCTCACCTAATCGATCATCACCAAACTCTTCATCCTCAGTGTCATTTTCATCATCACCTACTACATCATCACCTTTAATCCTAACATGATCTACAATCACAACTTCATTCTCTACCCCAACATTCGACATATCAATCTCTAATGTTTTACTAGTGCCAACATCAACACTAACCCTATCCTGAGTATATTTTCCTTTCTCACCATGCCATAACCAAATATAATACTCAACCCTAAATCCACGACGAATAATATGATCCCTTATAGTCCTAATATCAGAAATCGTATTCACATTGAAGCAATCAACACATGGACATGAAATCTCATCATCGCAAGTAAGTCGTTGATGCTCTATAGCACGTTTACAAAACTCATTCACACCTTGTACGAACTCCAACGTATTCCTCTTTCCATACATCCAACTTCGATCCATTTCTAAAAACCCCCACACATGCATACATACATAAAAAATTATTATCAAGTAAAAAATTCACATAAATGTAACACAACAAGCTAATATTCACTAGGGGAAAAAAAGGAAGGGCTGCGCAGGAAGGACTGCGTTTTTTGGAAAACGCAACCCTTCGTGTATGAAGGGCTGCAGTTTTCAAGGAAACCGCATCCCTTTTAGTGAAGGGCTGCGGTTAACCAGAAAACGCAGCCCTTCGTACTGTATGAAGGGATGCGGTTTTTAAGCTAACCGCAGCCCAATTAGTGAAGGGTGCGGTTAGCCTAAAACCGCAGCCCTTCATACACGAAGGGGCTGCGGTTTTTGGGCTAACCGCAACCCTTCACATCCCATCCCACACATTTCAGTTTGCGCGCATAATTAACGTATACACACAGTAGACATCCCAAATTTCCCTCCTTTAGAAAAATTTGATGAGTGAAACAAAACCCCTCCCTCTCACTCACTCGCACAGCTACCCTAATGCCCCATCACCGGAGCCCTAACGCCGGAGCACCATCACCGGAGCCCTAACACCGGAGCCACGACATTGACAAGTTTGCGCACCACCACGACATTCATTCGAGTGGGTTTGCGCACCACCCACCACGCAGCTGCACCACCTTGCAGCGCCACCACCACCACGACATTCTCTCCTCCACTGCATTCGACTCTCTCACTCTCTTCCGGTAATTTCCTTCTCTCACTTTCTCTCCTTTTTTTTATTTCTTAATTAATTTGTTAATTTCATTGCATAATTTGATAATTTCTTCTAATTAATTTGTTTAAATTAAATTATTCTATTTCATTACTGAAACAGTGATTGTAGGGGGGTGGGGGGAGGGTGGGGGAGGGTGGATAGGGGGGTAGGTAGGGGTCCGGGAGGGCCGGGCAGGGGTAGGGGAGGCCGGGGGGGAGGGTGGGTAGGGGGTGGGGGGAGGGCTCGGGGGGGGGAGGGGGGAGGACCTGGGGAGGGTTGGGGAAGCTAGGGCGGGGTTGGGGGAGGGCTTGGGAGGCCGGGCGGGGGTGAGGGAGGGCTGGGGATGGTGGGCAGTGGGTGGGGGAGGGCTAGCATGGGTTGGGGGAGGGCTGGGGGAGGCTGGGCGGGGGTGGGGGGAGGGCATATAGACATGCATGTGTTCTAATTTGAGTAAGATATATGATAATGTATATTTCATGATATGAGATTGTATGAAAACACAATGTAATTTAGCTATGAAATCTACAAGTTGTTTGAATCATCATCATATGCCTAGATACCCGTTCAAGACTTATTAGGAATAAGTCTTGAATAATCCCCGGTTTGGGACTGTTCTTGGACGTTTGATCTCACTTAGGTGGTGTATGTGTGTCTTCTTTTCAATTCTGAGGAAAGTCTTGGCTTATCGTTTCTCTACATTGTTCTCTGGGTACATATGTAGATAATTCTACATTGTGTACTTGGAGACCCCACCGCACGTACCCCTCTCCCCGCCCAACCCTCCCATCCCCTCCCCGCACAAACCTCCCCGCCTGGCCCCTGGGCCTCCTCCCCCTACCGCACACAAACCCCCCGCACGGACCCCACCGCACACGAGACTCCTCCCCTCCCCCGCACGGATCCCTCCCCCGCACACAAACCCTCCCCCCTTGTTGCACTCCCCCTGCCCCTTAGTGCCAATGTGATTTTTTTTATACAATGAATTGATTACAACATCAAGTGAGTCAATGTTTGGTTGGTTATGTCCAAACATAATACGAGATGACAATTGCTTAAAAAGCAAAGCCGAAGTGAAAGAGTATCTCGATATGAGTTTGAAAGCATCATCTCGTTTAGGATATCATCAGATCATCCTTGTCCCGTATATTGAACAGTATGCTTGTTAAACCCGCTTTATTTTTATTATTCGATAATTAAATTCACCTATTAATTGTTCTATGATTAATAATAACTATATTTTCTTGTTGTAGGGCTCATTGGACACTACTTGCGATATGTTTGTCACGTAACGAAGTCTACCACTTCGATTCTTTGCGTCGACAACCACCACGGTCCTTACTAATCAAATCATTGTTAAATAGGTAGCCTAATCGAAACTAAATATATGCGCACTTATTAATATTACACATTATTCATCATCTTTATATATATAAACAGTTAGTACATCTAATCTTATAATAATGTATTGATGTAGTGTGATGAAGCATATTAGTGCAACAGGACTTCGAGCACCAAAAGCTCCTGCTTGGATATCAGTCGAGGTAATATGACTAATTTGTTTGTCCTTATATAGAAACACTTTTCTCCACATACTACACATCTAACATGAATGTCATTGGATGCATGCTTTGGTGAACATTTAGTGTCCGCAACAAGATGATGGACTTGCATGTGGCTATTACGCACTGAGGTACATGTTCGATATCGTCAACCATTGCACTAACGTCGATGATCTTGAAAAGGTATGTAACTTATTAGTAAATGTCATTTTAGACCTATTTTAGTCTTTTCGCTTCCAATTCTTAGATTTTGAGTAACTTAACTCCAAATTCTTTTTCAACATGATAATATGAGGTATAATATAACTAGTGTGAAGATTTTTAGGCTTGTATTTGTTGTTGGTTGTATTTTGGGAACGAAAAGGTCATTTTAGGCCTATTTTTGCCTTTTCGTGTCCAATTCGTACTTATCGAGTCATTTAACCCCAAATTCTTTTTGAACATGATAATATGAGGTATAATGTAACTATTGTGTAGATTTTTAGGCTTGCATTTGTTGTTGGTTGAATTTTGGGAACGAAAAAGTCATTTTAGGCTTCTAATTAGGGATCGAGTGGACAATGTTCTCAGAAACTAGAATATCCCACACATCAGAAAAGAAAGGGCAGTTAGCAAAAAGATGAGAAGAATCCTCAGAATGATAATCACAGAAGACACACTCCAAAGGAAGAAAGACATGACTCACTTCTAATCTCTTTTTAGTTGGAAGACCATCATGAATAATTTTCCAAAGAAAAATTTTTATCTTGGAAGGAACTTTAAGGTTCCGGATCCAAACTATTTTTATGAGCCGAGGGCGGCCGATGCCCCCATGCCGCAATAAAGCCACCCCCGACTTTACCGAGTACTCACCATCACCGAAAGACCCCAAATTAACTTATCCGGAGTGCTATTGGAGGGCGGAAAAACTCTAGAGATAACAAAGCAATAAGATCCTGCGAAATGACATTAATCATTCTCTCGGCGGTCCACATAGGACCTTCTAGAATAAAATAGTCCACAAGTGACATGCTCGGAACCAAGAACGGGAGAGCGGATATCGGCTAGAGGGTAGGGAAATAGTCAATTATCAAATCGAAGGAAACAGAAGACCCATTACCAATAATCCATCTCGAGCCCTTTTTTAAAAGAGTGACGGAGATACATCAACTTCCTCCATTGCCAAGAAACATTAGCTTTAACAACATACGAGAAAAGACTATCATCTTTAAGATACTTTTTTTTAACAAGTTGAACCCGAGAGATTATTCGGAGACGAAATAATTTTCCATAGAAGCTTAAATGCAGCGTAATATTATTAACTTTAGCCTTTCTTAAACCAAGGCCCCCAATCTTCTTTGGTTGGCAAATTTTATCCCAACTAATTAAATTCGGGGCTTTGAAATGTGGATCTTTATTCCAGAAGAAATTCCGATAGCTTTTATCCAAAGAAGAAAGAATAAAGGACGGCAACGAGAAGCTTTGCATTTGATAGTTTGCTTTAGTTGTCAAATTAGACTGAATTAAAACAAGACGACCGACTTGAGACAACGAATTAGCCTTCCACTTTGTGAGTTGACTCGACACTTTTTCTTGGACATCACTAAAAGTAGCATTGGTAACTTTGGAGCTTATAATAGGGCAGCCTAAATACTTGCCTAAACACAAGGATTCTTCCATTTGCAGAATATCCGCAAATTGAGGCATAAGCATCGCATCCGTGTTGCTAGAGCATTGAAAAGCTGACTTATGGAAGTTGACCAGTTGACCAAACATCCTACAGTAGTCATTGAGGATATTTTTAATGGCATGACAACTACTAACCTTAGCCTTGGCAAAGATCATAGTGTCATCTGCAAAAGTTAAAAAAGGGATTTTGACTCTTGAATGGCCTAGAGTAACACAAATGGATTTTGAGCCTGACATACTTGCCTGATGCAAAGTTCTAGCTTAAAGCTCAGCACAAAGAATAAAAATATATGGAGACAGGGGATCACCTTGCCGAATACCCCTTGTGGGGTTAAAAACATCCCCGTGTATACCATTAACTAGCCCGAAAAAAGAAACCGAAGTTATACATTGTATCATCCAATTAGCCCATTGCTCACAAAACCCTAATTTTCTAAAAACAACAAAGATGAAGTCCCATTCTAATCGATCATAAGCTTTCTCCATGTCTAATTTAATAGCTAGCCAACCTTCTAACCCTTTTTTATTTTTGAAAGAATGGAATACTTCATGAGCTAATAATACATTATCTTGAATTAAGCGTTCCTAAGCACAAAGGCTCCTTGAAGCGGATGAATGATTTTTCCTAGCACAATTTTTAGACGATTTGTCATTAATTTGGAAATAATTTTATATATTGTAGAGCATAGACTGATTGGTCTAAAATGGTTAGGATTAGAAGGAGCTTCAATCTTAGGAATCAACGTAATAAAAGTATGATTTATTTCTTTAAGAATTTTTCCTAAAAAAAAAAGCTCTTCTTGCTCTAAAACCGACCGTCCTACTAAAGACCAATATTTCGATAAAAGAAAGGGGAGTAGCCGTCCGGGCCTGGGGCTTTATCTCGGAGCTAAATCAAAAACTGCATTTTTAACTTCCTCAAATGATACTTCTCGACAAAGAAGGGCATTATCTTCCTCTGATATAATGGAGTCTAATAACTCAAAATCCGTTTGAGCTTGGAATGAACAATCCGGATTAGAAGTAAAACGTTGAATGAAAGCTTGGGTGATACATTTTTCAATTAATTGCGGATGCGTGATAGTATTATTTTGAGGATCTTGAATTGACTTGATCAAATTTCTATTTTTCCTTATTGAGGCACAAGCATGGTAATATTTAGTATTAGCATCCGCCAATTTTAGATGATTAGCTTTGGCTTTGACCTTCCAATACAAATCTTGGAATTCTAACAACTTAACTTGTTTAGTTAAAAATTTCTCCCGTGTTTTAATTAAGTGCGGACAATCCCGATTAATAAGGAGTTCGTTGTTGAATATCATTGAGCTTATTTTCAACTTCCCGGAGTTGCTTAAAAATATTACCAAACCTTGTAGTAGCCCAATTTTTAGCTTTTTCTTTCAAAAGTTTACTTTTCCTTGTTAAACAATACATGAAAGAACCTTGGAATTTAGTACACCAAGTTTTTTTAACTAGGAGATCAAAATCTTTTCGAGTTGTCCATAATTTATTAAATTTAAAGGGAGGAGCTTTGGTGCTCTTAGCAACCATCAAATCCAAAGAGAGGGGGCAATGGTCTGATGATGAAAAAATATGATGATGGATCTTAGCATTTGGGAATAAATTTAAACAATCCAAACTAAAAACACCTTTATCTAATCTTTCATAGATGTTATTTGGACCACTTGGTTTTTTACGCCAAGTATAATGTTGTCCATCAAAAGGGACTTCCACACATTCAATAGACGAAAAAAGATTATTCATGATGTTTAATCTTGAAAATCTAGACTCAGGCACCCCCATTTTGTCAAGATGCGAGGTTAATTCATTAAAATCTCCTAACAAAGATAAATGGACTTTGCAAAGACTTAGCATAGTTCATAACTTCTTCCCAGAATGCATACTTGTGGATATAATTGGGAAGAGCATATAAAAAAATAGCAACAAAGGAAACATTTGAAGATAAAATAGTAATATTACAATCCATGAATCTACTAGCTTTCTTAATAATAACTAAATTAAAGGGATTACAAGGGTTCTCTTTCCAAACTAACCACATGCCACCAGCTCTACCAAGGGATGGAAGAAAGTCATAAAATGTGAAACCACAGTACCTAATCCAACCTACCCAACCTACAGAAGGAGGAGATGGTACTTTGGTTTCACATAACATTAGAATTTCAGTCTTATTAGCTATACAAAAGTCTTTAGTTTCTTCCATAACAAGAGGTCTTTTACACCCTCGAACATTCCAAAAACTTATGATTATTTAACTGATGGCATCAAAAACAACCCAGAAGGATAATTAAGTTCTTCCCCTCTTCAGACCTGAAGAGGCAGAATCAGCTTCACCATCATTTTTCCTCCTCTTAGCTGAGCTAGAAGAGGAGAAGATCTCCCCAGGACTGGTCCCTTCCACCCCCATCCCATCAATTTGCTTTACAATTGAAGTCTCATAATTGAGGGATTGAAAAGAATTCTCTGGTTGAGAAAGATAGTCATTAAACATTTCATCATCAGCATTGTCTCCCAGAATGTAGGTATCATCATCCACATCTGACTGGTCTAAAGCTTGCTCAAAAAAGCACTCATTTTCATGGGCTTCAAACTCAGCAGCAAGATTAAAATCATTTGCTAAAAAGTCCTCAGGGAATACAACCCTCAGAGGCACAAGTGATATGATATCTTCATTGACAATGGGAGGGGGGAGGGTCTCAGTCACAGAGTCACAGGGGGGCACCAAGGGATGCACATCCACCTGTGAATGATCTTGCACCATAGCAGCATAGAGGGGAATAAGGAGCATAGCACTCATAGCAGGTTCATCATCAAAGGAGTCTAATATAATAGCAGGGTTAGCAACACAAATAGCTTTACCTTTATCACCAATTTTAGGGAGAGATATAGCGACTTCTTTGGCCACTTTTAGGTGTAGTAACTTCATGAATTACCACGGCTTTAGCGGCGCCTTTTGAATGACCACCGAGAGAAATTTTTGCGAGAAAACTTCTTTTTATAACCGAGAGGACTTAGTACCAAAGCCACCAACAGATTTAGGAGCAGGTCTAGAAACATGCATAGGCCTAGCCTCCACCACATTTGCCTGCTCAGCTGTGGTGGAAGGCTCAGCTTGCCTAGTAGCATTCCCCAAAAATTCAGCAAGCCATTGCTTCTTAGGATGCTTCAACATCCTCACTTTTATTTCTATTTTTGGGGGGTAAAGAATGGAACAATTTTCAATAGCATGATCCTCACAACCACACGAATGAATGAACCAACAGAATAATCCTCATACCAAATCAAATAACCACAAGCCACACCACCAGACCTTAAAATTTCAGCATATTCCACAAGAGGTTCTGTAATGTTGACTTTAACACATGCACGTGCAAACCTGATCTTATGCCTTAGCAAAGATCTAGGATCCAGTTTGATAAGAGAACCAACATTATTAGCAGCTAGCATATTGGCTACAGAATCAAAATTATTTAGTTCAGCAGGGATTCTAGGTATTCTAACCCACATGTCAACCCACTTAAGTTCCTCAACATAAGGATCAAAGTGGGGTTTCCATGGATAGATCACAAACAACTCACCTTGGACATGCCAAGGTCTTTCAGACCACACAAGGAATAGATCACCAGGGTTGGCAAATCTCATTAATACCCAATTATTACCCATTTCCAGATAATCTACATCACCCTTACAGAATTTCCAGTCAGCTTTAGATCTGGAGATAATGGTTCTCAACTTAACAGGCTCACCTAACATTTTCCCAATTAAGCAGGAATTGGTTAGGTCCTTTATGTCTTTTTGAACTTGAGGAAGTTCATCTAAAACCACTGCTTCTGGAAAAGGAAGCAGGGGCAACATGGTCAGAAGCAAACTGGGCAGAAGACATAGGAACAAAACAAGAAGGAAAAAACTCACTTTTTCCTTCAGATGGACTAACAAGAGGAGGACTCATAACAGCATTAATCTCAAGAACAACATCTTTAAAAGACTTAACAGAACTCAATCTCAGCAATAGAAAGTAGAGAGAGACTAACTTAAATTTAGAACAATGAAGTAACTTTGATGAAGAGCATTTAAGAGGAGAAAAAGCTAGAAGGTTTGAATGATAAGTTACCTGAAACCAGTAGTTTATATAGCAAAGGGCTAAATGGCAAGCCCTAGATTCAGAAGGATGAAAAGGACTTACAGCATAGATCTTTCCCTTCGCATTAAAATGCGAAAGCTTGAATAATGAGCAAAGCTCCAAGAACAAGGCAAGCAAACTGCAACAGACAAACAACACCCCCCACGCCATCAAAGAAATTGATGGCCTTAGATCCAAAAGCCATAAAGAAAATCGCACAGCAACAGAAAGGGGAATAATACATGAGGATTGTTAAGTATCGCCCCCAAACTACTTAAAATCGCCCCAATTATTATATGCTTGGACCATTATACCCTTATTTTACTTTTTTGATTTTTACTTAATTTACTTCACCTACCATCTTCTCTCTCATCTCACCATTTTTCATCCTTCATCAGATTCTTCACCATCCCTCTCATCCTTCTTCACAAAAACATCACCACCACCACCACAGCCACCATCACCACCATCTAAACCAAAAAAAAAAATGTCAGAAAATCCAAGGCCACGAAAGAAAATTGTACTCAAGCGTCAAACGGAGGATGCAGTTGCTAGGGCTATAGAGGCAAGACGCCGGCAAGAAGCTGTAGAGGAGGCGGCGGCAGCGGCAGCGGCGGAGATGGCGGCAGCAGAGGCGGAAGCATCGCAGGTAATTTTTTTTTAAAAAAAAAATAGCCAACGTCGGCTTGCCTGTTGCTTCCATAGAAGCAACGTTACGTAAACGTTGCTTACGTGGAAGCGCCAATTTTTTTTTTTTCTTTTAAATTTCGTTATTATTAATTTTGTTATTTATGTTATATTTTCATATTTAAAATGTTATTATTTTATTAATTCATGAAATGTAATTGATATTTTTTTTGAATATTTTATAAAAATAATTCATATAATATTATTTAGTATGTTTTAATTTAATTATTATTATTGTAGGTTGTAGAAAATTAGAAATAGTAAGTTTTGATTATAAATAATTAATATTGTAGGTTGTAGAAGGTTATATGTTTTGATTATAAATAATTATTATTATAGGTAGTAAAAAATTATAAATAATATGTTTTGATTATTAATAATTATTGTTGTGTGGTTAATATATTGAATTATGAATTATTAATAATTATTTTATTAAATAATATTGTTGTATTGAATAGCCATCCGGGTTTCGACAATTTGCCTGGGAAGACACTTCCGGGTTTCGCATACACAACGAGGATTCGGGTCCGCGACATCCCCACTCACGTGGTGTTTCAGCTTCAGTTAGGAGGGCGCGGATGAAGCCGACTGGTCCGCGACGTCAGCTTCAGTTACACGATGAGGGGGTTGGTGGATCGTACGATGCAAGGGAGCATCAGGAGATGGATGAGGGGGATGAGGATGAGAGGGATGCATATGAGGCGGGTTCTGATGTTCTTTACTATGATGATGTTCAGGATGCAATTATGCGGGAATTTGAGAGAGATCCATTGTAGAGCCTACAGTAGGTGATCGTTGGAATGTACGTAAGGGTAGGGGTGGGCGGTTTATACGCGGCGAGGGGGAGTTCATCGACCGTTGAGAGTCGAAAGGGGAAGGGGAAGGATGCCGATGACCTTAGTCGGAAGGTCACGAGTCCGGTTGCGGGGAGGACTTATTGTTGGGTCCGTTATCCCTAGTTTTGGTGGACATGTAGCTATGGAGATTTGGGAGGGGGGATAGAATTCTCCTGAAGTGTCGACACGAGAGAGGATTTGTGCACGTTTGAGGACGTGGGCTAGGGCGTTGCCTCCACCGATACGGGATCGTCTTCGTAGAACGTCCCCGTACCATATCCCCTTTACTATGTTCACGCACATTGATGCGCCCTTGATTTCGGCATTTGTCGAGCGGTGGCGACTGATACGAGTTCTTTTCACCTACCGTTTGGGGAGATGACAATCATGATGCATGATGTGTGGCATATATTGCATATTCCGGTTGAGGGGTGCACGGTCAATGACACCACTCCGAGTGTTGCTCTTAGGGGTTTGGTTGCGGACTCGATCGGTAGGGACGGTTGCGAGCTCGGGAGTCCACTTTGGGAGAATGGTGCTATTGCTTGCACAAGGGGTTGCCGATATTCTATCGGATGGGGAGACACCGCTTCATTGGAGAAACTTGGTGACATGTATTATATGGTTGATTCTAGGATGCTTGTTTGTTCCCCGGATAAGAGTGGATCGAGGTTGAGACCCTTTGACATTGTTGAGGCCGGGTCTCCGGATATCGTTCACACGTTCTCCCGGGGGGTCGGCTACACTTGCGTACTTGTATCGTCGGTTGGGTGAGGCTAGTCGTACCTCCACGGTCGGGATTAGCGGTTGTTTGACTTTACTCCGGGCATGGATTTATGAGTACTTTCCATGCTTCGGGCCGCGCGCTGACATATTATTGGTGGGGAAGCTCCACGAGCACAGAGTTGGACTGCGTACCCAGAGCCGAGGTCTCATGACCGTCTTTGTTCTATCAGGACACAGTTAGACACACTGACAGCAGAGGATGTAAGTGACTATTTATGTACTATTATTAACAGTTTGTTTTTTTACTTGTATTTCATTAAATAAAATCGCTTTTTTTGTAATAATTGCAGGTGGATTGGTTGCCTTATGGTCATCATTTTGATCCGAACACTATTCGGAGAACATTATATAGGGGCACCATTCGTTATCGGGGAGTTATCGAGTCATATATGCCACGATCGATGTGTGCGGTTAGGCCGTATGCGATCGCACATTCCTATTATTGCTCCGGAGTCCGCATCTAGGCCTAGCAAGGGAAAGTATTCGTGAAATCTTCTCGCCGTCCATTGTGAATCGGGCTGGTTCTCGTTCCCGACAGGTAATTATATTAATATAATATTAATATTATGTTTATTATTATTGTTATTATATTAATATAATATTAATATGTTGTTTATTATTATTGTTATTATATTAATATAATATTAATATGTTGTTTATTATTATTGTTAGTATATTAACATAATATTAATATTATGTTTATTATTATTGTTAGTATATTAATATAATCTTAATATGTTGTTTATTATTATTGTTAGTATATTAATATATTATTGATATTATGTTTATTATTATTGTTAGTAAATTACAATTGTTATTTTGTTTACAAACAGGTAATTGTGTAAACATTGAGATGTTTGAGAAGGGTTCTGCACCGGCCACTTGCGCCACTGACTACTTGTCTTGGTATCAGCGACATTCACATCCATATTTGTTGAATGATGGAGGTAGTAGTGCTCGACCCATACCAGATCGTACCGCAACCGAGCAGGTAAATGTATTTTAATGGATTCATAATTTGTATCAATGTACCAAAATTAAATATATTGACGATCTAGTATTTTTTTATGCAACAGTGGATGAGTAGGTGGATAAATGCAACTCGTCCATTCATGCAACATCGGGACGAATCTGAATGGGATGATGCACGTGCGAATGTTGAGCAACTCATTGAGGATTGGAACAAAGTGTTACACAATACGAATGAAGAGAACGAGTAGCGGGTTTTAGTTATGTTAAACAACTTTTAGCTATTAATTTGAACTCAATGTTTATGTATGCTTTTTAAATCATAACACTTTAATGCTTGTTAATTATGAGTAATTGCATATTTAATTAGTTATATTGTGATTTAGTTCATACAACAACACAATTAGTTCATAAATCAACACAATTAGTTCATAAATTAACACAATTGGTTCATTAGTACAACTAGCAAGAGGTAAAACTAAGAAGTAGTTGTTGGGGTTGTTGAGGTCCTGACCATAGACCCAATGAAATTGACGACCATTTTGATGCAACTCACTCACTACTGATCGGCGTACAATGTCCCAATTTTCTTGGCCGGAACAAAAAGCATCTGCTACGCATCGAAAACCACAATTGCCATCATCAACTACATCATGCCAGCCTTCTATGTGGTGTTGGATGGCTAGTGGAAGTTTATGAAAGTATGGAAAATTTTCCATATCGAATCTCCACCCTGCAAAGTTAATATACAACAATTTAATTAAATGTCTACAATTATACGCAAATACAATTATACGAAAACAAACAATTAAAGTATATACACAAATATATTATTACCGAGGAGCCGACCCGTAAGTTTTGCCTTTACCCTTAGGAGACTTGCCCATAACGTGCTCCCACCCACTTTTTTCCCGTCGCATGCCCTTGTTCAACTTAGAACGACCCTTACTCGTCACGTTAACATCAGGCTCCTCAAAGGAATATCGTTCGGGGTGGAGTTCTGAATGGAGTACCCGATAAATAAATCTCATGACCGCAGGATCTTTATCATGTACCTCGTTCACTAATGTATCGAAGAACCGACGGTCCTGATCGCACTCCGATAGTATCTCAGCCGAATCTGTCCCATCACCAATGGCTAGTCTCCACCAAAATGCATCAACCTCCTGAGTGTATAAGAGTTGATCTGATTGCAAGGAGAAAAAAGTATGGCAAGCACATGGAATACCATGCGTAGTCTCAACAACACATCCGCATCTACTCCAATCCCAGTCAAGCTCGCTATTCTTCCAAGCTCCTTCGAATTAGCTCCAAACAATATTGAGAGCAAATACCGTTCAATGCGCTATATGGTGGCGGATCAAATTCAGTCCCATGAGTACGCCGCGATGCTTCCAATGAGTTTCTTATCTCTTTCAACTGCCCTAAAACAAAAGCATCAACTTGCATAAACAATGTGTCGATTGCCTCAGTTGGAGTAGCAATCCACGCTTTCAAAGCCGAATGAGAGCTCTCGACTCTGTTGTTGGTTGTGTTACCGAAGTTTCTTACTCGGTTAGTCCAACATTGCACAAACTTCTCTTTGTGCACAAGCCAAGTCCCATGGATGTAGGTAGGAAAATCAATGGATGTGGTATTCCCAACCTGTACCCCACTCCTCCATCATGTTGGCTACATTTATTTCATATTCGGCCTCGGTTTTGGATTTCATTACCCTAGCCCAACTTCCTCGTCCGAAGCTAATTCCGATCTTTCTTTTCCCACCACACTTCCTTGTTACCCGGGCCTCCACATCATGATTGATATGCCGGGTGCAAAGTAGATGTGCGGATGTGGGAAAAATCTCCGAGATATATTTGCACAAAGTCAAATCTCGATCGGTGACAATGGCATTCGGAGCCACACTACCAATGAGGTTCTTTAGTCTCGTCCAACATCCAGCGATAACTCGAGCATCCTCATGTTGCAACAATGCCCATGCAACAAGAAAATTCTTGTTGGTTGGTGTCACCCCCAACAATCTCCACCAAAGGATACAAGTACCTATTTGTCTTGTACGTTGCATCAATGTGAATCACGTGCGGATATGTACGCACTAAATTCACGGACGTCGGGTGTGCAATGAATGTATGTGTCACCCTACCCATCTCGTCCGATCGAATCCAAAAAAGATACTTGCTTTCAATCTACTGTTGAAGAAACCGTTGACCGCATTTCGCCTTCCGATCTCTCCCGTCTCAATATATCTCGCAATTGTATATGTGCCTCATGTTAGGCTTCAAAGACGGAAATGCACCTTCAATGGCTTTCATAATGTTTCGTGGTTTCACATGGGATGAAGTTAGTTCTCCAACTAACTTCTTGGCGGCGGGACCGAGACCCGAGATTTGTCGATGGCCCTCTCGGGTATAACATCATTGGGTGATTATGAAACCCATGTTCAACCCTAGTCTCGACCACCCAACACGCGTAGTCGTTTTTTGGGACTAGGAACAACCGAAACTCACAGCCCACATGCTTTTCTCTTTGTTTTTCTTCTAATTGCCGAACCGAAATCACGAGGTTCCTTCTTCTTGCCACGATCACAATCCAAAAGTTGATACTTCTTTTTGTGACTAGTGATCGTCAAGAAAAACCCAAGCTCAACGGCAATGTTTCTACACCACTCGAGCACAGCATCACGCGTTTCAAATTTCGGACTATTATCGAAATACGGGTTATAATTAATCCGATCACCAACAGGCTCCTGAAAAAACAAATCATCTTTTATTACACGAAAATATCGCAATATTCACAAATACTAGTTTAATCTTATTTTAATTTTTTAAAAACGATTTGATTTGTAAAAAGTTAAATAACTGAAGGAGATAAACATATAGAGGGTTCCAACGTTTGGCCGAACGTTGGATCTTTGGAACCAACGCCCGGCCGGACGTTGATTCCTTGGATCCAACGTTTGGCCGAACGTTGGATCTTTGGAACCAACGTCCGGCCGGGACGATGGTTCCATGGATCCAACGTTCGGTCAAACGTTGGATCCAAGGAATCAACGCCCTGGCCGAGACGTTGGTTCCAAAGATCCAACGTTCTGGCCAAACGTTGGCGATGTTTACAGACGTAAAAAAAAAAAAATTTACCTTTTCGTCTGAAGAAGACATCCTTGCCGGCGATGATAGCATTGGGTTGCTGGCGATGATGGCGTTGGGTGATGAGTTGCGATTGGTTGTTGGTGATTTTAGAGAGAATTGTATATTTGTAAAATTCAGATTTCAAATGAAGGATAAATTTCAATGCTCAAGTAAAGTAAAATGGTAAAAAGGAGTTAAGGGCATAATGGTACATTCACAAGGTTGTTGGGGCGATTTTAAGTATTTTAGGGGCGACGAATAGAAGTTCAGATAATACATCCCATCACCCGTCAGCGAAACCCTAGCTTTTTTCCTAAACTTGTACTTGAAACCCAGAAATTGCAACCACCTAATCCAATTTGAGGGATAAATAGGCGAAGAAATGATGAATAAAACTATAATCACACAACTCTTAGCCTTATAGACCTGCAAAAGGCTAATCTGAATCTTACCCACCCTGACAAAAATCTCCTTCCTACACTCTACATCACAGAAGAGAAGAGGAGATATTACTAAATTAACAGCTAACCAAGCTGAAATCACCAACAAAATCAGATTACGGACTTGAGTGCTGCGGGATTTTAGTTTAAATTGGTACAGATTGAAATTTTGCAGAGGACTTAGTGTTTGGTTCGAAATCAAATTGGGGCTAAAGTTTTTAGTTAGCATTTTTTGGGTTTTCTCTTGCTTTCTCTCTCTTACTTTCTCTCTCATTGCGTTTCCTGTATCCAAAAATGTTGCTATTAATAACATGTCTCTTTTCATTTGATAGACAATTTGTAATATCATATACAAATTTGGCGTACCGTCCATTTTTGTACGGGTTAAAAACCACTGTAAACAAATAACTACTTCACTCTACCAAATAATTTCCAGAATTCGAAATCACAAACATCCCCAAGTCAACCCAGAACGCGCCTACTTCTTCCTTTCGCGAGGTTTTCACTATATTCTACGTCACAAACAAAAATTAAATTTTTAGGGTTTCGCGAGTTCGAATTTTTTTCACTCGGTAATTTATTTTTGCTTCAATTCTTCTTCTTCTCTTCAATGTCATCGAGTTTTGGCATTGTTCAGTTTACCAATTTAGCTTCTTGATTTTGGATTACTCACTCGAATTCTACCCAATTTTATTGAACAGATCCAACTCTTTGATTCAAAGATTCGATCATATAATTAGAATACAACTACGGTAATTCTACACAATGCCTAGGTATTGTAATTGTTTTTCTTCACATTTTATTTGTGACTTTGCGAAGATAAATATTTGTGGTTTTTTTTGTTTGTTTTTTACTTTCTCGGATATTTGATTTTTTTTTGTTTAAGCGGTATTATTGTGACTAATGCGACACTTACTTGACGCATGATTCTCGTAAGTATTTATGTCATCAAATTATGATTGGTTTTTGCGTTCTCTATGTTTGATGTCCGTGCTTAGTGTCTTTGTTTGGTCGCTTGAAAAGAAGATGCAGTAATTTTACTAACCCTAGTTTTTTCTCTAATCTCGATTATCTCGAATAGAGGATGAAACTTATACCATTCATAAATTCCTGGATCCGCCACTGGTCTTACAGATGGCGGTGTTTTGGATTCCAAATGAGAGCAAATCATGACCGGTTACGCGGGTAAAGGCGCTAGAGTGTTATACTCCCTCGTCCATACTAACGGTCCGTTTGATAGTAGTTAAATTTTTTTTTTTGGTGCGAATGAGCCATAAGGGCGGGGATGAGAATCGATCCCAGGATCACATGAAACAACGAGGGAAGCTCTAACCAACTGATAGTAGTTAATAAATGGTGGTAATGTGAATAAATTTTAAGTGTAATATTACAAGGTAAACACTCTTAAATCTCTATAGATATGCAATTTTAACTCCTAAGTTTGTGTTTTTTTCTCCGTGGGAAAGCAACTTCTCCCCTAAACTTGTGTTTTTTTTCTTCAAGGGTAAGCAATTTTCATCACCACTCATTATCACCTACAAGGTGGTATTGGATGGGAATGAAAATTTTAAAAGACAAATAAGCACTTTAGGATTAATTAGCATTGTTGTGGGAATGAACAATGTTTTTCTTTACAAATTTGCTTACAAATTCATTCCCATTACTACCATTTATAACCAATTACCACCGATGTAGGCGTCCGTGGCACACCTCTACCTATGGCAGAGCGTTTGTCTAGATGCCCACGCCGGTGGTGGGTCATCCATGGCGTACACCTTCCTTTTTAAACAATAAAAAACGCGATCATATGGCTCCAATAGAGGTGGAGTGGAAAAAGTGGGGCGAGGTTTTAGTGATGGTGGCGGCGGCTCTGGTGGTGGTGGAAGAAGAAGGGAAAGGGAAAGGGAAAGGGGAAGTGAGGGAATGAGAGAAAGAGGAAAAAGAAATGAAAAGTGAAATGAAAAGAAATGGAAAGGTACACCAATTACACTACTTCCTCCGTTTTCAATTTAGTTTAGTTGTGACACTTTTAAAATCACTTGGCCTCCTAGGCAATTTTTGAAGAGGAGAGAGATAGAGAAAGAAAAAAATGGGTCCCATATGATATGAGAGAGATAGAGAGAAGCTTATTACCCAAAATGAAACAGAACAACTAATCGAAACTTCCTAAAATGGAAAGTGCCACAACTAAATTGGAACGGAGGAAGTATAAAAATACGTATTTGGGCATTAGTAAGTTTTTCTAGGGCGTTGAATAGCAAAACTCTAAAAAAGACCCCATGTGTTCGGTTAGAGAATATATTGCCAAAATGTCAATGTTGATTTGTAAAACAAGAAATGTTGCAAATAAAGCAATCAGAGGATATTTTTTATTAAGTTTTGTGAGAAAGGAGGTAATCTTTATTTTATATTGTTCAATTGATTTTTCTCTTGTAGTCCTTATTGTCTACATCTTTGATTAGGCTTAAGGATTTATATTTGGAGTTGAATTTTGGCTGCACAATAGAGACATAATTTGGTAGTAAAATTATGACATTTGATGCCACACCCGCACATAAGTTAGAAAGACAGGTGACAACTTATCATGCTTGCTCACGCATTAGGATAATATATATATATATATATATATATATATATATATATATATATATATATATATATCAAAGTCAATATCTATACTAATATATTAAAAGGCGTTCCTAAACATGGAACGATGCCACGTGGCGCTCTCCCTAAGGGCCTTTTACTCCATGTATCCACATAAAATAAAATAAAATTAGAAATTGCATAGTATGAAGTTCGATCTCCTGACTTCAAGTTTATATACTAAAGTCTTAACCACTGAAGCGAAGTGATATTTAGTGTTATCATTTGAAAGTTTAATATTAATAAATGAAAATTTTTTTTCCTGCAAGATGCCGAGCCTAATAACTAGTTAACGTATGGAAAGTTGGAAATTGATCCACGATTCTTGGCTCTTGTAATTAAAGTGTGTCGACTATTATAGCGATTTACAGTATTACCCTGGATAAGAAGATCAAAGACGAAAAGTTAAAGTTCTTTTTAAAGGCTGGGTTCCAGATTTTTAAGCCTTCAAAAATCTATGTTATTGGTTTGTTTGCATCTTGCAAACTTACAACAGGCAAATTTGCTTACATATCAGTTTTCTTTCACAAAAGGGAGCGGATTGTTTTAGAAGGTTGGTCTCCCTCTCAATGTTATCAGGATCGGGATTCTACTTTGGATCGTAGGAGTTGGTAGGATCGAATCGGTGAGATCGGATCGTAGAATCGTAAGATCCTACAATTCGGTAAAATAGAGATAATTATGCTTGAAAATGGTGAGACTCTGATGTTAAAAATTTACACATATTAATAATGACTTATTTGATTAGCAAATGGTGATAATTTTTCAATGCTATAAGATTTGAAGTAAAATGCAACCAAAATATAATAGAAGAAATATAATATGTGAAAATACTTTATGATTTTTTTACGATAGGATCGGATCGTAGAGTCGTAGGATCGTATAATCGTATTAAGATCCTACCATGTGATTTTTTGTGGCTGGGTAGGATCGAAAGATCCTACAAAATTAAGATCCTACGTAGGATCGGGATCTGTGAGGTCCTTCCGGATCGTAGAATCGTAGGATCGTAAGAGTCGGATCGGGATTTTAACAACATTGCAAGTCCCTCTATTAAGAGAGTTGGGATGTTACTGTTTCATTTACTTCTATATAACCCATATCACACCATAAACTAATAAATAATAACTAACAGTTGCATATAAACATTTGTATTTGAGTCTTGCACCTAGAACCTATTGCATGCTATGTGATGTCATAGTTTCAAGAAGTGCAATCGACAGGTCACAGGTGCAAACTACTCGGATTTTTACTCGAGCCTCTAGCCATATGCATATAATGAGCCTCAAGCCACAATTTAGAATTACAATTTGCATTTCCGGAATCTAACCACGCTGATAAAACTCCATTCCAAGAACCATTGAGTGAAGCTTGTTAAAACGAAGGAGCTGTTGAAGCAATCATCATTATGCAGAACACACCACCAGTAAAAAAGAAGACTGGTTCTATAATGCGGACCAGTTTTTTCTGTAGTTTGTAGCACTCTGAATACTCGCACATCGTAGATTCAAAATCTAACCAATAGCATAATAGTTCTAAACAATCTCAACTCAAGAGACCAAAAACAAGATAACAGAAAAAAGTCGACAAAAAACTTAATGACAAACTGAACAAATAGAAAATATAACATGTGAGTTTTTATTCGGTAAACAACCTCCAGCTAATGCAGTCTGTCATAAGGCATGCCATCTCAGTACCTCCTTGGCATGCGTTCCATCATTCTTCCTGAAGGACACTCATAAGACATATGACCTCGACCACCACAGGTGTGGCAGATAATCATAGCTGGACCACCCATGCAGTCTCTGCTCATATGCCCCATCTGGCCACAACTCCGGCAGTTTATATCACGATAACCACCACCACCCCCCATCGGAAATCCACCACCACCGCCAAAACCACCATAACGACCGCCACCGCCTCCTCCAAAACCACCATAACGACCACCGCTACCTCCTCCAAAACCACCATAGCGACCTCCACCCCCGCCGGCAGCAATGCTGCCACCACCCCCGTTCCCCCGAGAATGTCGGCTTTTGGGCATTGCCTTGCCACGTGGCCAGAGACATTGCACAAGTTACAAACAGGCTCATTAGTGCAGTCACGAGCAAGGTGTCCAGTCTTCCTGCAATTTTTGCATGCCTTCTCATTGGTGCACTCTGCAGCAACGTGCCCTTGCTTGAAGCAATTGTTGCAGAGTCTCAAGTCTCCAGGTGGTAGTTCAGGGTTAGTGCACTCTCTGGCACGGTGCCCAGCTTTGCCGCATGAGTGACAGATGCCCTCATTTGAGCAGTTGCTGGCCATATGCCCAGGTTCACGACAGTTCCAGCATAAAGATTTTGTGCTGCACTCAGCTGCAATGTGCCTGCAGTAAGATAGGTATATCATTAGTGTGCTTGAAATTGTTTCAAAAATTTCACTTGATCACTTTCTCACTTTGGCATGCAGAAGGAAGTTATTAAACTAGAATGTCGAAATAGATGGTCAGAAAATCATTACCCAGGAAGCCCGCAGTTGTTGCAAACAGCAACATTTGTGCACTCTCTAGCAAAGTGACCAGGCTGTTTGCAGTTGTTACAGAGATTGCTTTGGCTGCTAGACATATGACACAAGTTAGTGGCCAGTAATAAAATCTAACAAACCATAAACAGCAACTGCCAAATTGTATGTGCCACATGCATATTACTCCTATAAAATGGGGGATGCCAAGTTATTCTGACATCTAACTATCTAATATAGCTGAGAAGCAAAGAGTCAGCTATCTAACCCACAAAAGTTGAAATCAAAGTTCTGCCGCAAAGCAAGTTGCAGAAGATTGATACTAACAGGATTCTAAGTTTGGCAGCCAATATCCCCAAATTTTTGTTCCAGCTTAGCACTGATTATTTGACAGAAACATTAATTACACATAATATCTCCATGGCTTCATCTCAATTCTCGGCTCTACTTCAGGTCAAGCATAGATCTAGGTCACTTTTCCCAAAACAATACATTTTTTCATACTAAACTCGCTTAATCATTCCCAGGTCCCAAGTTAGCAAGCCTACAGCTGTAATATTTTCTCAAAATTTTGACTGAAATTATAAATATCGGAGATACAAGTTTCATGAAGTAAAAATAGTTTCTCAATGGACTCGTATGCTGATATTCAAGCGTTCTTCCTCAACAATTTTAGGGCTTGAAAGATCAGAAAGTTACACAAAACTAGACAGAAAAGATATAAAAAAAATGTCTAAGAGGCTTCCTAATAGAAGCCTATATGTCCTCTTTGACCAATGAAATAGAAATTCTATAATTCAATCACAACCCCTCCCCCCCAATCAAAGGGTCTAAGAATCAATACAATGTACAAAGTAAGGTGACTCTCTACATACATTACTACAACTTGGAGAAGCTCGGTAAAAGCAAACCTGCACTAACAATAGATCTAGATGGAGTATAGTATTGACATATCTATCTCTTAGGGAATTGAGTATAAAAGGCTGTAAAAGTATCAAAGACAAGACGCAACTCAGTCATGTTCCACGAAAAAACACTAAGGTAATAAGGTTACAAAACAGTCAAAAGTCACAGCTCAATGATCCAGCTGGACATAAGCTTAGCGTTGCCCACAAGTTTAGAGTACCTTGGCCATTTCAAACACTTGCCAGTAACACATCTATATATAGTGCAAATGTTAAAAGCCACATCAACTACCAAATAAGAAAACTCTAGTATAATACAGTTCAATTTGACAATACAGCAATAGGTAACTGCTCCCAAGATTCTGTTCAGTTCAATAATCATCTCATTAACTCATTTAACAACAGCGACCACTTACTCTTTCTTTTCCTCCCCTCCCCCAGTTTATGCATCTTTTCCCTATTCAATTCCACATATCTTTCCATTGTATAAAGGAAACAACCCAACATGTAGTGTAGAGCATTGTTAAAAATCAAACCACCTGAAACCCCGACGTGCATCCCTCCTATATGGAGCATCACGATAAGAAAAGCGCTCAGATCGCATTCCATGATCTCGAGGACTTCTGCTTCTGCTACGGCTACGACTTCTGCTCCTGCTACGGCTGCGTGAACTCATCTTCAAACTCCTCTCTTCCCTTTCTAAACACACTGATCTTCAAATGCCGACTCCCACCTCCAACCAGTACCTGATGCTCTCCTGCCAAAAACCATCCCCATCAATCCACTGATTGTCCATATCCAAATTCCAGTGCTACACTGGAGTCCCTATCCAACAAAAACCAGCTACAGCACACACAGAGTTCAACAATCCACACCACACCTGGTTAGTTAAAACAAACACCCCAACAACACACCCCCCTCACATTCAAACACCACAAGAAAAAACAACTAAGCTTAGGAGCCAGCAACTCCCCGCAACTCAATACTTTTCATCGTCTTCCACAACTTAGATACAGAATTGAACCATTCAACTCATTGCATCTACAGAAGGCTGAGAGTTGTCACAAAGAAAAGGCGGAACAAAAGTATCAGAAAGTACAACAAAGAAGAGATTTATTATTACAAAAGGGTCCCCATAAACAATCTGAGATTATAATTATTACTTTAAAAAAAAGAATCCTCCCTAGCATGTGAGAGAACCTACAAAGAAGAGCTCCCTGTAAAAATCTTTCTCCAATCTCAACCATACCAGAGCCTGACTGAAGCTTTATATAACATCTTCAATGTTACATAATTCCCAATATGCTAACTCATGACAATGAACACATGCGAATAGTTATAAATTAAGACTAGTATAGAAAAACTAGACAGAGCTTGCGTTTCCGCGCCCATTCCAAATAGCGCAAATTCGGTAACTGAATATGAAATCCACATGAAACATACATCCAGATAGCAAGCCTCCTAACTTTATGTCCTTAGCATCATTGAAATTCAATAACATACCACACAGTCACTCAGCTAACATCAAGTATACACATCGAGATTACGACAATAACTTGAATAACCATATAGTGATATAGTAATTTGGAATTCCATCAACTATTTCGCAAAGCAATGCAATCAGAAATAATTTTGCAAAACGCATCACTTCTATTTAGCTCACATTTTCTAATTCAACAATAAAGATGCCAAAATAATACAGTACAGTACTTCGTTATGACATATTACGAGACAATTTAAATATAAAAAAAATTGAGTTTCCGATATCTTTTCTTCGCAAGCATTTCATCCTATCAATAAATTAACAATTTCTTACAAAAAAAAAACTGAAAACCCCATCAAAATAGAGCATCAGTTCTCGTTAATTATCCTCATCCAAAACCCTAAATCTAACATTCAACCTATAACTAACATTCATCAACACAAAAAAGCATAAAAAAAATCATAAAACAAAAACACTTCAATCTCCAAAATAAAGAACCCTAAAATAAAATAAAAAACACACAGATCTACGAATTAAAAAAAATTAGATACAAAGTTGTAAAATAGTTGCTGAAATCAATAAAAATATAGGGAAAGAGAAAGAAAAGTACCGATTAAAGAAAGCCAGTAGGTTAGCAAGCTTCGCAGCTATGGCGGAAATAAAATTTCGATTGAGGTTTTTCGAACAAGAGTAAGAGGAGAGAGAAAAACTGAAAGAAAAGAAAATTACAATAGAAGGAAGTTCAGTTCAGTACTACTCGAAAAAATCGAAAACTAAATTACCAATTAAAAATTTAAAACAACTATTGATGAGATCGAAAGAAAGAGATAATACGCAGCAAAAAATCGAAAAGAATTACCTGGAGGCTGGTAGCTGAATCTGAAGATTTGAAGAACTGAAGAACTGAAGAACCGAAGGAGAGAGAAAGAATTGTGAGCAGCGGTGCGTGTTTCATTAGGCATTGTGAGGGTGAGAGAAAATGGGCCTGGCCCATTTTTTTCTAATCCCCAGCTACAGCCTACAAGAATCAATATAATGGGCTAAAAAGAGAATCGGTAAAATCGGTTAAAAATCACGATTTTACCGATTCTATCGATTCTACATGCGATTTTTTTCAAAACCGATTCTAAGTGCGATTTAGATCTTTTGGCGAAAATTGAATCGTAAAATCGTAGGCTGACCCGCTTTTCCTTCCTTAAGTTTTGCTTTAACCCGCTCAAGTTTCACATCCCCAGGCTGACCCTCTCTTATTTCATCAAGGAAATTGGGCTGGATGGTTAAGGCACTCAATAACTTTTCCACTTCCCCTTCATCAACCACTTCTATCTGGAGTTTAGAAAATTCCTCACAAATTTTGTCGGCAACTACCAAGGTGTTCAGGCTATGGCTAGACTTGCGACTCAATGCATCAGCAACAACGTTTGCTTTACCCTCATGGTATTGTATGTCTAAGTCATAGTCCTTAATGAGCTCTAACCACCTACGCTATCTCATATTAAGGTCTTTCTGGGTGAAGATGTATTTGAGACTTTTTGTGGTCGGTGAAAATTCTACAGGTTACCCCACAAAGGTAATGTCTCGAGATTTTCAAGGCAAATACAATTGCAGCCAATACTAGGTCATGTGTTGGGTAATTAACCTCATATGGTTTTGGTTGATGGGATGCATAAGCTATGACTTTCCCATTTTGCATAAGAACACAATCCAAACCATTCTTTGACGCATCACTATAGACATCATACCCTCATTCCCGTTAGGCAAGGCTAGAACAGGTGTTGAGGTTAATTTCTCCTTGAGTGTTTGAAAGGCTTTCTCACTGTCTTCATTCCACTTTAACTTGCAATCTTTTTTCATTAAGTTAGTCATGGGTTTTGCTATCTTCGAAAATTCTTTAACAAACCTCCTATAATATCCGGCTAAATCAAAGAAACTCCTGATATCTGTGACATTCTTTGGTGTAGGCCATTCATTTGCAGCTTTTACCTTTGTAGGATCTACTGACACACCCTCCTTAGAGAGGAAATGACCCAAAAATGACACTTTTTCTAACCAAAACTCACACTTGGAAAACTTTGCATACAGTTGGTTCTCCCTAAGTGTCTGTAAAATAAGCCTCAAATGTCCCTCATGGTCTTCCTTGCTCCTTGAATAGATCAATATATCATCTATTGATGATTGGTTTATATACTTGGCTTTTGATTAGTTTTTAATAGCTTTTATGATAGCTTTTAGACTATATTAGCCTAAATTGTTTTCTTTTCCTTCTTTTTGTGCATCACTTCCTCTTTTGTTCTCTTTCTTTGAGTGCTTGGTTTTATTTCAAGATTTGGGAGCATCCTTGGAGGACCTTTGCACAATCCCGAGGCAAAGCATTGAAGAAATGGAGCACTAAGGGGCTCGAAAGAAGAGAAGAAAGAGAGGAGGGTGCTGACCCGAGGGCCTGGGTCACCTGACCAGCCCGGGTCAGCCCAGCCAGCAAGCCACTCTGATACTGATTGAGCGACCCGCCCGGGTCAGCTGACCCAAGGGCTGGGGTTCACAGACCCGCCCGGGTCAGCTATTTCAGGAGTCCCAAATTGTTCCTGACCAGTGGACCCGCCCGGGTCAAGTCACCTGAGCACTCGGGTCGGGTCACCCGCCTGGGTCGGAGTATTTTTTCCGGAGCGCTTTTCTCTACTTTGATGCTTTTGTACGGGGGCTTTTATGTAATTAACTCTGTTTTATTTTTAGGACTATATAAGAGAAACTCCTCTTATTTTAGGTTAAGCAATTTTATTTTCAGATTAGAGAGATTAATTCTTGTTTAACATTCAAACTCTAGAACCCTAGGGGAGAGAAAGTTGAGGTTTGAAGCTTTGAACTCCATTTTCACCATTTATGCAAGCTTAAAAGTTGGTAATTTCTTATTTATTTCTTCTTTTCTTTCATTAATCTTGTTTATTGTGATTGTTTTGTTGCTTAGATCTTGTTTATTAATTGTTGATCTTCCCTTTTTCTCTTTCCTCCATAGTTATGGTGATGAAGTTATCTGAAATTTTGTGTTGTTTTATTTTCATGATGTGTGAGTAGTTTTATTACTAGGGGAAGGGATGTAACCTTCATTTACTCTTTAGATCCTAAATCTAGGTTAAGGGTTAACTTTTAGGGTTGAACTTGTTGATCAAACTTACTTTACTTGGTTTGTTGGGTGCTTGATCACCACTTGATTTGCATATTTGGAATTTCTAGTGAAGGATTGAGAGATGAAGCTAGGAATAAACTAAGTTTGGTTGCTATACTAGGATCTCCATGAAAATAGGTATTTCCTAGTTTAGGGAAGCTTGATTGATCATGTTGTGCTTGATTAATCATGCTGTGCTTGATTTGGCTAGATTAGTTGCTCATGCCATGAGAATAGGTCATGGGTGACTAATCAAGCTCCTCTATTTAGCTCGAGATCCCCTAGTTTGTTTCCCCTTGGCTTTGATGATTGGATTCTTGGTTTGAGTGTTGGTGAATCCCCTAGTTTCTTTACCCTTGTTTTATCTCCTTTACTTCCTCGTTGATTTACTTTACAAATTTCCTAGTTTATTTAAACTTTAGAATCATTGCTAAACTTTCGAAAAACCCCAAAAACCGATTTAGCTTATTATAATTAGCTAATTAACCCTTGATTAACCCTACTTCCTTGTGGATTTGACCCTATACTTATCCTATATTGGGTAGTTTAGGTTATATATGGCGAGTATACAACGACCCGTCATCTATGAACACGACTACGAACTTATCGAGGTAGGGTCGAAAAATCCTATTCACGAGGTCCATGAAAACAGCTAGTGCATTGGTTAACCCAAAAGGCATGACGGTAAACTCATAGTGTCCATACCTAGTCCTGAAGGCAGTTTTAGGTATATCTTGCTCATCAATCCTCAATTGATGGTAGCCATACCTTAAGTCTATTTTAGAAAACATCCCTGCACCCTTAAGTTGGTCAAACAAGTCATCTATCCTAGGTAATGGATATTTGTTTTTCACAGTGACATTGTTCAACTCACGGTAGTCTATACACAACCTTAAACTACCATTCGTCTTCTACACAAATAAGACAGGGGATCTCATGGTGACATACTAGGTCTAATATGCCCCTTCTCCAGCAATTCTTCTAACTGGTTCTTCAACTCGTTCATTTCTGCTGGAGCCATTTGGTATGGGGCTTTTGAGATAGGTCCAGTTCCAGGTACTAGGTCAACAGTGAACTCTACATCTCTCCTTGGCGGCATACCAGGTATTTCTTCAGGAAAACATCCTGAAATTCTCTTACTATAGGCACACCCTCATGTCTCAATGGATCCTCCTCAACCCTTCTCACGGAACACATAAATAGAGGCCAACCTTTTTCTATATAACCTTTAAGTTGCAAGGCATTAATTACTTTAATCCCTAATTCTCGAGGTATTCTCCTATATGACACTCTTTTCCACGAAGAGTCTCTCAATTCCACCTTCTATGCATCACAATCCATCTTAGCCTTGTACTTCCCAAGCTAATCCATTCCTAAAATAGCGTCTAGGTTCGATAGGTAAAACTCTATTAGGTCGGAAGGAAAGAAGCCCTCCCCTATTTTCAGCGAGAACTTTAGGAATCTCTTAGAGCAATTAATAGTATCTCCAGACGAAATAACTGTAGCCATAGAAATTGACTCGGACGCGACCAGTTCTAGAGTTCTAACAGTAGTATGGGCAATAAAAGAAAAAGATGCTCCGTAATCGAACAATACTTTAACAGAATTGAGTTGATAGAGAAAGTATCTCGTGACAACATCTCTACGAGCTTCCTCTTCGCTAGCCGTCATCATACACGACTTCCCTTTACCCTTATATAAGTATTATAAAATCAGAATTGAGAAATAAAATCATCATAAGAACTGATAGTATAATTGTAAATCTGATTTCTTTTAACTTATACTACACTTTATTTATAATAACAAAACTTAACCGAAGATATACAAGAATTATAAAATCAGAATTTACAACTAAGGGCTCATTCGGTATCACTGTGGTTTTCAGTTTTTTGGTTTTTTGTATTTAAAAGTCATATGATATATGTCCTATAATGGATAAAAAATTGGTCAAACTTATTAGAAACATGATGATTTTGAAAACTGACAACTAAAAAGTGAAAATCACTTTTTTTGGTTTCCTGTTTTTTGTTTTTAGTTTTCAAAAAATATGAAAACTGAAAACAAAAAACGATAACGAACAGGCCCTAAATTAAAGTAGGAAAGAAAGATTTTTTTTTATATAATACCGAAGTGACTCGCCGCACCACAACCACCGGCGACGCAACGACGGAATTCCGGCAGCAAATACCAGCCACGCATCACGACTCCTCGCACGCACACAGCGCACGGAGCCTCAAGCCCACGCGCGCACAACACGCACACACTCGACGCACCCCTCGCAGCCTCGCACGTACCCCTCGGACTCACACAGCCCTCGACGGACAACATTTGCCTCGCACAGCCTCGACGCACAACACTCGAATGCCCGCACACCTCGACCCAACACTCGAACGCTCGCACTCCTCGAGCCCAACACTCGAACGCTTGCACTCCTCGAGCCCATCACTCGAACGCTCGCACTCCTCGAGTCCAGCACACACTGCACAGCACACTCGCCCTGACGTCGATGATGGTCGACGCAAACACAGGGGAGAAGGGAGGTAAAGGGCGTAGGAGCGAGGAGAAGGAAGAAGTGCAGGGGAGAAGAAAAAGAAATACGCATGCGAGGAGAAAGAAGGAGGAGAGAGAAAATTTTGGGGTGAAAATATAAAACGGCTGATGTAAAGAAAGTGAATAGGGTTTGTTTCCCCCTTTCTTTATACCATGTGAAACCTATGTTCACTAGGATTTGTTTTCCAAATCAAATTCTTATTTCTATTTTATTTATTTGAAAAACAAAACAAAACTGAATTATTACATAGTTAGGTACAAAAAGTAGTTTGTCTAACTAAACTATAACTGTAGGCTTATCCAAACTATACTTCTCTGTAAATAATATTATTCGTTTAATAAAAATACTTTTGTCCTTAATCATTATATTTTCTTATCTATAAAATAACTCCTAAAAATACGGAGTATTACAATAGCCGTATGACATTTACAATATGAATTCAAACTAGCAAATACAAAATAATTATAATCAAATAAAAATTTTACTTTGCAAAACTACTATAGTTGCAGATGAGATATGACATTTCTGCATCCCATTTCTTATTATCGTTTTTTGATACAACTTTCTACAAGGAGGTCTTTTGATGTGTTGTAGTTTTGTAAAAGAAAATATCTTATGCAACTGATTGTAGATGTGGAATGGAAATATACTACCATACCAAATAAATCTTTATCAACAAATCAAATATGGAATTTTAGTTTTTCTCCGAATCTTTAATTACAATGCATATCAACTGAAAGCTGGATTCTTTTTCCCTAAATAATGCTCCTTTAGAAAATAATTCTCACTTGACTTTAAAGGCAAAGAAAATTCCCCGGGTCCTGTCCACGCAGGCAAGAGGGAGCTGCGATATTTTTTTATAAAAAAAATCGATGAGCAACCGCTAAGTGACTCAACGGTTAACCACCTCAAAATAGCTATTTTAGGTGGTGGTTTTACTAAAATAAATCGCTAACCAAGTTAGCGGTTCATAATAGGAAATATTGACAAAGACAATCCCAACTATGGCCCCCCTGACAAAAATAGTCCTAACTTTCGATTAATATTAAGTTGTCCCAACTTTGACCCTCTTTTACACATGGTCCTAGTGAATGGTGGCTTGCTAAACCGGTAAAAAAAGAATTAATAACCCCCCCTATTTTCCCTTTTCCTTTTTTTCCAGTATCTCTTTATCTCCTAATCCCTCGCTGGCAACCCACCATGACTACCACCCATTCTTCTCCTCCTTCACACTAACGCCTCCACAACTAACCCACTACCCCCAACCACCCTACTAACCCTGCCACCACCAACACCTCCACAACCACCCCACTACCACCAACCACAACAAAACTTCCATTTCCATTGAGATCTCTGGGCGGGCGCGGATGTGTCGTTGTGCACCGCACCCGGCCAAAGATAAAATTTCTCCTACTCTCTTTTACACTAAGGAAGTATAATGGAAGTAGGGGTCGTATCCACAGGGAAACAGGGACGAGTTTAATATTCAGCGTGATCCAAAACCTAGATTAAGCTAAGGGCCGAGAAACCTAATTACAAAGGGGGGTTTCAAGTAGATTACAACTAAACTACAACTAACTAGCATATAAACAAGATGATAAATCAATTATGGAAAGATCTTGAATCCGATTAACATCCACTTCAATTCATTATCGATCCTTGAACCTCCACTCTAATTATTTCCATGATTATCTATTGTTGAGAATTAATCTCGTTCAAGAACGGTTCAAGCTACAATCGGTATAGCATAAGCCAATCCCATAGTTGAAATGTCCTAAAACTAAATTAGAAAATAAAAACAAAAAAGAGAAGACAACAAGAGAGGAGAGGAGTGGAGTTTTGGAGACTCCCTCTCCTTGTGGCTGCTGCCCCCCTAGGTCCAAAAATCAAGTTTAGTATTTATACTAAAGCTCAAAAATCAGCCGACAATTAGACCGACCTAGGGGTCGCGAGGTGCGAGTCTGGTCGCACCGTGCGAAGAGTGCTCTGTCTACCGCACATTTGGCTGGGCAAGGCAGGTCGCGAGGTGCGAAGACACTCGCGAGGTGCGAGCAAGCTGGTCGTGAGGTGCGACCTAGCTCGCGAGGTGCGAGCTGCTGTGCTGGGCAGCTTGCTTCGAGCGCGCGCTGGCTTGCGATGATGGAGCGCTGGGCTGGGCAGCTTGCTTCGAGCGCGCGCTGGCTTACGATGATGGAGCGCTGGGCGACTTGGCTGCTGCTTGGGCGAGCATGCGATGCGGCTGGTGAACGTGCACACGAGAGCTGGGTGATGATGCCGAGCTTGCTAGGCATGCGGTGCTTGGGCTTGCGATGCTGGGCATGCTTCGTTGTTGAGATGGTGCAATGCTATTGAGCTACACCTAGGAACACTTCCAAGTATATAACTCAAACCCATTTTACCACAAAATCTCGAAACACATGACACTAACACTAATTATCTCGTATAACTCCCAACTTCTGCTAAGGGCTAAGTATAATACAAATGTGAACAATTATGATCAAAACCTCTAGCGAAGTGCTCCCAAAATAACGTACATACACCGTATAACATGAGCGTATCAAATACCCCCACACTTGAACTTTACTCGACCTCGAGTAAACTCAAAAATGAGAAATACCAATTAAATCATCACCCAAATTATCAACACCAACCTCTCTCTCCACCAACTACATCATCATCATCACATCTTAATGAAATACGCTCAAAACCTAAACGTAAGGGATAATGACTCCCCCACACTTAGATTTAAGCTCACCTGAAATATATAAAGACGTAACAACAACAATAACCAAAGAACGACAACCAAAATGTGAGCTCAAATCCTGAAGGATCTCAAAGGAGTTGAACTCACTCAAACGCCACAATGAAAATGACAATCGCCTAAAACCTCAAAAAGATAAACTAAAACTACTACTACTACAACTAATTTAGAATAGCAAGCCATGGAACAAAGACAAAAAGGGATAAATTCCATGCTTACTCCCAAAAACAAATAATCAACCAAAAGAATGTGAAAGCCAAAACAAATCTTCACAAAATCAAGGATGAAATAACCAACCCAACCCGAAAACGCTTTCCACCTTATGACACCATCTCCGGCAAATGAGTTTTCAAAGTACAAAATTCTCTCTTAATCTCTCATTTTGCCTAGGAGCCCTTTCGGGTTTTCATCCTAGCTTCACACATTTCTTTTTCATCTCACCATCTTACCCGCTCAATATAAGCCACTTTTTTGCATAGGTTGCCCTTTCGGGTTTTCAACCTATCCGGGCCCCCATTTTTGCCCGAGTCGCCCGCCCTTGCGGGTTTTCAACTCAGCGGGATTCTTTTCATCACTTTTTTTTTTATTCTTTTTTTTCATTTTTTTTTTCATTTTCATTTTTTTCAAATTGAAAGTAATATATACAACATAGATACATGAGAATGAGAATACCCTCCCCCCTACTTAAACTACACATTGTCCTCAATGTGTCGACAATTAGAAGAAAAAGTAAACTGAAAATGGGGGGGAAATTTGAAAATCGGGTAAATCGAAGATCGAATGCTCAAAACTCATGAAAAGCAATCCGTCAAACTCAAATTTCTTAACAACACCAACTCAAATCTCATAACTCAACTCACAACCCTCTCCCTCGAATCACTCAAACAAATGACAAGTTCAAAAGTTTTGAATTTGTGAGATTTTCACCTAGCTCAAGAGATCGAAAAGATACATTGACAATCTCAACCCTCTAGTTGCACCAACTCCTAGCTATTGAACTCCTCCCAACGGGTTTTCTTTTGCGGATTTTGGTTCCAAGTGGATTAAGATTGGTTGTGGATCTTTTTAGTGGGTGGGCGGTGGGTGAAATAAAATTTGTTGTGGTGGTGGAAATTTGATGAGAAATAAAGAAAAAGAAAGAAAATAAAAAGGATCTCGGGTTGCCTCCCGAGAAGCGCTGTTGTTTAAAGTCGTTAGCTCGACTTAGTACCTTAAGCTTAATCATTGGGATTGTGCTCCATGTGTGACAATGGTGGTTCCATGTCAATCTCCACTTCAAGTACCTGCAAAACTGATTGAGAAGAACTCTTGCAATGCATCGTTAGTACCTAGTTTACTACATCATGGTTGAGCATATAACATCAGATTATATCCAAAACCTAGCATTAAGTCAACAACAAACATCAACTAGTAGTACTCCTAGCTAATCCAAGTCATGACCATTAATATAAATGTTTAAAGCTAGACAATAACCAAGATATAGAGTATTAGTCAATCAACCATTCCCAAGAGAGTTTAAGCAACAAGTTCCATGCTTCTTGTCCAAAATACAAAAGTGAAATACATAGAGCTCAATGGAAGATGAAAACTAGAAACTAAAACAAAAAGGGAATTCTTTATATGAGTGGCCAACCAAAAACAAAGAACACAAGCAATACTATCCAAAAATCAAGCTAAATACAAACAAGTTACACCGTTTCCCCGGCAACGACGCCAAAATTTGGCCGGGTGCGGATGTGTCGTTGGGCGGGAGCGGATGTGTCGTTGTGCACCGCACCCGGCCAAAGATAAAATTTCTCCTACTCTCTTTTACACTAAGGAAGTATAATGGAAGTAGGGGTCGTATCCACAGGGAAACAGGGACGAGTTTAATATTCAGCGTGATCCAAAACCTAGATTAAGCTAAGGGCCGAGAAACCTAATTACAAAGGGGGGTTTCAAGTAGATTATAACTAAACTACAACTAACTAGCATATAAACAAGATGAGAAATCAATTATGGAAAGATCTTGAATCCGATTAACATCCACTTCAATTCATTATCGATCCTTGAACCTCCACTCTAATTATTTCCATGATTATCTATTGTTGAGAATTAATCTCGTTCAAGAACGGTTCAAGCTACAATCGGCATAGCATAAGCCAATCCCATAGTTGAAATCTCCTAAAACTAAACTAGAAAATAAAAACTAAAAAGAGAAGACAACAAGAGAGGAGTGGAGTTTTGGAGACTCCCTCTCCTTGTGGCTGCTGCCCCCCTAGGTCCAAAAATCAAGTTTAGTATTTATACTAAAGCTCAAAAATCAGCCGACAATTAGACCGACCTAGGGGTCGCGAGGTGCGAGTCTGGTCGCACCGTGCGAAGAGTGCTCTGTCTACCGCACATTTGGCTAGGCAAGGCAGGTCGCGAGGTGCGAAGACACTCGCGAGGTGCGAGCAAGCTGGTCACGAGGTGCGACCTAGCTCGCGAGGTGCGAGCTGCTGTGCTGGGCAGCTTGCTTCGAGCGCGCGCTGGCTTGCGATGATGGAGCGCTGGGCTGGGCAGCTTGCTTCGAGCGCGCTCTGGCTTACGATGATGGAGCGCTGGGCGACTTGGCTGCTGCTTGGGCGAGCATGCGATGCGGCTGGTGAACGTGCACACGAGAGCTGGGCGATGATGCCGAGCTTGCTAGGCATGCGGTGCTTGGGCTTGCGATGCTGGGCATGCTTCGTTGTTGAGATGGTGCAATGCTATTGAGCTACACCTAGGAACACTTCCAAGTATATAACTCAAACCCATTTTACCACAAAATCTCGAAACACATGACACTAACACAAATTATCTCGTATAACTCCCAACTTCCGCTAAGGGCTAAGTATAATACAAATGTGAACAATTATGATCAAAACCTCTAGCGAAGTGCACCCAAAATAACGTACATACACCGTATAACATGAGCGTATCAATCTCCCATCCCTAAGGCACGAAGAGAGAGAAAGAGAAATGGGTTATCCTTTTCCTTTTTTTTAAGAAAACAAAAGGTATTTTTGTAATTTCATAATTAAGCTAAAATCCAACTTTGATTTCAATCATAATTTCAAGAGTTCAATAAACTCAATCATAATAAAACAGATTTTAAAACATTAATTAAACTAATGATCATAATTACCAATTAAGAAAGCTGCTTAAAATCTTAGGTCAAGTTACACTACTTGTCCAAGTAGAGTCTCTATCTTCGCTCGAGTCCTTGTTTGATGTTATGATTTCTGATTTCAATAAGATGAACTCATTTGCTTACAACTTATGCATTATCTCAAATTCTTCTTCTCTTCCTTCTATTGATTGCAACAATGAATCTGAAAAAGAAATAATTAAAGCAGTGGAAGAACATGAAAATAAGACACCAATCATCAAAGAAACTGAAAAAATTAATCTTTCAGATGATAATGAGCCAAAAGAGGTAAGAATTAGATTAACTCTAAATGATTGTGAATGCGCCAAACTAATCAAAACACTCATTGAATATATCGATGTATTCGCATGGTCCTACTTGGAAATCAGGGAGGAAAAGATCAAGGAGAATCAAGTGCCAATCCATGTTTTTATACAACTTTTCATGGTTACTCGGCCAGTTCTTCACTATAAAATCAGTGAAGTTGTAGTGTTAACAAGTTCAATGGCAGTAACTCTAACCCCCTTCCCACCATTAACTGTCACATATACAATTTTATAGATTTTCTTAAAAAAAAAAAGAGGAAAAAGACACCCTAAATTAATGCTAAAATATTGGTTCTGCTTTCTCTTCTTTCAGACATTATCTTCTTCCTCCTACCCCTTCCATTAGTTAAGTGCTACTATCCGTTCCATTAGTTACGTGCTACTAAGTACTGCTATTGTATTCTTTCTCTTCCTCTTTCCTGTTAACATAACTTAAATTTTTTTTTGCTTTCACACGCATCGCGTGCATATAAGACTTGCCAATAAAATCATATATTTTTAATTACTTATTAATAATATTCGTCAAAAAATACTTACAGAAATTGAAAAGGGGAGTACTAGTTGTCAGTGTTGTGCTTTTTGTTTGCAACTGATGATCAAGAGAATATAATGACGAGGAGAAGATGACGAACAATGTATAATTTGAAGCGTTCTCGTGTAACTTGTTTTTGGAAGTTAGAGATAAATTAATAATTTTTTTTTGGAAAAGAATTTTGTTGATGGAAAATGATAGTTTGGTTTATTTTGGGAAGATCCCCTCAAAAGTTAGGATTATTCTGGAATAATCCTAAGTTGGGATTATGTTGAGAAGACTGGTGAAAGTTGGGATTATTTATGTGAATTTTTCCTAAAATGAAAAGACAGTTCTTTTAAATTTCTATATGCTTTTGTATGCAATGCGTGCATATAAGGCTAGTGTGCATATAAGGCTAGTGTGCATATATGGCAACAGAGATGGGACACGAAAAAGGGAAAAAAGTAAAATAGAAAGGATGTAACTACCTATTTACTTAAAAATTAAAAAGATAGCAAAGGCACAACAAAAAGAAAGACAGTGAAAATCTACAACATAGTCAGTTACTTTCCTCTCATCTATATTTTGATAAAACTTCAAAATCCATGATTTTTTGGGATAAATGTATTAAAAATTTAAAAATCCATAATTTATTAGATGTAGTTACCAAATAATATAATTTTGTACATGTTTTCACATGCATCGCGTGCATTTTTAAAGGCTAGTAATAATAGAGATAAGGTAAGAGGTGGGGGGACACCAAAAAATAGAAAAGAAAAAAACAACAAAAATAAAAACAATAAAGTAACTACTTTATTAACCGTTAAAAAAAATAAGCATAACCGTGGTAGTCACTTACAATTTGCAATCCACGTTATCAACGTAAATTTTTAAATTGAAAACAAAACCCAAAATTCATGCTGAATAATTGTAGTATGCATTTTACAGTTTTCAATTGAAAAAAAAAACAAGACACAAAACACAGGATACAAACACTCACTTTTCCCTTTTCCCTTCCATTATATTTTGCTCTCCGTTTACCTCTACATTGATTAAGATAATTAGAAGATTGATCAGGAAACTCTTGATAAAAAATAATCAAGTCAATTGATTTTATTTTTACCGTACAGGTAACTCTTCCTAAACAAAACTAACGTTGTTTTTTTGGTGTGATTTTATTTAGGAAACAAAGAGAAAGAAAGCACCATTGACGAATATTGTAAACAACCAAGAAAAAGTTAAGGATTTTGAGGGACTTTTACCAAGAGCAACAAAAAAGTGCAGTCATCAGGTATTTGTTAATGATATTCCATTGTAAGTACTTTGTTTGATAAATTAGCAAATTAACAACCCAGAAATGTAATATTTCATATCAAACTAAAAAACCAAAAAATATAATTTAGAAAGTTGGTTTTTGAGTCATAATTTTTTCTTATAATGTAGAACATTTCAACTGAAAGTAATCACCCCATGACCCTGCTCTTTCTCTCAAACGTCTCAAGCATACCAACAACATACAAAACATATAGGTTATGATTGCATATTAATTCTCAAATTAAAACTCTGTACCATAGCGTGCATGTAAAACTCTTTGATTTCAGTTCAAACAAGATAAAATATTTCAAAGATACCATTTCTAGTTTAAGTCTTATCTATTCAATCAACGATTTGAAAATTGCATGTAAATAGGGATTTCGAGAAAGCAAACTAAAATCGAGAAGCTAAATTACTGAGAGAAGAAGAATTCGAACTCGCGAAACCCTGAAATTTGAGTTTTGATGACATATGGCCATGATACATAGCATTGTGGGGGGGGGGGAGGGGTTTATCATCCGTCTCAATAGTTCTCTCCTAAATTAGTCAATCATCAATACAAATTATTCCTGAAATACACTAACGTCATCCCTCGTAAGTTATCCCATGTTGAGCCACTATGTTCCAAGGGTTTCATCCTTACTAAGTCGCAAAGGGGTCTTTATAGTAATGATCTCATATTTTGTAATGATTGACTCCAATTATATTTTCGTAAGTCATGATTACGGTATTGTAGGAGAGATTGCTATGTTATTTTAATGATTATTTTGTTAAAAAAAAATTAAAAGAGGGAGTACAGTTGAAGAAGCATTTTGAGGTTTCAAATTTTCAGTGTCAAAGTGACAAATATCTTCTAATCAAGATATCACCTCCGTGTGATGGAACTAATGGCGAGCTTACAAATCTTTTCACCATTGGTATTCATATTATCCAACTCAGCTAAGTTCGGTTAAGTTAAATGTGGTTAGATATACTAATGATTAACTGTAGCTACCCAGCTAGATATCGAGTTGTAGTTGGGGTTATTGTTCATCGAATAGGAGCTGGGGAATGTGGGTATGTACTATTTTCAATTTCTGAGCGATATGTTAGTATTATTATAATTCTAGGAAATGATTTTAACACTCTAGAAAATCAAGACTAGTGATCATGGACCTGGCTTTCAGGATATTCAATGGTTGTCCCCAACTGCTTATGTAATACAGTTCTTGAATTTGCTTATCTTTCTTTTTCACAATTTCTACTTTTTCCCTCTCCAAGAACTCAATATCCTTTGAGAGCTTCTTGACTCTCTCATCATTGTCTTCGTTACTTCTCCTCAGTTCATCAGTAAGCGCGTCAAATTCTACCTTATGCTCCTCCAAGGACACATTCATCTTTCGCATGCCATCCAACTCTTCCCGCCAAGCCTTAAATTGGGCCTCAACTTGCCTCTTCTCAATCTCATTCTTCTCCAACAGCTCATTGATTCTCTCGTCTCTATCTTTCTTAAGTTCTTCAAAACGGGGATCATATTTTAGCTTTTCGTCCTCCAAAAAACATATTCCTCCTCTGAACCCCATCTAATTCTTCCTGATGAACATTAAATTGAGAATCCTTCTTTCTTACAAGCTTGTAATAAACTTTCATTAATTCTCGCTGACATGCGGAGGAGGAGGATGTTGATTGTATAGTGAGGACTAGAGGACGTAGATTTACTGCAACTATTGAGGCATTGTCCTCCTCCACTAGGCCGAGAAAGAGGCGTGGTGACATAGATACATCTTATCAAGTGGTGGGACCCACGCCAAGGGGTCCCATTGATGCCTCCGTCCTCCCTAGTTATGGGGGTCATGTGGCACGCAACATCTGTGGTGGGGAAGACCAGGGTGTCCTGAAGTGCCATAACCGTTTCATTGCATGTCAGACTTTGGTTTCATGGAGGGACGGTGCTCGAGTAGAGACACGCCAGATTTTGATTATTGATGGTTCGGGGTTATCTCTTCTCCCGTATGTAATGTTCCCCTATGCATTCGTGGAGAGGTGGCAGCCTAACACGAACTCATTCCACTTTCCTTGGGGAGAGACGACCATCATGTTGCACGATGTGTCTTAAATTCTACGTCTTCCCGTTGACGAAGCCATCATGAGTTGTTCGTGTGAGGATCCGCAATTCATCGATCCGTACGCTCTATTGATGACAGGGGCGGATCCAGTGTGGGTTCAGTGGGTTCAACTGAACCCACGTGGATCCGCCAAGAAACTGGTTTTACAGGAAAAGCACAAAAATGGTATATATAAAAGCGCCCCCAATAATACATCACATTGTGCTGTATAGTGCAGTGGTAGTGCGCGGAATCTTGAGACTTGGACTTGTGTATGATCGTGGGGTCGAATCCCGACAAGAGCAAGTGTCATTTTTTATTTATTTTTCCTTTTCTTCCTCCCTTTGTTTTTATATTACTACTACAACTATATGTTCCTTTTTCTTGGTTTTATTTTTCTTGTTTCTTCCAATCCTCCATTTTATAGCTTCCCTTCTTTACAAATATTCCCCTCTCACCAGGTACTTATACATTAAATATAATTTTCCAATACTTATTTCACCTTAAAAATAATAGAGTTCTAATTCATTAGTTGATTGAACGAAGATTAATATACGCAGGGAGATTATGTTCATTTTCAATACCTAAATTTAAAATGATAGTTGTATATACATGTTTGATTATTGTCTCATTGAAAAATTAAAATTGAAATAAATTGTCTAACTCAAATTACAATCCACCAGTATAAATGGTTTGAACGCCTTTAAGTATTAATATTAAAATCTCGCTGTTCGCATGCATATAAGACTAGTTTCGGCTATATATTTGAACAAGTTCGAACCCACGTGGTTCAATTTCTGGATCCGCCACTGATTGATGAGCATGGATTCTAAGGACCTTAAGAAGAACCATTTCTCATAGCCGATAGTCCATGACATCATTCTTACATGTGTGGAGAGGGATAAACTTGATGAGATCGAGGCACATGGTTGGTTATTGGCCATGTTAGATTCCACCGTCATTATAGATAAGAGCGGTAGTATCTAGGATGAGACTCGAGCCGATATAGCACCGCAAGTACAGCTAAACCCCAAGAACGACTGCTCATTTGCTCAATGTTGCGCACCTCATGCATCGGCCCAAGTCTCATCCTAAATACAACTCTTATCAACAAAATGACGATGGACCCCAACATGGCCAATAGCCAACCCGGAGCCTCGATCTCATCAGGTCTATCCCTTTCCATACATGTAAGAATAATGTCATCGACTTTCGGGTTTGAAAAATGGTTCTTCTTAGGTCATCGGAATCCATGCTCATCAACAGAGTGCACTGTTCGATGAAGTGCGCGTCTTTACTCGAACAACTCATGATGGCTCAGTCAACGGGAAGACGTAGCATGTAAGACACATCGTGCATCATGATGGTCATCTCTCCCCAAGGAAAGTGGAATGAATTCGTGTTAGGCTGCCACCTCTCCACGAATGCACAAATGAGTGGATGGTCAAGATGAGGGAACATGACATATGGGATATGAGATAACCTCGTACCATAAATAATCTGGTGTATCTCTACTCGAGCACCATCCCTCCATGAAACCTAAGTCTAACATGCAGTAAAACGGTCGTGGCACTTTAGGATTCCCCGGTCTTCCCCCACCCCAGTTATTACATGCCACATGGCCCTCGAAACTATTGAGGACAGGGGCATCAATGGGACCCCCTTGCATGGGTCCCACCACTCACCAAGATGTATCTTTGTCCCTACGCCTCTTTCTCGGCCTAGTAGAGGAATAAGATGCCTCAGTAGTTGCAGTAAATCTACCTGCTCTAGTCCTCCTTACTGTATAAACAACATCCTCCTTCTCCTCCTCCTCCACATGTCAATGAGCATTAAATAATGTTTCTTACAAGCTTTTAAGAATGAAAGATTCTCAATTTAATTTTCATCAGGAAGAATTAGAAAGGTTTCAGGGACGGAATGTGTTTTTTGGAGGAGGAAAAGCTAAAATATGATGCCTGTTTTGAAGAAGTCAAAAAAGAGAGACGAGAGAATCAAGGAACTGTCGGAGAAGAATGAGATTGAGAAGAGGCAAGTTGAGGCCTAATTTAAGGCTAGGCGGGAAGAGTTGGATGGCATGCGAAAGATGAATGTTTCCTTGGAGAAGTATAAGTGAGAATCTGATGCTCTTGTTGATGAATTGAGGAGAAGTAATGAAGACAAGGATGAGATAGTCAAGAAGCTCTCAGAGGATATTGAGTTTTTGGAGAGGGAAAAATAGAAATTGTGAAAGAGAAAGATAAGCAACTTGATGAACTGTATTACATAACAATTGGGGACAACCATTAAACGTGCTGAAACCCAAGTCCATGGTCACTAGTCTTGATTTCCTGGAGTGTTAAAATCATTTCCAAGAATTATAATAATACTATCACAGACCTCATAAATTGAAAACATTACATACGCACATTCCCCAACTCCTAATTGATGAACAGTAACCCCAACTATGGCACGATACCTAGCTGGCTAGCTAGAGTTAATCATTAGTACATCTAACCACAATTAACTTAACCCAAACTTAGCTTAGCCGAAATTTGGATAATATAAGTACCAACAGTGATAAGTTTAGTAAGCTCACCATTAGTTCCATCACAAAGAGGTGATATCTTGATAAGAAGATATTCGTCACTTTGACACTCAAATTTTGAAACCTTAAAATGATTGTTCAAATGTACTCCCTTTTTTTAAAAAAATATTGAAAAAAAAGGCATTAAAATAACATAGCAATCTCCCCTACCAATACCGTAATCATGACTTACTATAATATAATTGGAGTCAATCATGACAAAATATTAGAACATGACTATTAAGTGCCCCTTCTGGCTCAATATGGGTGAAACCCTGGGAACATAGTGGCTCAGCATGGGATAACGTACGAGGGATGACATTAGTGTATTTCAGGAATGATTTGTATTAATGATTGGCCAATTTCGAAGAGAACTACTGAGACGGATGAAACCCTTTATCACTATTGGTGTCACCTAGGAATGAATAGCCATTGCATTGATCGAATTCCAGGAATAAATAACTTCGTGTTTAAGGACATGACCAAGGAAGTCTTATGACATGTCTTATGTCATGATTGTTCGGAGACGAAACCAATCTCTCGCGACAAATGATCCCAACAGACATCCCAACACACCCCGTCTTATTATCATGACTAGAATTTGTGTGGGTTGTTCCCATATACCATATTTTGCATAAAGTCAGACCATTATTGTCTTTTAGGAATGATTTGTACTTCTATCTTCAATTTCAGGTCAAATATTAAAATCAAACATCTTTTTATATTATGAAAAACTGTTACAAATAAGTCAACATTTAAGCCATCTGTTAAAAATAAGTCATTCTTTTATTTATTTCTGAATAAGTCAAACTTTAACACCCATCAATTTTAAACAAGTTAAATAACTTGTAACCGGTTCCATTGGTAAAAATATGACTTTTTTTTCACATTTTTTTATTTTTTAAATTCTTTATATTTTCTCTCTCTCCCCTCTCTCCTATCTCTCCTCCCCTCCCCTCCCTCCATGGCTGTCACCTATCTTCTCTCTTTTCCCCTTCAAAATTCTACACAATCACGGAACCACATGTCCTCTTATTCAATCGTTCGAAAACCCTTTCACAAAACCTCATAATCTCAATCCCATTCACTTCTCCACTAACTAAATATGGCCAAAAAAGAAGCAACGTCAGCCGACCCACCAAATCAAAACCCAGAAAATAAAAAGAAAATGAAGGATGCGGTTTGACCTAGTTGAAGGATGCTGAGATGGTGAAGGATGTTGAGTGAATTGTTGAATAAATTGATACTGCCATTTTGCAACTTTTTTTCATTTAACTTTTTTTAATTTTGTTATGACCTATATTTGCTTTACAAAATTTGAAGGGAAGGAATACATTTTGCTCAGGGGTGAAGCCAGACTTGGTTAAGGAGGGGGGCCAAGTACACTTCCCTTTTTTTTATTATTACATTGTGAGGGTCCATTTACTAGAATTCTTTTGGGCCTCTTATATATTATAGGCAGTGGCGGATTCAGGAATTGTCCCGCATGGGTTCGAAGACGTTCGAAAGAAAACTAAGATGAATAATTGATAAAAAAAATGTTTGGATACATTAGTCCGGATATCAATTTAAACTAATAAACAGTAAGTTCACCCATTGTGACTTTTTTATCAAGATATGTTTTTTTTTATTTCTATCAATCTATTAGTTAAATAAGTGTTAAATTTGTCGCATAAGAACTATTATTATGGTAATAAGTTGTCTGTTTGGTAAGAAGAAAAAACCAAAAAATAAGTTTAAAGGCGAAGTTATATGTACGGTAAGAAGACAAAACCAAAAAAAGTACAATGCAACTTGTATTGGGAGAATAGGAGATAGCCAAGAAAAAAAAGAAAAAAAAATAACAAGTACTGCTTATAGGCCAAAAGGAAAGACCTATCCAATTATCACAAGTCATAACGAAGTTCTACTTTTTTTTGTTATGACCTATCCAACTAAACAAGTACTGTATAAACATAGTAATACTACAGATCACTACAAAGACCTATCCAATTATCATAAGTCATAACAAAAAAAAAGTTCGAATTTAATAAAACGCTAAAACTAAAAGGGAAGAAAAAAACAACGAAGTTCTGCTTCTGCTGGGACTCGATCCCGCGCCCACATTGGAAGCAAGCACACTCAGATGACAACCAAAACCACCCTGGCGCTCTTGACTTTCTTGTTTCATTTACACGCGAAAAATATATAACAAACTTATTACTAATTTTTTTATTTTAAAAAAAGGAAAAAACTGCACATTTTTTTTCTCATACGGTTGGGCTAGCAGGGGCCATGGCCCTCTTAGGCCCCTTAATAGCCTCGCCCCTATTTTTGCTGCTTCTTGATATCCTTAGTGAACAAGGTGTTGTGGGCTGAAAAATGGTTAAAATAAGCTGACTGGAGTGAAGCATTAAGAGTTTTAAGACAGTTAAAATAAGGTGTTGTGGGCCTCTGTCACCCCCCCCCTAGTTTTAAGGGTCTTTTCTAGAGAGAGGCTTTTTGGAGAGAACCGTTTTCCATCAAACTAGTCTTCTTTTTTAAGCCGTCGATGAAAAGACTAGATTTTGGGCTTTTCACTTGCATAGTTGCATTCCTGATTTAACGTATCACTGAGATTGTTGGTGATTTTGAGATTGGACTGATGAAGAAATTGGAGAAGGTATTGAGGGGTGAGATTAAGAAAGAGGGAAAAAAAAGGAAAGGTGATGCTGGTTTTCATGGTGATTCAAGTGATGATTATTGTGATTTGTGGCTGTGGAGGGAAAGAGAGGAGGGTGGAGATGATGAGGGTTGGTTTTTTTCCTCAACTTCTAATTTTTTTTAATTAAATTTAGTATTTTGGTGGTGGAAAAGGTCCACAACCATCTGGTGGTGCAACGGTTAAGCCAACCTAGTGGTGGTGGAAAATGTTACCTATTGAAACCTGCTATTGCAAGTTACTTAAGTTACTTTTCAAGCCAACCTGTTAAAAGTTTAAGTGATAACAAAGTTAGTTTATTCTAGGATAATCAAAAGGTTAACTTATTTTTAACAGATGACTCAAAGGTTAACTTATTTATGATAATTTTTCCTTTATATTAAATAAGGATTTTTCTAACCTACGCCAAAATGCATAGGTTAAGAGTATCAAAATTCCTATATAAGATATCATTATACAAAAAGTTTCCTTTTCAAAATCCAACCAAACTAAAAAAATCTTACACAATTATCTCTATCTTAAGTATCTATCTTTATTTATTATCCCCAAATAGAATCTTGATGCATTATATATATTTTTTTAATGAAATCTTGAAATTCTTAACATATGCCTTATGGCATAGGTTAGAAAAATCCATTTAATAAACACTGATATGAAAAAGCTAAACATTTCTTTCGTACGTAAAGCTTTTTTTAGCTACCCTACACGTATTTGCAAAGTTAAAACATTTATTCGGTTTCAAGAATGTTTTGGAGTTATTACATATCATATACGCGTATCAAATGTTTGTGCTACATTTTACAACTCTATTACATAAGCAATTGGGGGACAACTATTGAATGTGCTCTTGCAATCTCCCAATCTCAGCGTTGGAACGGTCCCTCTTGATTGCAGGCGAGCAAAATATGTCACTTTTTTCATTTGTTCAATTTTGCTAAAAGATCCACTGTTTATGCACTAAAAAATCACTAATCTCATATTATATTTCATAAGGATTAGGGCAGCGTTTTATTTTATTTAGGACGTGTCCTTTTATTTTCATGCAAAATCACCTAATAAATAGTAAATTTGAAAAAACATACCTTTTAAAATTTATTTTAATGTCCTAAAACAATTAGGGTCATGACAAAGAATATTGCCATTCCCAAAAATTACCCAATGGCAACGCAATTAATTCCAAAAATACCCCCATGGTATCCCTTCTAGGGAGAGTAATGTTATATGACAAAAATCCATACAAACTTTAGTCACGATAATAAGATGGTGTTTTTCTTATCATTTTTCCTAATGATGTGTTACTTTACCCTATCCTTATGAAGTTAGATTAATTGAGTAACTAAAAGAATTGGTTACAAAGTTTTGTCAAAGTTACTCTGATCTCTTGATTAATTATTTGAATTGCACACAACATGTTTTTTTATAAACCAATCTTATTAAATAATTTTTTATTTATAAAATTTCAGAAGTTAATGATCTCATATTGTCGAGTGTGACAGTAGTGTTGGTTATTCTTTGCCTTAACTTAATTTTTTTTTCTTTTTTTAAAATGAGTTGGTCTTATATTTTCTATTTTTTGGGACACCATGACATCTAACTAATTTTCATAATCTTGCAATACATAAAATAACCATTAAAACGAAGTACAATTGGGGACAAGAATTGAAACTTTCCTACAATAATTAAAGGAGTTGGTGTCTTATATTTTATGAGCAATCGGGGACAAGAATTGAAGTTTGTTGACCGAAATATACAAAAAACTGTAGGGATAAAATATACAAAATATATTGACCAAAATTCTTTCCCCCTAAACCAAAAGAATCATACCTCTAATACGCCAAAGTTTGTTCTCTTTAGTGTGCAAATTAACAAGAGTTATAAAATAGCATCATGTGGTTCAATGCCTACCAAGATAAAAAAAAAAGCTCCTACTTGACTATTAATGTAACTGCTTTTAATTTGACCTTGGCTTGTACTTAAAGGCCGACAATCTATGATAAGATTCCTTACAGTCGTTGTATTTGCTAGAAATGACCCTGACCAATAATCATAATCGTTCAACACGCATTTTTTTAGTGTGCAATATATATAAAATATCTTAAGTTAGTTAAGACAATCTTGATGGATGATATTTACAAAAAGAATGAAACTTTCGTACGGTATAGCATATGGAAGGTATATTGGTTGTATCGGCACACTCTACGTACTTGATCACGTACATTCTGCAATCATGTCTAATAGACACCAAATGATATAAAGTTAGCAAAGAAATATACACTAAGCTAATCCATCGACATCATAAATCGGAATTATTATCCAGTGTACACATTACGATGCCTTAAAATTTGCGAAAAGAAATTAGTATGCAGTCAGTTAATTCGTGGAGGATGCCTTAAAATTTGCGAAAATAAAGTTGTACGCAGTTATTGAATTCATATAGATGATAAATCATACGCATTAGGTTGCCTTTCTATGTTAGGACATCGTATTTCGAAGTCTTCAATATCCTTGAATAGTGGTGCCAACTTGTGATTCTTAAATACATTCACACTCTTATGAACCTAAGAAAAGATGCAATTGTGGTTAATTAGGGACTAAACAATATCTTAGACCATTATTTTGCAATTAAAATCCTGAGTAAGAACACTAGTGTATCATAGGAAAGGATTTTATGCTATCTTTTAGGAAATTACCCTAAGATCGAGTTTGCAGAATAACGACGTAATGACGAATAGTTTAAATCCTTGGAATGTGGTCCCAGGAAGATTGCTATATGAGTAATAGGACTAGATTAGATGCAAAGAAATATCAAAACTGAAATCAATTATCAGGTCCATTAATAGAGCATGTTGATGTTTTCGGAACTTTGAAGATCCATAATGTACACCTTCATATCAATCACATGAATGATGATCTAGAGGACACAAGATCAGTCTCATAGGACTATAGGAGGAAAATAACTATGTTAGGAATTACCTACTATATTAAGGACATGTCCTTAAATAAGAATTAGAGGATAGTATACCAGTTTTATTAATAGAATTTCCAAATAAGAGAAGGGTGTCACATGACAGGACGACTTTGAGGTAATTGAACAAGTATCTTGGAGAGATTAATAATTTATTTATGGATTGGTAATGTAAGGCATCGCACTGGAGATAATTTGAGTAATGTAGACACATCTCCCATTCCATTCAACTCAATCATCAATGGTTTGAAGCCTTAATTGGATCAATAACTTGACTCTTATAGGTCATTGCAGGTGACCATCACAATAGACCAAATACAACAAAGTATTAGAAATGAAACCATGTACCAATTTCGTTATTATATGTCGTCGATGGTCAGAAGCCTTCAACGAATACGTAACGTGCACCTTTTTATACCCTTGATGCCAACAATTGATGTATGTGTGCCTAAGGAAATTAGGAACACAACACTATTTTCTCTAAACTTACGTTTAGTTGTGTAAAGATCCAAACTTTATGTGATTTAGATTGTAAAGATTGCAACTTTAATTAGTATAGTCTCTATTTGTTCCCTCAAGAACTAGAGGATCTCTCTCTAACCTCAATTAGGAGATGCACACAAATCTCAACTTATGTGTTTGGTTCAACAAAACCGAATCAATGCTCAAAGCACTCGAAATTCATAAACTCAAAATCATTCATTCTCTTTATTATTGTTGTTGTTCTAATTATATAACAACCTAAATAAATCCTAAGCACACTCAACTAGCAAACAAGATAAAACATTAAAACTCCTAGCTAAACTAAACAAGCATCACACTCTTAATAAGATAAGTATGAAGAAGCCTATCTAAGCTAGGACATCTAACATCACACGCCTAACTATGGCAGCATACGCCAATGAGGAGACAACACTCCTACTATTATTCTTACTCCTAAAACAAGAAATGAAACAACTAGTTATAAAGCAAATAAAATACATAGTTTCCTAACAGAACTAGGGCACTATATAAAGAGTCCTAACATAACTAGGACTTGTGAAAATGATGTCTTCACACATGCATCATCCTCCCCCTCTTAAAATCCAACTTGTCTCAAGTTGTGTCAAAGCATGGAAGCAGATAACTCATTTGCAATGTGGCGCAAATTCCATGTCCCAACAGCACCTTATATGTATCATAACCAACTTCTTCACTACTTTGAATGGTCCTTCATCCATTGGCTCGTCATTCTTGTGATTGATGTGGAGCTTTTGGGCAGCCAAAGAGAGCCAAACAAAATCACCAACATCTAAACTTGGGGCATGCCGTGTATGCAACAACTTAGCACGCCTCTCCTTCTTGGTTGCAGGGACTTGAAGAACTTCATCTCGACAAGAACTCAAGCATGTATGAGAACCCTTGGTAGCAGCAACCAACCCCATAGCAACTTCCTCCGCAACAACAGTCGTAGTTGGCGGAGAAGCACACCTTGGCGCCAATGGTTTCAAGCCAATGCGTTCCCCATTCACAAGCTCCGAGCATATGTTATCTCTCTCATGGTGAATCACACTCCTATCCCACTGTCATGGATGCCCAAGAAGTAAAGAGCAAGCAGTCATGGGCACCACATCACACCAAATTTGATCCATATAACCACCAATGGGAAAAGAGACGAGCACGTGCTTCTTCACCCAAACACTACTATCAACATTCAACCAACTTAACTTGTAGGGCTTAGGGTGAGGTTGAGTAGGCAAGTTAACCTCGTTCACCATAGAAACAGCACACACGTTAGCACAAGAGCCACTATCAACAATGACGGAGAACGTCTTACCATTAACAAGGCAGCGTGTTTGAAATAATTTCTCTCGTTGTTCTTGCTCGTGTGAAAGTTGTGGTGTAGACATCAAGGTCTTGCACAAGATCAAGTTTTGACGCTCTTGTTCTGGTTCAAACATGGGAGTAGCTTGCCAAAAAATTTCAGTAGCCACGGATTCCAACGTAGTATGCTCGTTGTCACGCTCAACCGAAGCAAAGAGAATTTGGTGATCCTCTTGTGAAATCAGGAGTTTATTGGGGCATTCCCTTTGAAGATGACCAAAAACTCGACATTTGAAACACATATTCTCCTTCATACCTTGTTGGCCTGGCGTGAAAGATGTCACCTCTGCCTTAGAAACAGCCCCGAGACACTCGAAGATGAGGGAACATCAAGGTTGGGTTTCTCAAGCTCGTCACTCCCCTTTGTGGCCTCGGTTGCTGCTGTGTAGCATCCACCAAAGCCCCGAAATTTGGACTCTTGTTGGCGCTGCACTTTCTTAGCCAGCAAACACACTTCATTAAAGGAGTTATAAGGGTGCAATTCAACCACCTGCACAATTTTCCACTTCAAGCCAAGAAGAAACTTAGCCGATTTTTGCTCATCATCATCTTTGCAATCACACGCAAGCCAAAGTTTCTCAAATTCTTCAATGTAACTTTCAACATTTAAACCCTATTGGTGAAAAGAATTTAACTTGAGAAACAATTCTTGTGGATAGGTTTTAGGCACCAAAAGTTTTGTCATCTTGGTGCGCAAATCAGACCAAGTAGTAATCTCCTCCTTCCCTTCCCTTCTTCGTCTATTTTGGTAAGAATCAAGCCAACTAGAAGCATTATCCGTCAAACGCAAAATAGCAAGATCATACCTTTTGCGATCATGCAGCCCTTTGTACGTCAAAAGGCGGTCCATCCTCCGCTCCCAAGTCAAGAACACATCTGGTCCCTTCAAACCATTGAACTCTGGAAGTTCAGTGAGCTTCATGTCATCTTCTTTGCGTGGGGGCGTGGGAGAACGTCCAACAGCATTACTTCGCACATCCTCGAACTTGTCGGCCAAGGCTTGAATTTGGTCGAGCAAAGCTTGGTGGCGCAACTCATGTGCCTAGTGCTTGGAGTTATTGGTGGAGTTATCGAACGAAAGACTGGCTATAGCGCTCATGATTTTATCTAGGCGATCATCCGAACCTATGATGCATAACTCAAACGACTAGGACCGAGAGATTTCGAGAATAGCCCCCTTGCTGGAAATCTGATACCAACTGATGTATGTGCGCTTAAGGAAATTAGGAACACAACACTATTTTATCTAAGCACACGTTTAATTGTGTAAAGATCCAAACTTTATGTGATTTAGATTGGAAAGATTACAACTTTAATTAGTATAGTCTCTTTTTATTCCCTCAAGAACTAGACGATCTCTCTCTAACTTCAATTAGGAGATGCACACAAATATCAACTTATGTGTTTGGTTCAACAAAACCGATTCAATGCTCAAAGCACTCGAAATTCACAAACTCAATATCATTCATTCTCTTTATTATTGATGTTGTTGTAATTATATAACAACCTAAAGAAATCCTAAGCACACTCAACTAGCTAACAAGATAAAACATTAAAACTCCTAGCTAAACTAAACAAGCATCACACTCTTAATAAGATAAGTATGAAGAAGCCTATCTAAGCTAGGACATCTAACATCACACGCCTAACTATGGCAGCACACGCCAATGAGGAGACAACACTCCTACTATTATTCTAACTCCTAAAACAAGAAATGAAACAACTAGTTATAAAGCAAATAAAATACATAGTTTCCTAACAGAACTATGGCACTATATAAATAGTCCTGAAAGAACTAGGATTTGTGCAAATGATGTCTTCAAACATGCATCATCCTCCCCCTCTTAAAATCCAACTTGTCACAAGTTGTGTCGAAGCATGAAAGCACATCACTCGTTTGCAATGTTGCGCAAATTCCATGTCCCAACAGCACCTTATATGTATCATAAACCAACTTCTTCACTACTTTGAATGGTCCTTCATCCATTGGCTCGTCATTCTTGTGATTGATGTGGAGCTTTTGGGCAGCCAAGGAGAGCCAAACAAAATCACCAACATCTAAACTTGGGGCATGCCGTGTATAAAAAAACTTAGCACGCCTCTCTTTCTTGGTTGCAAGGACTAGAAGAACTTCATCTCGACAAGAACTCAAGCATGTATGAGAGCCCTTGGTAGCAACAACCAACCCCATAGCAACTTCCTCCGCAACAGCTGCCGTAGTTGGCGGAGAAGCACACCTTGGCGCCAATGCGTTCCACATTCACAAGCTCCGAGCATATGTTATCTCTCCCATGGTGAATCACACTCCTATCCCACTTCCATGGACGCCCAAGAAGTAAAGAGCAAGCAGTCATGGGCACCACATCACACCAAATTTGATCCATATAACCACCAACTCGAAAAGAGACGAGCGCGTGCTTCTTCACCCAAACACTACTATCAATATCCAACAAACTTTACTTGTAGGGTTTAGGGTGTGGTTGAGTAGGCAAGTTAACCTCGTTCACCATAGAAATAGCACACACGTTAGCACAATAGCCACTATTAACAATGACGGAGAACGCCTTACCATTAACAAAAGGCAGCGTGTTTGAAATAAATTCTCTCGTTGTTCTTACTCGTGTGAAAGTTGTGGTGTAGCAATCAAGGTCTTGCACAAGATCAAGTTTTGACGCTCTTGTTCCGGTTCAAACACGGGAGTAGCTTGCCAAAAAAATTCACTAGCCACGGATTCCAACGTAGTATGCTCGTTGTCACGCTCAACCGAAGCAAGGAGAATTTGGTGATCCTCGTGTGAAATCAGGAGTTTATTGGGGCATTTCCTTTGAAGATGACCAAAAACTCGACATTTGAAACACATCTTCTCCTTCATACCTTGTTGGCCTGGCGTTAAAGATGGCACCTCTGCCTTAGAAACAGCCCCGGAGACACTCGAAGATGAGGGAATATCAAGGTTGGGTTTCTCAAGCTCGTCACTCCCCTTTGTGGCCTCGGTTGCTGTTGTGTAGCCTCCACCAAAGCCCCAAATTTGGACTCTTGTTGGCGCTGCACTTTCTTGGCCAGCAAACAACTTCATCAAAGGAGTCATAAGGGTGCAATTCAACCAAGTGCACAATTTTCCGCTTCAAGCCAAGAAGAAACTTAGTCGATTTTTACTCATCATCATCTTTGCAATCAAACGCAAGCCAAAGTCTCTCAAATTCTTTAATGTAACTTTCAACACTTAAACCCTCTTGGTGAAAAGAATTTAACTTGAGAAATAATTCTTATCGATAGGTTTTAGGCACAAAACGTTTTGTCATCTTGGTGCGCAAATCAGACCAAGTAGTAATCTCCTCCTTCCGTTCCCTTCTTCGTCTATTTTGGTAAGAATTAAGCCAACCAGAAGCATAATCTGTCAAACGCAAAATAGCAAGATCATACCTTTTGCGATCATACAGCCCTTTGTACGTAAAAAGATGGTCCATCCTCCACTCCCAAGTCAACAACACATCTGGTCCCTTCAAACCATTGAACTCCGGAAGTTCAGTGAGCTTCATGTCATCTTCTTTTCGTAGGGACGTGAGAGAACGTCCAACAGCGGTACTTCGCACATCCTCGAACTTGTCGGCCAAGGCTTGAATTTGGTCGAGCAAAGCTTAGTGGCACAACTCATGTGCCTCGTGCTTGGAGTTATTAGTGGAGTTATCGAATGAAGGACTGGCTATAGCGCTCATGATTTTATCTAGGCGATCATCCGAACCCATGATGCATAACTCAAACAACTAGGACCGAGAGATTGTGAGAACAGCCCTCTTGCTGGAAATCTGATACAAACTGATGTATGTGCACCTAAGGAAATTAGGAACACAACACTATTTTCTCTAAACTCACGTTTAATTATGTAAAGATCCAAACTTTATGTGATTTAGATTGTAAAGATTACAACTTTAATTAGGATAGTCTCTATTTGTTCCCTCAAGAACTAGAAGATCTCTATCTAACCTCAATTAGGAGATGCACACAAATCTCAACTTATGTGTTTGGTTCAACAAAACCGAATGAATGCTCAATGCACTCGAAATTCATAAACTTAAAATCATTCATTCTCTTTATTATTGCTGTTAGGAAATTATGTATTTTATTTGCTTTATAACTAGTTGTTTCATTTCTTGTTTTAGGACTTAGAATAATAGTAGGAGTGTTATCTCCTCATTGGCGTGTGCTGCCATAGTTAGGCGTGTGATGTTAGATGTCCTAGCTTAGATAGGCTTCTTCATACTTATCTTATTAAGAGTGTGATGCTTGTTTTGTTTAGCTAGGAGTTTTAATGTTTTATGTTGTTAGCTAGTTGAGTATGCTTATGTCTTCACACATGCATCAATAATCATCAACAAAAAATGTTCGCCTATAACGTCAAAAATGGGAATGTATACCTTCAATTAACACACAAAACAAATTCATAAAGGTGAACATTTAACTGTACATGAACTTAGAGAGTGGAGTGAGCGAACCTGCTCAATACTTCTGAGATCTGAAGGCAAAAAAAACTCAAGCCAGGATCCACGGGTACGAACAATTGATGGAGAACGAGAAGATATATTGCGTGTCGCAATATGGATTACCATATTGCCTTCAAGAGTCAGTAAAGTATTCACTAAAATGCGATATCGGTTAAGGATTCAAGTTATGTCCTAAATGTTGTTAGGACATGACCACAAATAGCTTGCATTTCCAATGTAACTTGTAATTGACAACAAGCTTAAACTATAATATATATCACACAAAAAAATATTTTTTATATAATGTAACCAGGAATGTGGTGGAAAGTATCATTGTTGTACTGTTTTCTTCCATAGGTTTTTGAGCAAAGACGTACATGCACACATCAACAAACTATTTCAAAACAATAAGTACTCGTTTTCAGCAAAGTATGAAGCATGTATATATGGAGTAAAAGTCGCTCTTGTAGCAGGGGCAAGACAACTCATGTTATCTGGAGACTCTAATCTCATCATATCTCAAACGATAGGGATTTGGAGAGTCCGAGACGAGAAACTTCAGTTGTGCACAAAGTATCTTCAAGAGCTGATCTGCTATTTTAATAAAATCAAATTCAAACATCTTCCTCAAGAACAGGATAGCTTCACTGATGCTTTAGTCGATCTCACTGCCAATTTGACACGGGAAAATGGCACAAAAATCCAATCAGTTTTGGTTGAAGAAAGGAAAGAGCCTACTATGACAGTGGCACATATTGCTTATACGTTAGCTCAACAAGATGATGATAATGTCTGGTACAAGGATATCAAGACCTTTCTGGAAACTATGCAGTATCAAGAGGGAAGTGGCAAGATGGATCATATATCCATTAGAAGACTAGCTGCTCATTTCCTCATATTGAAGGGCATACTTTTTTATAAAGTGTAAGATGGTATTCTACAACTCGCGTGAATGGTAAATGAGAAGGGAGCAATCTTGGAAGAAGTCCATAGGGGAGAATGTGGACCCTATATGAACGGGAGGATGTTGGCTCGTAAAATTCTGCGAGCAGGTTTCGATTAAGTACTCGAAAAAGTGATTGCATCAATTTTATCTCCCTTGCAAGCATTGTCGGATATTTTCTAACCTCAATCATATGCCACCTACGTCATTATATAATATGACTTCTCCTTGGCCATTTTCAAGTTGAGGCATAGACATATTCTGACAAATTCACCCAAAGGCTTCAAACGCGCACCAGTAGATTCTCGTGGCAATTGATTACTTTTCAAAGTGGGTTGAAGCTGCGTCATTTTCCAAACTAGGGGCAAAATAATTCTTGAAGTTTGTGATCCACACGTTATCTGTCGGTATGGAATACCTTTTGAAATAATCTCATATAATGGATCTTAAAGCAACTCTCGTAAAATATGCAATCAAGCATCATCAGTCCTCACCTTATCGTCCTCAAACCAATGGAGCAATGGAAGCAGCCAACAAGACGATTAAGACTATTGTGGAAAAAATGATTGAGAAGACTAGAGAATGGCATGACAAACTCCCATATGCCCTTTGGGGATATCGAATATCAATCAAACCCCCAAAAGGAATGACCCCATAATATTCATTGGTTTACAAGACAGAGTCAATCCTGCCAGTCGAGGTGGAGATACAATCTCTCTGGGTCATAGGCAAAAGTGAAATCTCATATGACCAGTGGTACAAAACTCGTTATGATGAGCAAGCATTTGAATATGAACATACAAGTCTATCAACGGAGAATCGCTCGTGCATTTAACAAGAAGGTCCGAGATAGAGATATTCAAGAACGCGACTTGGTCTTAACGAAATAGAGCTCCATTGCATGATCCTCGGGGAAAAAAATATAAAAATCCAAAAAAAAAAACAAAACCTACTCACTCTCAAAGAGAAGAGAGAACAAAAATCCAAAAAACAAACGTAATCACTCGCTCTTCGTTTCAGACATTGAGGTTTCCTTCGCGAACTCTTCGCTTAAACTAATTAATCTCTTCGCTTCGCGAACTCTTCTTCCTTCGCGTCTTTTCGCTTCGCCTAGCTTCTTTCTTCGCCGGATTCGTTTCAGATCTTGAGGTTTCAAAGTGAGGAGGGCGGATTGAGTGACATGGGGAAGGCGGATTTGTTTAGGGTTTTGAAGTGAGGAGGGAATTTGAGTGAGGAGAGAGACACGACTGGGTGAGAGAAATTTAGGGTTTGGATTAAAATAGAGAAGGGGTGAAAGAGAGTGAAGAGGCTACTGAATAGGTAGGGACGAGGGACGAGGGAGGAGGTGAGAGAGAGGCGACTCAAATTTTGGGTTAATGAATGTGTTGGACACTGATGCATCTAATTTGTGAGCAAACATTGGGCCGGGGAATGTTGAGCTAAGTTTATTGAAATGGGCATTGTGTTTTGGACCATTAAGCTGATCCGGTTTGGAGGAGAACCGGATCAATTTACAAAACTGATCCAGTTTTCCTTTAAACCGGATCAGTTTATTGGCCCAAAAATTTGCGCCAAAAAAAATTGAATTTACTGATCCGGTTTTGGGAGAACCGAATCAGTTTGTTTGTGTCATTTAAGGTTTATTCCACTAGTGATTATAATCCTTTTTAGGCCCATATAAGTCTAGTTCATGTCAAAATCTAGGCCCATTTGCATCTTTATGTGAACTCTAGTCTATGTCAAGCCCAGTCCAAGTCTAATCCCAGTCCATTGCAATTTATGTCCAATCCTAGTCTATTTCTAATGTCAACCCCATGTGCATTTCCAAGTCTAACTTCAAACCAATATAGGACTAAGTCCAAAATCCGGTCCATATAAGGCCAAATTCATATCCTAAGTCTAGTCAAATTCATTCCAAACCCATATAGGACAAAGTCTGATCCAAACCATTAAGCCTAGCGATGCTAGTCATCCTTAAGACCATAACGACACCCTTTGACCTAGCGAATCTAGTCATCCCTAAGACCATAACGACACCCTTTGACCTAGCGAAGCTAGTCATCCCTAAGATCATAACGACACTCTTAGACCTACAGAAGCTAGTCATCCCTAAGACCATAACGACACCCTTTCGAAGCTAGTCATCCCTAAGACCATAATGGCACCATCCTTAAGACCGTAACAACACCCCTTTGACTTAGCGAAGCTAGTCACCCTTAAGACCATAACAGCACCCTTTGACCTAGCGAAGCTAATCAACCCTAAGACCATAACGACACCCTTTGACCTAGCGAAGCTAGTCATTTGTAAGACCATAATGGCACCCTTTGACCTAGCGCAGCTAGTCAACCCTTAAGACTATAACGACACCTTTTGACCTAGCGAAGCTAGTCATCCCTAAGACCATCATGGTAATCCCTAAGTCTAGCGAAGCTAGCATTCCCTAGTACACATAGGAAATTGTTGAGTCTAGGCTGCTTAGTCTAATATAAGTTCCAAAGTCTAGTTGTCTAGCTTGCTTGCTCACCTGTAAGTTCAAGGTCTAGTTGCCTAACCTGCTTTAAGAGTCTAGTTTCTCCTATCAACACCAAAGCCCAGTCATGGAGTCTAGTCTGCTTGCATAGTCCAGTCCAGTCCATATTTGCATTTGCATACAATTAGGCCCATACTACTTCAAAGCCCATACCTTTTCCATTTCTATCAATCATTTCCATTTCTCATTTTCTATTTTCATTTCCCATTTTCATTCTCATTTTCCATTTACATTTGCCATTTCCCATTTCTCGTTTTCATTTTCATCTCTCATTTCAAAAAAATCATTTCTTAAAATTTACGAGCTCCATTCGATTTCTTTTCAGGACAGGTCGTGAGATAATAACTTGGGAACGTCCGACAGAGAGGAAACAAGGTCAACCTACTCGCAGACTTGTCAAATGAATTCTCACTAATCTTCAAAAATCTCTCTACCTATTCAGACCTCTTAATCTTGCATAACCCTGACCTTGCATTACATTCATCTTTTTTAGCCTTGCATAATCCCGACCTTGCATGGCGTTTCATCTTCCCTAGCTTTGCATAAACTTAATCCTTACATAGTGTCTCATGCATCCTTAGAGAGTCTAAGTTTGCATATTTTGCATCATTATGTGCACTATTATGTAAGTTGTTTTCACCTATCTGCTAACATCTTTTCCTGCAGGTAATCAGATTACTTGTATTTATCGTCTTGCAGACTAACTTTGTTTTGCAGAAACCGCCGATATATAGATCAGTTCTAAACTGCATAGCGTTTAGAAACGTTCTCCGTCCCGACACCGTATACTTTGACTATCGGTCTCCTGAACCTCAGTCAATGTGGGGGCTTATGTAGACTCATAATTGTATCTCCCCATTTAATGACCCAATGATGAAACATACAGTGGTCTTAATTGGTCCGACCTAAGAGGAGAGCAGTCCGAATAGCCAAGTCCAAAACAATTGTAAAAGCGTAAAGCTTATTTATTAACAATAAAGATCCAAAATCCTATTTCAAAGCCTAATTAGTTATTGCTAATAACTAATTGTATTTTGAGCCCAATCCTTTGAAAAGCCCAATTAATTATTTATGATTATTAATTGTATTAATTATTTTGATTAATATTTTCAGAAAGCTGTCAAAACGTGTCTGACACAGGCAGTGCGCCTGGCGCGCCACGTGCGCCCGACGCATTGGCTGAGCCGCGTCAGGCGCACCAATCTACGCATGACACGTGGCTCTGTGCGTCACGCAGAGTCGTGCGTCTAGAGCCCTCTTTGCGTGATGCGCAGTTTTCTAAACTAATATTTTGATATAAATAAGCAGTGATTTTCATAATCTAAAAAAAAACACTTTTCACATATACGTTCTATACTTGAATACTTGCGAATTTTTCTCAACACTCTCAAAACTCTCACACTTTTATATTTACAAACACACAAACATATATTTACAAACCTACAAACACATACTTTTAAACACATATACTGGTATTTCGATTGATCTTCAGGCTTCACGATTGCTCTTCCCGAAGTTCGTTATTCCCTCAGACCCAAGCCACACCGGTATATTCCTGAGGGTCCTTGAATTTTCTTTCCATCATGTAGATCGTTAATATAAAAACGTTCTTCTGTGTATTCTATCCTCCATTCTCTTTATTTATTTTTTCATATTGTTATGATTGTCTTGTTCATGTTTTCATCACCTCACATGATTATTATTGCTAATCAAATACCTAAAGAACTGTTCTAACATTAAATTTAGATAATTTAGACAACCTGTTAGGTTCCTATATTTTGATTGCATAATAACATGTCAGAAAAAATTAGTCTTTTGTTTGTTTGACGAACCAACATAGATTAATTATACATCGCATTAAAACGTTGACTGATTATTCTTTTGCATAAAACTTGACATGAATCGATATTAAGTAGAGGCCATCAATAGCGAATGTGGTTCCTGACCGTATTCGTACCCTCACCCCCGAACTCAATCTATGGTTCGTTGATAATTAATGGAGTCATGATAGGGAAATATACATTGGATAAGTCCCTAAGTTTCCCCTACGATTTCCCAATAACCAATTAGGTTTATGAGTCATCCTTTAAAGACTTGTTAGTTATTTCAAAACGTTTTCAATAAAAGCTTTACAATAAGGTAATCAAATACGCGCTCATCCCGCGTAGGCAATAAAAACACACCTACATGCCCTAATATGACGTTGTAAGCTGAAGGACAATCAATGACATTAAACTTGGTCAGCATGTTTATTCCTTAGGAGAATGTCGACAGATTGACTTCTCGGATGGTATGAAGTGCTTCACCGCTGAGCTTGACAAGGATGGTTGACCTTCTGACTATGTTTTTATCGTCGATCTCCATATCTTTTAGAGAATTCTAAAATAATACATTAGCAGAGCTTCCATTGTCGACCAAGACTCTTTTCATCAGGAAATTACTGATGGTCGATGATATAACCACTCCGTCATGGTGTTGGTCATAGAATTGTCTAAAGTTGCTGTCATTGAAAGTAATGGTCATGCTTTCCACATTATACATCGTTCTGGACGAGCATTTATAGGGACCACCATTGTAGACGTACTTTATCTAGATATTATATGTTTGTCAACAAATATCTAATCTGCCAGAAATTACATTAATTACCTTTACACGGGATGGTGGTGCATAAGTCATCATTATTGACAACTTCCTTGCTTCTTTTCCTGAGGAGTTCTTTTAGTTGCATTTATTTTATAAGGTTTCCAACTTCATTCCTTAATGTGATGCATTTGTCGGTCTAATGTCCATAATCTTGTTGGAAGTCACACCATCTCGAATAGTCTTTACGTGAAGCTGGTTTATCGCTCTTCTGTGTCCATTCTTCGATGTATGGCAACAAGTTAGGATAGTCCTTCCAGTCTTCATACTATGGTTTTTGCACATTATTAACATTTTGTACCTTATCTAGGCGACTATATGGCTTTTATCGCTAGGTTTTGTATTGTTGTTGAGGAGTGCAGGTTCTCTTGTTGTTTTTCTTGTTGTTGGAGAGTTTCCCCTCTAGCGATCAGAATTAACTAAGGGAATATTGCTCTCAATACATTCTTGTAATTAGAACATAGAATGAAGTTTTTAGAGACTGAATATCTCGGCTTGTAGCTGGATTTCTCCATGCCTTTTCCTTTCTTCTTCTTATCTTTTATAGCTATTTCTCTAGCGTTTGAAATCGTGATCACTTGATCATTGGAGTTTCTTGTTATCTTTTTCTAACTACTTCGTTTTCTGGTCTAATAGTAAAGATATGCCTCCCTTGATATTAGGAACAACCATAATGTATGCCAGCCCTCATAACAATAATCCTGCGCAGATATTAGCACGCGTCTGCTTTCCATGATTTTAGCAACTGTAGCTTAACAACATTTTTGTCTTGACATCAGTTGTTCTTTGCTGTCTTGAATTCTGGACATATCTAGTATACAAGATCTAACAGTAGAAAATTATGCCATAACGGAATCTATGATTGTTTTTTTTACAGGAGAATATATGATTGTTGACGCTATTCTAACGGAGAAGGTATAATAATAAATCAAAGGGTAAAGGTCTTTTTTATTTATTTTATTTTTTTGATAAGGAGAGAAAACTTAGGAAGACCTTTCAATCAGGGGGCCAACCTAAAATATCCTTGTGGACGAAAAGAGAAAAATCAATATCATAAGGAGGATAATTATAGACGAGATTCGAGAGAGAGTGCCCACGATACGCCATTAAGTCCGCTGTCTTGTTTGCTTCCCGAAAACAATGTTGAACCTGAAAAATGTCAAATTTAAGCAAATTAGCATTGACTTCTAAAATGATATTATGAATTTCCCAGGGGACTTTCCAGACATTCCTAACAGCATTAATAACAGCGAGATTTTCGCCTTCAATCTCTAGCTTAGAAATATTAAGCGACAAAGCCGCAATAATGCCTTCCTTGAGACCCCAAGCTTCAGCTTGCAGAATGGAAATGTTAGGACCAAGCGAACGGGCTCCAGCCATAAGAGCATCACCTGAAGTGTCCCGGATCACAAAGCCCAGCACAGCATTAACGTAATTTAATTTGGACCATCAAAATTAAGTTTGCTGAAGCCAGGAGCGGGGGGGACCAGGCCGAACCAGGACCTGTGCGAGGTTTATTACTCTTGGTTTTTGCAGCTAGATTAGGCTTAGAGCCCATTTCTTCCGAAGTAAGAGCTTTGGACCACGAGGAAGCAAAGTTACTAATAATACTTGCCTTCCTAGAGGAAACCACTTCATCATTAAAAACAAACTTATTCCTGAAAAACCACACAAACCACCAAACAAAGGAAAAATGCGAAATTTCTGATTTAGACGACAGCGAGAGACAAGCTTCCAAAACAGAACGGAAAGAAGTAAGATCTATATTTGCTAAACAAGAAGGGGGGGGGGCTCGGCCAATCAAACGAGGCCTTAAGATGGGAAAAGATATCTAAAGTAAAAGGGCAGGCAAAACAAAGATAGCCTATAGATTCACCTGCATTATTACAGAACACGCATTGTTGCGGCAAAAAAATATGACTTTTCTCAAGACGCAATTTAGACGGGATACCATCATTACAAGCTTTCCAAAGAAAGTTTTTAATTTTCGGAGGAATATTAAGCTTCCAAATCCAGTTATACTCAACTTTTTCTAAAGAGGAGGGAAGAATCCCTTGAGCAAGAAGAGCCCCACTTTTAACCGAGTACTCACCATCAGCCGTAAGGCCCCAGATGAGATTATCTGGTTGGGACTCAGAGGGGATATAAATAGAACAAATATGTGAAACAATGTGAGGGGGGACCAAGGCAAGAAGCATCTGAGAGTTCCATTGCCCCGAAAGGCGGGAATACATCTATTGTCGATGATTTTCGGAACCCGGAGATAGGAGTAATGATAGATTTTAGAGAATATTGGAAAACCCAATCATCCATCCAGAAGTTAATACTTTTACCATCACCAATCTGCCAACGTAAACCTTTTTAAAAAATATCACGTAAACTTAGGAGCTTACGCCATTGCCAAGAAGCCGATTTAGAAGCTTTAACAGAAAAAATAGTATTAATTTTTTATGTACCTTTTTCGAACTAATTTGACCCACAAATCATTATCTTTTTTTAAAAATCCTCCACAAGAGCTTCATTTGAAGAGCTTGGTTGTTAGCTTCAGCTTTACGAAAACCTAATCCACCCACCGATTTTGGTTTGCAAATTCGATCCCAACCAATAAGGTTAGGGGATTTATTAGTGGTTTCCTTATTCCAAAAGAAATTTCTATATGTTCTATCCAGATTCACCGGGAATAGATTTAGGCAATAGAAAACTTTGCATTTGATAACTAGCCTTAGCAGCAAGATTTAATTGGAGAAGAACTGATCTACCTGCTTGGGAAAGAGCATTGGCTTTCCATTTAGGGAGTTGGCTAGTCGTTTTACTTACCACGGAGCTAAAGGTTTCTTTAGTCACCTTAGAATGAATAATAAGGCAACCCAAATAGTCCCATAGATCATTAGTTTCCTGCATTTGAAGGATAGAGGCAAAATCACATTTTTCTGCCTCTGAGATATTACTAGTACATTGGAAAGAAGATTTATGATAATTGACTAGTTGACCAGACATCGAACAGTACTTATCTAAAATTTGACGGATGATCAGACAACTATAATTAGTGGCTTTAGCAAAAATCATTGTGTCATCTGCAAAGGTAAGAAAAGGAACTCGCATACCTGTTTTACCAATGGGAACTCCAACTGGTTTAGTAGGGCCTAAAGCAGCTGAAGAAAGTAATCTAGCGAGAAGCTCAGCACACAAAATAAATAAATAAGGAGAAAGAGGGTTATCTTGTCGAATCCCTCTAGAAAAGGAGAATTTATCACCTGGAAGCCCATTTACTAAGACAAAAAAGGATGAAGAAGAAACACATTCCTTGATCCAACCTGTCCATTGCGGACAAAAACCTAATTTATCAAGAGTGGAAAAGATATAATTCCACTCTAATCTATCATAAGCTTTCTCCATATCCAGTTTAATGGCTATCCAACCATTAGAACCTGATTTAGTTTTAAAAGATTGAAAGATTTCATGGGCAATAAGAATATTATCCTGAATTAACCTATCATGAATGAAAGCACCTTGAAGGGGATCGATAATCTAACCCATGACTTCCTTTAATCTATTAGTGATGATTTTTGAGATTATTTTATAAATGGTTGAATAGAGGCTAATGGGTCGGAAGTGGTTGGCAGAGGAAGGATTATCAGGGGCTAGATCAAAAGCATCAGCTTTAATCTCGTCTCCAGAAACTGTCGAAGTTAGGAAAACATTATTTTCTTCAGAGATGATGTTATCCAAAAGAGAAAAATCGTAGTCAGGATGAAAATAAACTGAACTATCAGAGGAGAATCTAGCTTTGAAAGAATTAGTTAATTCTTGAGAGATAGCATCGGGCTTGGTGATTACTTCACCTGTTGAAGAAACTATTTCTTTAATTTGATTCCTATTACGTCTAATGGACGCATGAGTATGATAGTAAGATGAGTTAAAATCTCCCAAGAGAAGATAATCAGTTTTACTCTTCTGTTTCCAAAATTCGTTGCTAAAAGTTAATAAACTGGAACGTTTTTTAAGAAACATATCTTGTTTAGTTTGATAGGTAAGATTAGAAGGATCAGCTAGGAGGGAAGATTGTATCTCCTGCAAACGTTCGTCAACTTTCCTTAATTGGTGAAAAATGTTGCCAAATTGAGATTTGTTCCAATTCTTGGACTTATCATTTAATAACTTACACTTTTTAACTAGTCAAACATATGTGAACCATCAAAATGGGTGCACCAAGTTTTCTTTACAAGGGTGTCATAATCTTTTCTAAGGCACCACATTTTTTCAAATCGAAAAGGAGGAGCCTTTGAATTATTAGAAGGGAGATAATTAAGGACAATTTCACAATGGTCTGACGAAGTGAAGACATGGTGAATTAGTCTAGCTTGTGAGAATAAAGAAATCCACAAAGTTGATGCTAGACCTCTATCAAGTCTTTCATGAATGTTGTTATCATCCGATTTTTTTTTCTCCATGTGAACCCAGGACCTGAAAATGGCAGCTCTGCACAAGGGAGACTACTCAAAATATTATTCATGGTAATGAATCTAGAAGCGAATACGATAGCATCCCCTTTTTTATCATTTGCGTTTGAAATTTCATTAAAATCCCCTAATATTACATAAGGGAGTTGAAAAGAAAGGGCATAAGCAATGAGTTCAGACCAAAATTCTTCCTTGAATTCTTTCTTAGCAGGTGCATAAATGAAAATGGCAACATAGCTAATATTAGAGCTTGCAATATGAATCAAACAAGACATAAATCTAGCAGCTTTATATATAATAGAGAGACTGAATGGTTAGACACTACAAGTTTTCCACATTAACCATAATCCACCAGAATAGCCTATAGTTGGAATAAAGTCAAAAGCGTGGAAACCACATTGATTAATCATAGCCTGGGAGGGGGGGATTGTGATTTAACTTCACAAAGCATCAAAATTCTAACATTGTTATGCAGATAAAAATCCCGAGTTTCTACCAAAGCATTCTTTCTAGCACTGCCACGAATATTCCAAAATGCAATAGACATTATTTAATCACAAAAGGGTGAATAGTTGGCTACCATTCATCTTAAGAGAGATTATAAAAACCTAATTCCACATACATTCACGACAGAGTGCAATAGTACTCTTTAGGGTTGTGAGGTTATTTAACTTATAAAAACTCCAATTGATCTTCTGACATAGAATCCAATAATAACTAATATACAACTTTCTAACTTGCAACCTGAATATCCAATTGATCAAACAAGAGAATAAAAGGTCATAACTCATAAGCCATCTATTTTCATAATCAAATAAACCCATCATTACTTGACAATAATAACTGTAATAACTGAGCTTTGCTAATGTGAGGACCATTTTCAAGACATAATCATTAGTAGGCGAAAACAGAGTCAAATGAATATCTTTATTACAGAGACTACTTGGGCCTAGATTAGAATTATCCAGGTTACCGAAGAAAAATCTTCGATCTCTCTTGATTATAAGAAAGAACTTCTGAAAAATTACCTGGCTTACACGAGAGAACTCAGGAAATGCCAATATTATTTTTCCCAAGCAAAAGTGTCTGAGAAGAACATTAGACTTTATTGTAATAATGTATAAACTAGAGTGAATAACAACCATTATAATAGTACAACGACACTTAAAAGGAGTATGCACTAGGAGATACTTTCTTAAGAAATTAAGACGGAGGAACTTCAACGTCCTAAAAATTATGATAAAGGTTATTTGGGAAGCCTGCTGTAGGCACAATAGCTTGATAATATAGCAAAGAGAGCTGAAGAATGGACTTAAAACATATCCAATCCAATAGCTTCTGTAGCCTAAATTGGAGTTTTTATAGAAAAATAAAGCTTTGTAATACAACCAACAACATCCAATCCAATAACTTTTGAGGTCTAAGACGGATTTCGTTGTGTTATCCATTACATGGATAGCCACTCCAAAATCAGAAGTTGGCAATTTTAAAGGGCTAAAACTGATAGCTAAAACAAGCATATGTAGAAAGCAAATCATTAACCAAGTCCTCAGAAGGATGATGCCAATATACTTAATCAACCAAGAAGAATCAATAAGGATACCCCTTATAAGGAATCCGATTTCCTTCAAAGCATCCAATATCACGAATATTTCACAACTAATAGGACTTTCGAACCTCAAAATTAACATCGAAGGAACTATATTAGATGGAATAAAGGTGATTATTTCGTCAGTTTCTAACAAGAATTCTACTTTTGATATAATATCTAACAACAAGAAATTATAAAATTTCCTTACCAACTTTCTGCTTGCAATAAATGCAAAATAATGAATGAAATGAGAGCCACAACATCCACTACTTCTGCTTAGACTTGTAAAATTGCTTGAAAAGTAATCCAATTGGGAGTAATGATTAGTTGAACACATAATCACCCCCCATATAAAAATTTTGAACTCCCAAAGATGAAACATAGCAAAGTCTTCAAAAATGAACTCTGAGAATAACGGTGCAGCAACACCATGAAGCAGAACACCTTTAATGGAAAGCGAAGAAATTGGAGGACGCAAAGCCGGCATTTGAACAGTACCACGAAGCCCACAGATGAAAATGAAAGCACACACCCTACAAACCCTAACCAGGAAGCCTAATTTAAACTTGAATGGAAGAAACAAGAACCCTTTAATCTAATCTAAAGAATGGAATGAAATTCCTACATAAGAAACAGATGAAATTATCTGTATAACATCCAGTAGCTGAGACAAAATACTCTCGGCAACTGAGAATTTCGTTCGAGAATCTGAGAATTTTTCCGGGTTAACAAATTGAGGGAAACTTTTGTGCTGAATTACAAACAAATTTGGGAACTGGGTTCCATTAATCACAGGAACTACTGATAGGAGACAGATGATGGGAAAATTCAGGAAGGCTTTGACATTTTGGATGGAAACAAAACTCACGAAATTAAATTGGGGAATTTTTTGATAACTTTGACTAGGGTTTCTATGTTTTTCGGTGTTTGAGGACTTGGAGCTGGAGTCTATCTCTAACTTTCTCTCTCATGACTTGAGATCTTTATATCGTAAAGGTCTTTTTTATTCTTTTTTATTGAGTTTTGCTAAATGTCGCCCTATAATTTCTTACTATCGCCTTGTAATTTGTACATTTGTACAATATCTCTTTCCTCCATTCCTTCTTTCATTTCCCTTTCTTTACTCCATTCCTCCTACCCCACCCACAACACTGTACCTCAACCACCATAGTTGCCACAACACAAACCAAAAAGAAAGAAGAAAAGGAAAAAGGAGAACATTAGATCAAATCGAATCGAAAAACCAAAAATGATAGACACCAGAACCACCACACACCGGTTCGCATTCTCTTCTCCAGTCACGGTCGCATCTTCTCTCTCCTCCAAACACCAAAATGATAGGCGCCTGTTGTAGACGTCAACCATAGGGTCAGGCTTCCTTGATAGGCGCCTACACCTATGGTGGGGCGTCTATAATAGGTAGGAGTGTAAGTTATTTGCTTAAAACTGAAAACCAAACCAAACCAAACCAAATCGAATTAGTAATTTAGTTTGGGTTTTTTTAGAAATCGGTTTGGTTTGGATTCCAAAAAAAAAAGAAAATTCGATTTTTCGGTTTGGTTCGGTTTTGACTTTGGAAAACCGAAAAAAACCGAACCAAACCGAAATATAGATATATAGGGCCATATCAAGGTTTATACTTCCTCCGTTCCAAATTAAACGCAACAGTTTCCGTTTTTGGCAGTTTCAAATTAAATGCAACAAACTCATACTTTCCTATTTTAGTATGAATTTTGAATGTGATATTACAAAAATACCCTTACTTAAAAATTAAAACACATATTATACAACCCAAATAATTAAATTACTAACCTAACCAACATTAATCTACCAAAACTTCACCCCCCCTCTCTCTCCAACACCCATCTTGACCACCATCATCATCAGTTCATCACCTTCAGTCCTTCATCCACTACCAACTTCCATCTTCATCACCCAACACCTATATCCACCATCATCCACCACCACCAACTTCCATCATCATACCGTCACCATCACCCACCACCACCACCACCACCACCACCACCATCTTCATACCGCCACCATCCTCCTATCTCCGGCCTCCGTGATTTCGAACACCATCACCGCCATCACAACCATTTTCTCTCTCCTCACCACTCCCAGAAATCAACCCACCACTCCACAAATTCAACCCACCAGGCACGATTTCCACCAACACCCACAACAATCAGTCGCGATTTTCGCCTTCGATCTCCTCCCCCACCAACCCAAGACCACCGACATCCTCCATCCTCCATCACCTTCGCTCTCCTCTACCGGCGCCGACAACAGTCTCTCACCTCCATCTTCTTTCGTTCTATCTCCGTGATTCTCTCTCTTCTCGATTGATGGTAGTTTGGGGACACTCTTTAACTCTCTTCACCATCACATCTTCATATCCCTCTCTTCTCTTCTTTTTTTGGTTGATTTGGGGTTTGGAATTTCGGTGGTTAAGGTTGTAGTTTGCGCCTTGTGGTGGTGTTTTTAGGGTTTTTTGATTGATTTCGGTGGTGTTAGTGGTGAAATTGGGGTTTGGTGGAGGATTTCGATGGTGTTAGTGGTGAAATTGGTGGTGGATTTCGGTGGTGTTGGTAGTGTTTTGATTGTGGTGGCGTTTCGGTGGTGTTGCGGTGCCTTGGTGGTGGTGGTGGCAAGGTCTCTGGTGGTGGTGGTGGCAGGTGCCTTGGTGGTGGTGGTGGTGGCCGTGCCTCGGTGGTGGTGGTGGTGGCGGTGCCTCGGTGGTGGTGGTGCCTTGGTGGAGTAGGTGGTGGTTGTATTAGGTGGTGGTGGTAGTTGGTGGTGCTTAATTGAACTAAACACTTACCCTCCCTTTTTCTAATCACCCCTTAAGAAATTTCAACTAGGAGTCCGTGCCATGAGAATTGTTGCGTTTAATTTGGAACGGAGGAAGTATATCTGAAGTCTCGTTCCAACACTAAAAAAATATGTGCTTTTGGCCTTTTACCACTTTAGGTTTCCTTTTCTCATAAACCCAAAGTCACGTTAGTCACCAACTCAGAAGTGACAACACCACTATTCCACTAAAACCCTAAGTAAGTCACGTTGTTTCTTGCTCCTCTCTCTCTCTCTTTCTTAAGTCAGTAAGTTTTAGGTTTCCTTTCCTCCATTTCTCTCTCTCCTCTCATGGTTGAAGATAAGGTCAAAGAGCTGCTATGTCGTTATTGCTCTTATATGCTGGAATTTTCTCACTTTTCTTGCTCCTAGCTGCTGCCATTTAATTGTTTATGTAGTTGATTTAGGATTTTTAATGAAGTGTTTATATTTTAAGAAATGGTTTGGTAGTATAACCATAAACATGTATCAAGTGTTGGGAATTTCCTTTTGCTGCTGCCATTTTCAGTTGGTACATTGTATGTTGTACTTTTCAAACTTAAAGGTCTTGGAAATAAGGGTTATTTTTATTAAAAAGTTTGTTTAATTTCTATTTGGTTTGGTTTGGATTTTGGAATATAATAAAATTTCGATTTGGTTTGGTTTTGGTTTTCAAATTTTGGTTTGGTTTGGTTTAGTTTGGGTTGAGCCGAATCCCGTTTTGGATTTGGATTGAAAATATTAAAATCGAATTTATTTCGGTTTGGTTTGGTTTGGTTTTGTCCTAAAATCGAACCAAAAACCGAACTTACACCCCCTAACAATAGGCGCCTCACCATAGGTGCATACGTTTATCATGGACGCCTCATCCTATGGTGGGGCGTCTACAATAGGCTCCTAACCTATGGTTCGGCCAACCATCAAAAACGCTTGAGAGATTTGAAAAAAATAAAAATTACCTTTTTTCGACATGTATTTCTTCTGAGGCGACCTATGGGCAAGGTAGTGATGGTTTTTTATTATCTCGGTTTTGATGACAATGATGTTGGTGCGGTGGTGGGGGGTGGTGCTTATTCGGTGGGATGAGGAGGTCTTGTGGTTGGATGGTGAAAGGAAGGCAGGAAAGAGGAAGGAGGTAAAGGAAGGAATGGGAAAATACATAAAGGGTGAGCCTTTATATATTTAGGATGATAGTACTCCCTCCGTCCTTAAATAGAGTGCCCGTTTCTTTTGGACACAAGTATTAAGAAGAAATCATGTGTAGGGCCTTAGTTGTATTAAATCATAATTAAATATATAGAAGTTGGTACACTTTTTATGAATTGTTTATTAAGGAGAGAGAATGTGGGCCATATGGGAAAATTGATGATATTATAAAAATTGAAAGTAAAGTAATATTTTAATTGGTGGACCCATACCAAATAAGGAAATGGGCAATCTATTTGGGACAAACATAAATGAAAAAATGGACACTCTATTTAGGGACGGATGGTGTAAGAAACTAAGAATTGCCCTCTTGCCTCTCTAAACACAAAAAAAAAAAAAACTGAACTATCAGAGGATAATCTAGTTTTGAAAGCATTAGTTAATTCTTGAGAGATAGCATCGGGCTTGGTGATTACTGCACCTGTTGAAGAAACTATTTCTTTAATTTGATTCCTATTACGTCTAATGGACGCATGAGTATGATAGTAAGATGAGTTAAAATCTCCCAAGAGAAGATAATCAGTTTTACTCTTCTGTTTCCAAAATTCGTTGCTAAAAGTTAATAAACTGGAACGTTTTTTAAGAAACATATCTTGTTTAGTTTGATAGGTAAGATTAGAAGGATCAGCTAGGAGGGAAGATTGTATCTCCTGCAAACGTTCGTCAACTTTCCTTAATTGGTGAAAAATGTTGCCAAATTGAGATTTGTTCCAATTCTTGGACTTATCATTTAATAACTTACACTTTTTAACTAGTCAAACATATGTGAACCATCAAAATGGGTGCACCAAGTTTTCTTTACAAGGGTGTCATAATCTTTTCTAAGGCACCACATTTTTTCAAATCGAAAAGGAGGAGCCTTTGAATTATTAGAAGGGGGATAATTAAGGACAATTTCACAATGGTCTGACGAAGTGAAGACATGGTGAATTAGTCTAGCTTGTGAGAATAAAGAAATACACAAAGTTGATGCTAGACCTCTATCAAGTCTTTCATGAATGTTGTTATAATCCGATTTTTTTTTCCTCCATGTGAACCCAGGACCTGAAAATGGCAGCTCTGCACAAGGGAGACTACTCAAAATATTATTCATGGTAATGAATCTAGATGCAGATACAGTAGCATCCCCTTTTTTATCATTTACGTTTGAAATTTCATTAAAATCCCCTAATATTACATAAGGGAGTTGAAGAGAAAGGGCATAAGCAATGAGTTCAGACCAAAATTCTTCCTTGAATTCTTTCTTAGCAGGTGCATAAATGAAAATGGCAACATAGCTAATATTAGAGCTTGCAATATGAATCAAACAAGACATAAATCTAGCAGCTTTATATATAATAGAGAGACTGAATGGTTGGACACTACAAGTTTTCCACATTAACCATAATCCACCAGAATAGCCTATAGTTGGAATAAAGTCAAAAGCGTGGAAACCACATTGATTAATCATAGCTTGGGAGAGGGGGATTGTGATTTAACTTCCCAAAGCATCAAAATTCTAACATTGTTATGCAGATAAAAATCCCGAGTTTCTACCAAAGCGTTCTTTCTAGCACTGCCACGAATATTCTAAAATGCAATAGACATTATTTAATCACAAAAGGGTGAATAGTTGGCTACCATTCATCTTAAGAGAGATTATAAAAACCTAATTCCACATACATTCACGACAGAGTACAATAGTACTCTTTAGGGTTGTGAGGTTATTTAACTTATAAAAACTCCAATTGATCTTCTGACCTAGAATCCAATAATAACTAATATACAACTTTCTAACTTGCAACCTGAATATCCAATTGATCAAACAAGAGAATAAAAGGTCATAACTCATAAGCCATCTATTTTCATAATCAAATAAACCCATCATTATTTGACAATAATAACTGAGCTTTGCTAATGTGAGGACCATTTTCAAGACATAATCATTAGTAGGCGAAAACAGAGTCAAATGAATATCTTTATTACAGAGACTACTTGAGCCTAGATTAGAATTATCCAGGTTACCGAAGAAAACTCTTCGATCTCTCTTGATTATAAGAAAGAACTTCTGAAAAATTACCTGGCTTACACGAGAGAACTCAGGAAATGCCAATATTATTTTTCCCAAGCAAAAGTGTATGAGAAAAACATTAGACTTTATTGTAACAATGTATAAACTAGAGTGAATAACAACCATTATAATAGTACAACGACACTTAAAAGGAGTATGCACTAGGAGATACTTTCTTAAGAAATTACGACGGAGGAACTTCAACGTCCTAAAAATTATGATAAAGGTTATCTGGGAAGCCTGCTGTAGGCACAATAGCTTGATAATATAGCAAAGAGAGCTGAAGAATGGACTTAAAACATATCCAATCTAATAGCTTCTGTAGCCTAAATTGGAGTTTTTATAGAAAAATAAAGCTTTGTAATACAACCAACAACATCCAATCCAATAACTTTTGAGGTCTAGACTGGATTTCGTTGTGTTATCCATTACATGGATAGCCACTCCAAAATCAGAAGTTGGCAATTTTAAAGGGCTAAAACTGATAGCTAAAACAAGCATATGTAGAAAGCAAATCATTAACCAAGTCCTCAGAAGGATGATGCCAATATACTTAATCAACCAAGAAGAATCAATAAGGATACCCCTTATAAGGAATCCGATTTCCTTCAAAGCATCCAATATCACGAATATTTCACAACTAATAGGACTTTCGAACCTCAAAGTTAACATCGAAGGAACTATATTAGATGGAATAAAGGTGATTATTTCGTCAGTTTCTAACAAGAATTCTACTTTTGATATAATATCCAACAACAAAAAATTATAAAATTTCCTTACCAACTTTCTGCTTGCAATAAATGCAAAATAATGAATGAAATGAGAGCCACAACATCCACGCTTCGCTTAGACTTGTAAAATTGCTTGAAAAGTAATCCAATAGGGAGTAATGATTAGTTGAACACATAATCACCCCCCATATAAAAATTTTGAACTCCCAAAGATGAAACATAGCAAAGTCTTCAAAAATGAACTATGAGAATAACGGTGCAGCAACACCATGAAGCAGAACACCTTTAATGGAAAGCGAAGAAATTGGAGGACGCAAAGCCGGCATTTGAACAGTACCACGAAGCCCACAGATGAAAATGAAAGCACACACCCTACAAACCCTAACCAGGAAGCCTAATTTAAACTTGAATGGAAGAAACAAGAACCCTTTAATCTAATCTAAAGAATGGAATGAAATTCCTACATAAGAAACAGATGAAATTATCTGTATAACCTCCAGTAGCTGAGACAAAATACTCTCGGCAACTGAGAATTTCGTTCGAGAATCTGAGAATTTTTCCGAGAAATTTGGTTAACAAATTGAGGGAAACTTTTGTGTTGAATTACAAACAAATTTGGGAACTGGGTTCCATTAATCACAGGAACTACTGATAGGAGACAGATGATGGAAAAATTCAGGAAGGCTTTGACATTTTGGATGGAAACAAAACTCACGAAATTGAATTGGGGAATTTTTTGATAACTTTGGCTAGGGTTTCTATGTTTTCCGGTGTTTGAGGACTTAGAGCTGGAGTCTCTCTCTAACTTTCTCTCTCATGACTTGAGATCTTTATATCGTAAAGGTCTTTTTTATTCTTTTTTATTGAGTTTTGCTAAATGTCGCCCTATAATTTCTTACTATCGCCTTGTAATTTGTACATTTGTACAATATCTTTTTCCCCCATTCCTTCTTTCATTTCCCTTTCTTTACTCCATTCCTCCCACCCCACCCACAACACTGTACCTCTACCACCATAGTTGCCACAACACAAACCAAAAAGAAAGAAGAAAAGGAAAAAGGAGAACATTAGATCAAATCGAATCGAAAAACCAAAAATGATAGACACCAGAACTACCACACACCGGTTCGCATTCTCTTCTCCAGTCACGGTCGCATCTTCTCTCTCCTCCAAACACCAAAATGATAGGCGCCTGTTGTAGACGCCAACCATAGGGTCAGGCTTCCTTGATAGGCGCCTACACCTATGGTGGGGCGTCTATAATAGGTAGAAGTGTAAGTTATTTGCTTAAAACTGAAAACCAAACCAAACCAAACCGAATTAGTAATTTAGTTTGGGTTTTTTTAGAAATCGGTTTGGTTTGGATTCCAAAAAAAAGAAAATTCAATTTTTCGGTTTGGTTCGGTTTTGATTTTGGTAAACTTGAAAAAACCGAACCAAACCGAAATATAGATATATAGGGCCATATCAAGGTTTATACTTCCTCCGTTCCAAATTAAACGCAACAGTTTCCGTTTTTGGCAGTTTCAAATTAAATGCAACAAACTCATACTTTCCTATTTTAGTATGAATTTTGAATGTGATATTACAAAAATACCCTTACTTAAAAATTAAAACACATATTATACAACCCAAATAATTAAATTACTAACCTAACCAACATTAATCTACCAAAACTTCACCCCCCTCTCTCTCCAACACCCACCTTGACCACCATCATCATCAATTCATCACCTTCAGTCCTTCATCCACTACCAACTTCCATCTTCATCACCCAACACCTATATCCACCATCATCCACCACCACCAACTTCCATCATCATACCGTCACCATCACCCACCACCACCACCACCACCAGCACCATCTTCATACCGCCACCATCCTCCTATCTCCGGCCTCCGCGATTTCGAACACCATCACCGCCATCACAACCATCTTCTCTCTCCTCACCAAACCCAACACTCCACAAATTCAACCCACCAGGCACGATTTCCACCAACACCCACAACAATCAGTCGCGATTTCCGCCTTCGATCTCCTCCCCCACCAACCCAAGACCACCGACATCCTCCATTCTCCATCACCTTCGCTCTCCTCTACCGGCGCCGACAACAGTTTCTCACCTCCATCTTCTTTCGTTCTCTCTCCGCGATTCTCTCTCTTCTCGATTGATGGTAGTTTGGGGACACTCTTTAACTCTCTTCACCATCACATCTTCATCTCCCTCTCTTCTCTTCTTTTTTTGGTTGATTTGGGGTTTGGAATTTCGGTGGTTAAGGTTGTAGTTTGCGCCTTGTGCTGGTGTTTTTAGGGTTTTTTTGATAGATTTCGGTGGTGTTAATGGTGAAATTGGGGTTTGGTGGAGGATTTCGATGGTGTTAGTGGTGAAATTGATGGTGGATTTCGGTGGTGTTGGTAGTGTTTTGATTGTGGTGGCTTTTCGGTGGTGTTGCAGGTGCCTTGGTGGTGGTGGTGGCAGTGTCTTGGTGGTGGTGGTGGTGGCGATGCCTCGGTGGTGGTGATGGTGGCGGTGCCTCGGTGGTGGTGGCGGTGCCTCGGTGGTGGTGGTGGTGGCAAGTGCCTCGGTGGTGGTGGTGGTGGCAGGTGCCTCGGTGGTGGTGGTGCCTTGGTGGAGTAGGTGGTGGTTGTATTAGGTGGTGGTGGTAGTTGGTGGTGCTTAATTAAACTAAACACTTACCCTCCCTTTTTCTAATCACCCCTTAAGAAATTTCAACTAGGAGTCCGTGCCATGAGAATTGTTGCGTTTAATTTGGAACGGAGGAAGTATATCTGAAGTCTCGTTCCAACACTAAAAAAATATGTGCTTTTGGCCTTTTACCACTTTAGGTTTCCTTTTCTCATAAACCCAAAGTCACGTTAGTCACCAACCCAGAAGTGACAACACCACTATTCCACTAAAACCCTAAGTAAGTCACGTTGTTTCTTGCTCCTCTCTCTCTCTCTTAAGTCAGTAAGTTTTAGGTTTCCTTTCCTCCATTTCTCTCTCTCCTCTCATGGTTGAAGATAAGGTCGAAGAGCTGCTATGTCGTTATTGCTCTTATATGCTGGAATTTTCTCACTTTTCTTGCTCCTAGCTGCTGCCATTTAATTGTTTATGTAGTTGATTTAGGATTTTTAATGAAGTGTTTATATTTTAAGAAATGGTTTGGTAGTATAACCATAAACATGTATCAAGTGTTGGGAATTTCATTTTGCTGCTGCCATTTTCAGTTGGTACATTGTATGTTGTACTTTTCAAACTTACAAGTTTTGGAAATAGGGGTTATTTTTATTAAAAAGTTTGTTTAATTTCTGTTTGGTTTGGTTTGGATTTTGGAATATAATAAAATTTCGGTTTGGTTTGGTTTTGGTTTTCAAATTTTGGTTTGGTTTGGTTTAGTTTGGGTTGAGCCGAATCCCGGTTTGGATTTGGATTGGAAATATTAAAACCGAATTTATTTCGGTTTGGTTTGGTTTTGTCCTAAAATCGAACCAAAAACCGAACTTACACCCCCTAACAATAGGCGCCTTACCATAGGTGCATACGTTTATCATGGACGCCTCATCCTATGGTGGGGCGTCTACAATAGGCTCCTAACCTATGGTTCGGCCAACCATCAAAAACGCTTGAGAGATTTGAAAAAAATAAAAATTACCTTTTTTCGACATGTATTTCTTCTGAGGCGACCTATGGGCAAGGTAGTGATGGTTTTTTATTATCTGGTTTTGATGACAATGATGTTGGTCTGGTGGTGGGGGTGGTGCTTATTCTGGTGGGATGAGGAGGTCTTGTGGTTGGATGGTGAAAGGAAGGCAGGAAAGAGGAAGGAGGTAAAGGAAGGAATGGGAAAATACATAAAGGGTGAGCCTTTATATATATAGGACGATAATCTTTCCTCCGTCCCTAAATAGAGTCTTGTTTCTTTTGGACACAAGTATTAAGAAGAAATCAATGTGCAGAGGCCTTAGTTGTATTAAGTCATAATTAAATATATAAAAGTTGGTACACTTTTTATGAATTGTTTATTAAGGAGAGAGAATGTGGGCCATATGGGAAAATTGATGATATTATAAAAATTGAAAGTAAAATAATATTTTAATTGGTGGACCCATACCAAATAAGGAAATGAGAAATCTATTTGGGACAAACATAAATGAAAAAATGGGCACTCTATTTAGGGACGGAGGGTGTAAAAACCAAGACCTCTCTTGCCTCTCTAAACACACAAAAAAAAAAAAAAAAAAAAAAATAGAGGTGGGTTGAGTAACTCAGTTTTTATTTTGTTTTTTCGTCTCCCCCATAATATCTCAATTCTCAACCTACGGATATCTCTGGTAATATATACTTCATATCTTTTTCTTCCTTTGGGGAAAACAGAAAGTTGAAGCAAATGGGATTAGCAGTCATGGCACACAATCTCAACCTGGTTAATAATTTTCCGCCCTTCACCAAAACCAATGTCAGAAACCAAAATCTTTGCCGTTTTCAGCAACTGCGTTTTCACGGAGTTAGACATTCAGAGAACAAGTATAACCAACCAATGCAAACTCAAGAATTTAAACTTCCGGTTAATTCATGTTACAGGGAGCTGTCTTCCATGGTTCCTTGCAGAGCAGTTGGCTCAGTAAGAATCTCTCTTTTGATTACGCACTCTGTTGCTTCTTTGTTTGTACGCATAATTGAATTTGTAGTGTTTGCCTTATCTTATATATAGAATCGTCTTTTTTCTCATATCTTATCATCTGGGTAACAAAATTTTCAGCTCTAAGATATGTAGAATGTGAATATTCCATATGGGTTTTTTCTTGGAACTTTGAGATTGATGATATTACAGAAGATTTGCTTTGATGTTGAAAGAATTTTAAGCTTTTATCTTAGTCTCTTGGCTTGCTTATGTTTGAGAAAGATGTTTTATGTGTAATGTGCTCAATGATTTTCAGAGCTGTATTTCAAGCTGTTTGCATAATTCTGAAATGTTGCCACCTGTAGTTTAAGTTTGTATGTGAATGGTTAGGATTTTTAGCTTCATTAATCAAACCATTCTGAGGATTTGATGCATTGGAGGTTACAGTGCACAGTTCTACCCTGACCAGGACAAGGGGGAAGAGGGTTGGGCGATGCTCCCTTCTCTCTCCTCCTTCCTCTTACATATGAGTGCACTGGAGAGGAGTCTATGCCCACTGCTGCTGTTTAGTTGTGACATTTCAGCATAACAACAGTGACTGTGCTTGGTGAATTAGTTGCCTCATCATTAGGATATCCTCATGGTATTAGAGTTGAATGTTATGTTACAACTCGTCATTTTAACTTGAAGGACCTTGTAGGATGAACACTTGATACTTAATTTCATGCACAAAAAACTTGTGGAGTTTTATTGGAGTGGTATTCTGAAACTTGGAGATGAAGCTGTGTTTCATACTGCACCCAAGATCAGTAACAAAGGTTGATAAATAGAAATAGATGGCTTTAATTCCATTGTTTCCTTTGCTTTCTTGATTTGAGTTGGAAAACGTGCTAAAAAATCTGCTGATTTTACTCAAAAGTGAGTTACTTTTAAGCATAATGGTTGGATTAAATTTTGGCAGGATGTAAATGAAGATACTGATGATATGTTTGACGACCTGTTCAAAAAGCACGGAAAAGTGGTCTTTATAAGAAACGATGAGAAGTCCTCTGTTGCTGAAATGGATGATGATGCTGAAAGCTTAGCATGTAAGTAAAATCCATGAAATGAGATTTAAATGCCCTAGTAAAAAAAAAATTCTCTAGGTCTCTATCTTCTATTGTCAATCAATACCTTTGCATTTTCTTGTCTTAAATTTTTCCTAGATATGTGTGGATCTCATTTCAAAAAGAGGAATAAAAAAGGAAAATAAGTATACGAGTGGATCTGTAATGGCTAATTATTGAGATCTTGTTCAATATTGTATGTACAGTTAGTAGTCTGGTTGAAGGTCCATCCAGAAACAGGACAGTTCGATGGAGTTTTAGGATTTTATAAAAAGAAGTATACAATGTGATGCAAGTAGAGACCAACAGAGTGTTGATGCTATCTGTTCTGGATTGTGTATTAGAATAAGACAATCTCGGAAGTAAAATAGTCTCTGCAGTGTGACTGGTTTTACTGGCAAAAGAGAGATGAAGTAAATATTATGTATGAAAATATATGGGTAAAAGTGAAGCCATATGTAAATTTCTTCGCTATTGACCAAGATAATGGACTGCAGTTACATGCTAAGATCAAAACCTTTTTTTTTCTTATCTGATCTTAAATGCCTTCTCTACTCTAATGTCTTCAGCGACGGTGTTAAAGTGTTAATAGTAGCTTAGATAATGGTTTATAGGCCTTTCTCTTTGCAAGTGGGACTTGCCTTAAGGCCTTAGTCATTTTTACCTCTGTACTCGGTCATCAGTATCTTGAGTAGGAACCTCTAGGTTTGTTGGTTATTGTCTAGGAACTTGTTTGCTTTTCTTAGATTTCAAAAATAGTTTCATTTAAATGGAGGGTAAATCTTAAAAAATGAGAAAATTTGCAGTCCAACTAAGAAAAAGGAGGGGAAGAGGATGTGAGGGGAGGGGGGATTTCACTTATCAGATCAAAAGTGATTTTTCGTTTGGATACTGAAATAGTCGTCAATAGAGAAGTTATTAGCGATTTGTGGGACTTCTTGCATTGGTCTGTCTATATATCTTGGATGCCTCCATTTTTTGGGAAATAAGATAATTTGTGTTTAGATCTCCTTTTTATTGTTTCTTCAACTGTCCCTGTGATCCCATCTTGTGAAAGAGTTCAACGCCTCTTGATTTCTCATGTTCTTGCCAATATGGATAATTGAGTCACCAATACCTTTACCTTCCAGCAGACAGATGAACACAATAATGGATTTTCAAAGTGGTATATATTGAGGATATTACTCCTTTCTTATTATTTTCAGTTATGCTTTCCAGAAGGAAATTTTAATCTGTGTCTTAGCTTTTAATCTGTGATAGTTCTTTCTGTCCCAGCAGATAATGTTGGTAGTCTTTCTAACTGAAAAGGTGCACTGGAATCCCTTATTCATATGATATTGCACACTTATTTGTGAATTCTGGACAGCTGAAACTGAACCTTCATATTTCTTCATGGCTATGAACACCTAGTCTGAGTTACTTCTGAACATCTAAGATGATCTTGTAATTGTTGGTGCAAGTGTCTTTTTTCCTCCTTTTCTTATTCCTTTTTTGTGTTTTTTCCCCTTATGGTAAGGGTTGTAATAGATAACCTCAATATATTCTAAAATTCTATTACGGTACATCGAACATATGTTAAAGGGTCAAAAAGTTCTGTGGCAGACAGCTTAGTTCGCTGTCATGCGGGGTATTTTGGTTAACAGAAGATTTTAGGAACTTTAGGGATGAAGTCTCTAATCAGATTTCTTTTGGACAGGGGGTCTTGTTTCTTACTTCTCTTCATGCTCATGCTCAATATTGCTTAAGAGGCCTTTGTTTGGCGCGCATCTTCTTATGAGATGTACAGGGTGATTGGAATACTCTGTCTCTCTCTACTTTTTGATGGACTTGTGGTCCCCGCTCTGTGTTTGGTCCTTTATGATCAGTCCATTATATTGGGTCCTCTGTTTTTACTCTGTTATCTGTGCTAATCTATGGTGAAGTCTGATCTCATTTTTGCGTTCCACAAAGTTTATATGATATTATGATCGGTGTTTCCTGGTTTTGCTGGATTATTAACTGTAGGATCATGGAGCAGATAATTATAATAGTATATATGAAACAGTCTTTACAATCTAATTTTGCACTGATGGTTTCTTGCAAAGTTATTCTTTTGCCAACATTGCATCATATGAGCTGGCATGATAACACTGCAATACTCCTATTACACTGACAGCTTGTGAATCAGTGCAGTCGCTGTGGCGATGGCCAAAATTGCAAATGAGGTAAAAGCTGCAGATATTAAAGTTCTATTTGTAAAACCTCTGGTATATTGGACTCGTTTTTTCATCATTGCAACGGCATTTTCTCGTCCTCAGATTGGCGCAATCAGGTATGCACATGACTTTGCACTGCAAGGTTTTCATCATATTTCATTGAGTTTCAATCTTAATCCTTTATTTTTCAATAAGCTTCCAATAATTAATGTTTTAATATATACAATGCCTGATGTTTACTTGTTGGTTGCAGGACAAAAATGGCAGATCTTGCTGAACAGAAGTTTGGGAAAGTCCCAAATGGTGACTTAAAACCCAACTCTTGGACACTACTAGATTTTGGTAAGTGTAGGTTTCAAGTAAATATTTTATATATCGCCCGGTTAAGATATGAAGCAATCATCATGTCATGGGCCTTTTTTATGGGAGGTTGTCCAGTCTCAACTGTCCTTTTGACATGAGCTACAACACCTTGAATTGGAGTCCCTTCTCATGATTATCCATCAATGTGGGACTAATGCTTCCCCTACTTTGCACCTTTCCCATGATTTGTTGCTTCCTTCATCTCTCCTTTTTCTTTTTTTTTTTTTTTTTTTTTCTTTCCAAATGGCTGCTTCTTTTTTTTGATGAGTCACCTAATTTAATTCTAATTTGGTTTAAAGAAAAAGAGCTATTTGATTCATATTTTCGACATTATAGGTATGGAAGGACTTTATATTGCTACTTGTAATTTAGCTAACATTGGTTTTTTCTTTCTATATTAAATAAAATATATTCCTAGAAAAAATTATATGTTAAAAAATTATCGAGCTACTCGCGAGCTTATCGAGTCGAGCAAGGTCATGCTCAACTCGTGCTCGTTAGAGGTTCAAGCCGAGCCGAGTCGAGTTCGAGTCGAGCTAACTCGTGTCGAGTTCTGACCGATTGTTGACTGAATCGAGTTCGAGCTGCTCGCTAGCTGCTCAACTCGCTTAGCAGCTAGCACCCTAACGTGGACTCAAGTCACTTGACCTGTTTGGCTTGTGGTTTTCTCAGCTTAATGACTTTGCTTATGACATGGTACTGATTATCGTAAATATTCTCTCTGTTACTGCATATTGACATCATTATATCAAAACTAGGAATGACAAATTAACCTAATGATCAATCTCCCCCAGAATTCTTTTCTTTGTCCTCAGATTGACAGGTTTATGGAGTACTTGGTGATTGAGTTTAGACAATTCATCATTTATATGATTATATTGTTAGTATATGATCATGATTGCTCCATCTTAAGATATCACTCTATATTTTGTTAACATCATAACTGTGTACGTGTCATTCGCTCCTGAAGCATGAATTAGTTAAATGAAATTTCCTGAAGTGATAACATCATTAATTAATTCTCCCCTGTCCGTAATATAGGTGATGTTGTTGTCCACATATTTCTTCCCCCGCAGCGAGAGTTCTACAACTTGGAAGAATTCTACGGCAATGCCACGTCCATCAAGTTGCCATTTGAAGATGAAAAACCATTTCGCTCGTGAAAAACACTAAATTAATGAATGGCATGATTAGTCTACAGATTACAGCCTGACAACAGTTAAAGCTGATGACCATATTGTCGATGTATGCATAAAAGGGAGCTGTATCTTCTAATTCTGGGGTTGATTTCACCTTCCATCTGTGCCTCAGGCATTATTTACTGGAGATGAAGAAAAACTAATGTGCAATTAGCAGCGTTGGCCAGATTGCGTATTTCTGTAAGCTGGTTGTAATATTGAAGGTATAAGGTTGTCAGGTTAAGCCTTATTAATAGATAAATATAGGTCATTCGTTTTTCTTCTTGTTGTTGGTCTTTAGGAAGGATTGTAGGATTCAAATTTCATCACTCGTGTATTCAATGTAGTAGAAGAGGATGGCAGATTTCCTGGAAAAATTCTGTTGATTAGAAACTAAAACAAATCTGGTTTTTCAAGAGGGGTGTGTATTGTTGGGAACATTTATTGGATAAATAAGCCTATGATTCATATATGTAGTACTCTTTATATGGCAGAACTATCACATGACTTCCTTTATTTGGGGGAGTTCATTCATCATACACCCGGGTGTACCATGTGTATGGTACTCTCAAGACTAATTTTTGCTCATTTGCTCATTTGGATCTCTTCTATTTATTACCTTTTGTTCATTTGGATGATTTTAAATGATCAATAATGAGCAAAAAAAATAGCTTTGGGTGCATGCTTACAGTTTGCCCAAGTGTATGATAAATTTTTTGTTATTAGGATGTTGATAAATTTTTTGTATTTGGGATGTCTCAAAAATAGTCGACACTCTTCTTAATATGACAAGGGCCCGCAAATGTTTTTTTTTTCATAATGTAATTACTTGGCAAATGCCAACCCTTGTTAAAAAAATAGACAAAAAACACTTTTAAATGTAATATCTTAGACATAAAAAGTATAATTCATGGGTTTTTAAGTACATGCAATATGTTTGACTTTTGTACATGTTAATGCACTAATTTGACTGTTAATATTTCTTATATTATCGGTTAGTAAAACTTATTAAAATTTGATATTTATATAATATATTTTGGGAATAATCTAACAGCGTAAAATATGGTACTATTTGTATTTATATTTTAGCTTTGAGATATGATCAAAGTTAGTATTTAGCGCAAAATTTTCAATGTTGCATATGTTAAAAGATGGAGGTAATACTTATTACTCTAACTTTCATGTTAACAATCCAAAACCAGTTTTGTACCTCCGCCTTGTTTCCGACACTGAAATTTCGTATTCTCTTCATTCTTTCTCCTGTATGTTCATATGATGCTAGTTAAGAGCTTAATCTTCTAAAGAAATCCTAAATTTATTTCGTAAAAGGCGAAAATGAGTACATTCTCCTTACAAAACCAGGTGTTTGGTGTTGAGAAGCAAAAATATACTGTATTCCTCCCCTTGGCCGGCGCCCCTAGTAGAGAGAAATAGGGTTTTCTCCCTGCTTGTTCTAGCAAACAATCTCGGGTTCTTGTTCGTTGTTTAGTGGACCAAGTAGAGCAATTACACCGGAAGTTCTTGATCTTCATTCTTGGACCGTGAAGCAATAGTGATGCAAGGGAAATCAAGCTACAACGGTATAATTTCTAACTTATTGATTAGTATTGGTTAATGCATAAGATCTTGGTTTGTTAGAATATAATTCGTAAAATTCCGCTATTTAGCATCAAATTCCCACAATTGTATAATTTTGCTCAGAGAACCAGCTTAGAGGAAGAAAACCACTTTGAATATCACACCAAGCGAATTGTGGACATCAATAGGTATTCACTGCACATAGCAAAAATTTAAGATCTACGTACAAACACATTTGTCCTTGAAATGCGATTTGGTCGAACATATATAGGTAAAGTACAGGAGAAACAAAACTTGAAATAATGGAATATCGTCCCCTTTAAGTTTATTGTTTCATAATCGATATAATGTATTTCTATGCCAGTTGGTCTTATAAGAGACCTCCTACTTTTAACATAAAATTAGGCAACGGGCCAAGCCCAATGTTAAGAAGAGAACGAACCACCTTTCCGAATATAGTGACTAGTGTAATCTAATTATTGACCAGTTTAATCTATTTATTGACCAATTTAGTCTATTCAATGATCATATTCTTGAATTCATTTAGTGACTATTTAATCCATTCAATGACTAATTTAATCCATTGAGTAAGACTGTCGAATAAATTTTTTAAAACTATATGTTGTAGTTCGAGATTCATAGGGAAACAAAGAAAAGAGAAAAGAAGAGACGACTAGGTTGGTGCCAGATGTCTAGAGATAGTGTTGGGTTAGAGTACGATAAATCGATTTTTTAGGAAAATGTAGGCTTGGGTTTGTCTAATTTTATGTTAAAATTAGACCGCCTATTCTAGTAATTTGTGTTCCATGTCTTGGTTTAATTCTGATTCATGTGTAATATGTTATAAATTCATGCACTTTATTTGCATTTGTCAATGTAGGCATGTGATCATCATGTTTTATCCCACGCAATAATTAGTGCAATTTTGGTTCAAAGAGAGTCACCAATTAATTTTCAGGAAAAATCAATAAAACCAACGACGAGAAGAGAGTTTTTGAGTTCGAGGTAAATTTTCTTACTTCGTCAATGAAATATTCAAATACATGTTCATAATTCGACACATTGCATAAAAAGACAAATATGTTAAAGCAAGGTTTGTTTTTTAACACATAAGATCTAATTTTTGTGATCACTTAATTCAATCACAATATTAATAGGTACCTAGATCGGTTGTCCAAATTATTTTATTAGGCATTATTTAAATAATTTACAGGTCAGATTTAGCAAACAATAATATATGTGATCATGCAATTGCAATTAAAAAGGCATCATTGTCGTACACCACGCAACAATTTTGCGTCAGACGCAGAACTGTATTGCCGAGTGCATCGTCCTTGCGAGCAGCGCATTTCTGTTTTATATTGCCGAAGTTATGTTTTTATCTTAAATAACCATTTTGACTAATCTTTTATCGATAGTTATCATTGAATAACAGATTTAAATCAATCTTATGAAAATAATTGAATAAAATATTTATTTAAATATTCAATTAATTATCATGAATAATTAATTGGGATTTATTATAAAATGGACTTTGGCTCAAAATAAAAGAGTTTTAGACAAGGCTTTCGATTAGTCCTCTTCAGTTCAGACGAAGTAGGACAACAATGTGTTTCACTGTCGGGTGCTAAAAGGGAGATAAATTTATGTGTCTACAGTCAATTATTGTTAATTAATTATAGATAAATACTGATTATTAGTTAAATTGAGCTAAAGTTCAAATTGTTTGAAAGAATGTATATAATAATTAAGAATTATTTGACTTTAACCACCTTATAAAGTCGATATTTCCTAAATAACCACCTTATGAGCACTTTTTACTAAATATCCACTTTATATGACTCCTTTTGCTTTACCACCAATTAACGGATTTCGTGAGAAAAAAAATGGCATTTTTTAAGTAAAAATTGACGACTTATTCGACTAAATATGTCAATTAGTGACAATCTAAAATAAAAACAATCACATAGGGTGGTTATTTAATTAAAAAAAAAGTTGTTTATAAGGTGTTAATTGAAAAAGTCGAATTTATAAGGTGGCTGAAGTAACAAACTCCAATAATTATGATAAATTTTAATTAGTTAACAATAATTATTAATTCTTTATCGATACCTATTATGTAATAAACATTAGTAATTATGTATTTGTAATTAAACGAGTTACTTATAACTAGTAATTTTGATTGTTTTTATACTATTAATACTAACAAATACTTGTAGTAAGAATTGATTGAATAAAGAGAAAATGTAGTGGGGTTGGGAAAAAGGATGAGAGAGAGCTATGAACTTTTTTTTTTTTTATTTGTTTATGGTTAAGAAATCAAATTGGAAATAGTTTGTGAAAATGATGTGTAAGAGATAAAGGGATGAACTATTTTCTTTTGTTTATGAATAATGGTGCTCTTATCCGTATTTTGAGTAAAAGTTAACCATTTGTGTTCCCTGTGTTATTTCTTTTGTCCCGTTAGCTTCCATTTCCTTCTTGATATTTTCATTTGATTCAAGAAACTATTTAAATCTTCTATCTCACAGAAAATGGTTGAAACCATCGAGTTCCACCTCTTCTTTCCTCTTATCCCTTCTATTCATCATAATAAAATTTGGATAGATCCAGTGCACAATAACTTACACAACACCAGATATAGTATCACATAGTGAATTTTTATTTGATGTGTCAATTTTTGTATGATATAATTAATCACCTTTTTGTAGGGGTATTCGGAAAAAACCGAAACCGAAAAATCGTACCAAAAAGGTGGAAAATCGGTCAAAATGGGAGGTAAACGTACTGAAAATTAGTTGGTAAAACGGTTCGATAACCAAACCGGTAAAACAACGGTTAAACATTACATTTAAAGTTATGATTTTCTACAACACGGTTAATCAAAAAATCGAATATTTCTATTCAATTATTCTTCAATTTTTTTTTATAAAAGTTAGATTAATTAGATATTATTAAGTGTTAAATTATTTATACCGATACTGTAAAACTATGGAAGTGGCTTAGTGCGTGTATTATCCTGCTTCAAGTAGTATTATAATTCTCTTTTTATATGCGTTTTGTTAAAACCTTTTTACAATATGGCAGTAGGAACTGTCTTTATTTAGATAATTTTGTATTAATCTTAAATTGTATATTCACTGATGTCCATATAAAGTAAAACATATATATATGTATATATATATATATATATATATGTATATATATATATATATATGTATATATATATATATATATATATGTATATGTATATATGTATATGTATATATATATTAAAAGTTGAGTGATGTTTAATGGTTAACCGGAATACTGTGCCAAAAAAACAGCTAACCGCTTAGGAGGTAACCTATTTAAACGGTTACAGTTCACAAAAATGGCGAACTAATAATTTTGGTTACCAAACCGATACGTCATTACAGATGGTTAACCACCCAAGAACGCCCCTAACCTGTTGTATAATCTGTTTTTGTATGACGGTCCGTTTTTATATGACATAGTTAGTTTGGGTTGACAATAAATTATTGTGAATGCGGTGATCCACCAAGACTTGGCTATCATTCATCATCAACCATATCAATCAAAATCCCTCCCAAAAAACAAACCAGGTGGGAACAAGTACGGTCGAACAAGCATATCGTTAGGTTTCATTTAGTAAATGAACAATTGAAAGAATTTTAATGGATGAGTTGGTTAAATGACTACACTTCAGCTCGTTTTTTCCTCTATAAATGGTTGCTTAGCATTAATATGCAGCTCAGACAGTACAATTTCTGATATCTGGACGTTGAAACAACACGACGATTGAAGTTCTTGGGAGGATTCTTTTTCAATTGATTTTGGATCATGTCCTGCATATCTTCCCATCACCCCTAAGCTAAAGCTTTTGCTAAGTCATCTTGAGCAGCATAACGATTTGATCCAAGTCAATAGTGTGGATTGTTATGTTGTCATTTCACCTTTTGGAACAATCAAGAACATTCAGGAGGAAGACCATGAGGTTTGATCTTACAAGCTACTGTTTTGTTTTCTTAGGTTTAGATGTTACTAGTGTTAAGTTATTTCTCATTTTATAAGCTTGTTAATTGTTTTTGGGAATGACTCTTTTTTTTTTCCGAAACTAGTGTGGACACTCAATGAATTTACAAAGGTGAGATGTGCTCTAGTTTTTAATTTCTGACTTCTTCGATCTTTAATTTAATCTATTTGAAGTAGTTGTGTAATGTGTGAGTGAGCTTGAATAGGCGCTAAACTTGACTTGTTTGAACTCGTTGACTTTAAACTTAACCTATCTTAACTTGTTTTTTTCCCGAAATACTTAAAGTAATAATGAAATGGGGAGAATAGAGCCTAGATTAGCTCACAATGTTGTTGTGATTGTAATACAATATTGTGAAGATAAAGTTTTGGCGATGACATTGTACATATGATTTCGCCTTTGCGCATATTTTTTTGAAAAAGTGGTAGCATACATTTTGACAATATCCTCACAGTGCACCTAGAGCACAACCTACCTCAATTCCCCCAATCCCCTTGGCGAGAATCGAACCCACTTCATAGGTGGAAGGGCTTACTATCCATCCTTCCTCTTCATGATTCTCCTTTTTCTTCGGTTATTGAGGTGGAAAATATGAAAAGAATGGCATAACAGATTTTGTGCGATTCAAATGATTGTAATTGTGGTAGAAACGATTAATATTAACATAGAGTTCAGTTGAGCAATTTTTCAATTCGAAGATCTCGAACATGAGTATAAAGAGTATGACACTATCCAGTGCAACAACACTTGCTGCTCCATCTGCTAGTTTTTTCATCTTTGCAACTATGTTGCTGTAGAATTGCATCTCTTTTACTATACTCTTTCTCCTTCAAGATCTTGTACTCCATCTTCACCTCTCTGTAATGGATAATAGAAATGATCAATAAGAACACTATTTTCAAGGTATTACTCACAAATATTGCTAATGTTGAAAAAGTTATTTGCTATATAAAATTGGAAAATTTGTCAGAAAGCCGCTAAAATTAAGTTAATATTTTGATAATTCTAGAATAAGCTAATTTTGTAGTCACTTAAACTTTAAATAAGTTGCTTTGAAAATTAACCTGCAACAGTAGGTTTTTTTTAGGGGAAAAAGTTTTGCAACAGTAGGTTGTAACAGGTAAATTTGGTGATGTGACATTGTTTAATTTTTTTTTCTTTTTTATCCTCTTTCCACATTTAAAGCCCTCCCTTCCATTTTCACCAATGTTTCACCTTCTCCCTTCTTCCTTTTCTAGCCGCTCAATCATCATTCCTCTTCTATAGCAACATACTACTTCGAAGCTTTTTTTTCTTTTCTTTTATGGCTGTCCATTATTGTGGCCTGTAAAACACCAGTAAATCCACCAAAAACCACCACCAAAGACTAGAGGTGTCAAACTGGGTCACTGGGTGGGTTTGGGTTGACGCAACCTGGGTTGGAATTATTTGGGTCAGAATAATCTGGGTGAGAGTGTGCCATGGGTCGGAACTGGGTGGGTCTGGGTGGACTTGGGTCGAGTTCAACTGGGTGAGGGAGCTCTCGAAACTGGGTCGAGTGGGGCTGGGTCAGCTGGTGGCTGGGTTGGGTGAATTTGGTTCGGAATGGAATAAGGTGAAGTCGGCCCAAATCGGCTCTCGGCTGGACTTGAGTCGGAACAAATCGGCTCTCGGAATGACTTGGGTCGGAACAAATCGGCTCTCAGAATGACTTGGATTGGAACAAATCGGTCTCGGAAGGACTTGGGTCGAATAAATCGGCTCTCGGAAGTATTTGGATCGGCTCAAGCCGACGCCGTATTGACTAGGGTTCGTAACAAATCGGCTCTCGGAATGACTTGGGTCGGAATATATTGGCTCTTGGAATGACTTGGGTCGAAAAAAATCGGCTCTCGGAACAAGGCGGCATCGGGTGCGGTTGGGTCGGCTCAAGCTGGCTTTCGAAATAACTTGGGTCGGAACAAATCGCCATCAGGTGGAGTTTGTTTGGCTCGAGCCGTCTTTCGGATGGACTTGGACTCTTGGAGAGTCTAATTTTTACAATTGTCGTTTTAGCGTTTTTATATATATTAAGTTACGAAATTGGAAGTTATAACAATTAACATGTGATTGGGTCATTGTGATAATACATTGATACTTATATTACTAATTTATAAAGTTACTAAACTAAGACTTATATTATTGGTTATTGCCTATTGGGTTATTGCATATTTGCATTATTACATAGTACATACACATTAAAGATTTGAAGTTATTAAATTTAATCATTAAAGAATAATGATCAATCACCAAGTCATCACATGATTAAGACTTGGAGTTGGTACTACTAGTTTGGAGTTTGGACATTCGATAATCGACACTTAATACTTATGTTCTTCACTTCTTTGTGACAACTAACATGTAACAACCATAAGTCCATACTGATTATTGATTAGAGTCAATAAACTTAGACATTTAGTTAGTTAGTGACTTATTCACTCTCACTGAGTCACTATATAACAACAAAGAAGAGTTAAAAGATGAGTTTAATTAAAGAATTAGAAATTAAGAAATGAATATATGAGATTAGAATATTAGGTATAAATTAATAATATGTAGAGTTTAAGACTAAAGTATGATCGTACGAAGATGGAGACATGAAGTGATGAAGTATGATTTATGAACTTATGAAATTATAAAGTATGAAAAGTATGAAGTTTGCTTAAATTTATGAAATTGTACATTAATAGTGATTAGTGAATATTGATTAATGATTGATACATTAATGATCGAACCACACATAGGTTGAATGACTCAAACAACTTGTTCGGTTTCGGTTCTTGCTATAATTCTAATTTGTTACTTTGTTAATCACTATTCACTAACTTCACAAACTTGTTACTTTCTTAGTTGTTAATTGGTAGTTTGTACTAAGTAGTAACTAGTAAGTACAAAAATACTGAAACACAAATACTTATTAACCAATAACTGATAAAGTGATAACATATTAGTCGTAATACAAAGATAACACAATAAGTCAATAACAAGTATTTGGTCAAGCCACGTACAATCTCCATCATTTGGTGAATTGTGAAGATTCACATGCTTATTAGTTGGGATTGAACACATCTGATTGATTTATTTAATTGCCTTCAGATCTTATTTGGAAGTCTTGGTGCGCAACAATCAACTAATTTGGGATAATGTCTTGACTTTTGGAGAATATGAGTCCTTGTTGATTTTTATTTTATTTTATTAGGAAATTAAAGTTCCTAACCCCCCGGGCTACTGCTTGGAAAGAAACACCAAAATATTGGTAGGAGGCATGATAGAAGGAAATAACAAAAATTTTGGGGGTAAGGATCGAACCCCTGACCTCAAGGGCCAAGGGGGAGTGCTCTATCCACTTGAGCTAACTCCTATCCTTATGAGTCCTTGTTGATGTTTGGAGCAGAGAAGCTGCTACTGTTCATAATACTTCATATATTTTACTCCATATATTGTACTATACAGTGTGTTTGTTAGTTGAGTTAAAGACTTTTACATGTGTTAGATTGTGATAATTTGATCAATTTTAAGACAGTGGTATTAACATATGTTAAATTTCACTCTTATTGTTGCGATAGATTAGAGAAACCAAATTTGATTCTATTAGTAAGTATGGAAATGATTAAATTGTGACGGGTTATGTTATTTTTACGACGGGCTTTTGTTCAGTCATGGTTGCATTTTGCGACAGGATTTTGTACTGTCATAATTGGCCTTCCGCAACGGTCTTTATTCCCGTCATAATTGGTCTTTCCCGACAGGATTTGTCCTGTCATAATTAGTCTTTCACGACGGGATTTGTCCCGACATAATTGACTTTTTGCGACGGGATTTAGTTCCCGTCGTGATTGGCTTTTGCGACGGGTTCACGACGGGAAAGCCCAACTACGACGGCCCCCTTCTACGACGGGTTCACGACGGGGAATCTCGTCGTTATAAGTCTTTTGCGACGGGTTTACGACGGGATTTTTCGTCGTGAATAAGTCCTTATCTAGTAGTGAAAACTGAAAACTCAATTTAAAAACATAAAAGATAAGTCATGACTCGTGGGAAAAAAAGTGTAATTATTATATTACACAAAATAAAAATATAAAACATGTTATGGTTGGGTCGGGTAAGGTTCGGTTGTATTAGGTTGGAATGGATTTGGGTCTGGTAAATCTGGATCGGGTAGGAACTAGGTCGAGTGGTAACTGGGTCGGGTGGTAACTGGATTGGGTTGTAACTGAGTGGGTTTAACTGGGTCATTGGTGGGTGAAGTTGGGTGCGGGTGTGTTTCGGGTCGGAAACAGGTTGGGTCTGGGACGTTCTTCACGGGTCCAACTGGGCACGGTTCCAAACTGGGTCGGTCCAGTTCGGTTTGGGTTTCCAATTCCATGGGTCGAACTGGGCACGAGTAGACGTTGGGTCGGAATGGGTCGGCTTTTCAACCTTCCACTCTCGGCTCGGAACAGGTTGGATCTGGGTCGGATGGGGTTTACCCGTAGGTCGGCCCAATTTTTAACACCTCTACCAAAGACTAAAGAAACTTAAAGAGAAGAAGACCGGCGAAGAGAAAACGTCCCTACCAAAAAATAGAGAGCTCCGGTAGAGAACACCACAATTAATGAAATTTCAAAGACATAAGATGCTAAAAGCTTCGGTAGAGTCGTATAGAAGAAGCTACATCCCTTCCCCACTGCTTACATATTAAATTCTTGCTTTTCAGATGTTAATAAAAATATAAGGCATAATGCCTCTGATTCTGATATTATGTCTGTAAGGGGCTAAACCCTAACCCTATAAAATTAGAGCAACTAACCCACAGTGCAAATTTCTATTTTCTACAATCATTACTTCTATAGTCTGAAGGTTTACAATGTATTAAAGAGGGGGGGTGAATTAAGTACTTAGGAGAATTGGTGCTAAATTCAAATTCTTTCGATTTAAAGGGGAACCAGTGAGTTGGTTCATGACAACGGAAACAATAGAACTTTGAACCAGTAAAGAACACACCAAATTTAACGACGTTCGGCCAAACAAGGGTCTACGTCCTCCTACGCTAGTTTTCTTATTAATCAACTCAGAAAAACAAGAATACTCTATCACTCTCCTGTTTCCCTTACTCTAGGGAAACAAAACACCCCCACTTACTCTAGTCTGCTACTTTGCACTTGAACTCACAAGCACTCGCGAATGAACTCACAAACGTTACCCAATCTCTAACCACTCTGTTACAGATTCAACACAACCAATTTCTCTTAAAACACGCTTTCTTACAAAGCGAACAAAGAGTTATGTAAAGCTCTATGAAATGCGTACTCTATTTTAGGAAATTGTTCAGCTCTTGTCTTTGTGAAAGCTCTCAATATTTCTCAATAAAATCCGGCAGAGCATCAAGGGTATGTAGAATCATTATTCAGTATTTATAGACCTTTAGACACATAATCGTGTCTCCCCTTTTTAAGGGCCCAATAATGAAACATACTGCGGTCTTAATTGGTCCGACCCAAGGGGAGAGCAGTCCGACAAGCCATTCCAAAAACTATTTTTTAAAAGTATTAAAGCGTATTTTAATGATCCAAAATCGTATTGTATTTCGAGCTCAGCTCTTTGAAAAATCCCATTTAATTATTCATTGATAATTAATTGTTTTATTTAAATAAAATAAATATTTTCAAATATATTTTTATAATTAAAATAAGATTTTATCCCGTAAAATCAGATTTCCGGAGTTAAAAGATAAAAGAAAATCATTAAAACGCGTTTTATAAAAAAAAGCTGTCAAAACGTGTCAAAAGCAAGGCGGTGCGCTTAGCGTACCAACGTGCACCGAGCGCACCAGAGTGCGCCTAGCGTACCTTAGTGCGCCTAGCGTACCTTAGTGCGCCAAGCGTACAAGCCTGACACGTGGATCTGTTTGGCACACAGAGTCCTGCGCCTAGCGCACACTTTGTGCGACACGCAGCCTATCTTTTCTATCTTTTTAATAAATGCGTACCACGTGTACGCTGTTTATTAGTCATGCTGCGTCAGGCGCACGCACCAATGTGCGCCTGACACGTGTGATTGTGTGTGACACAGGGTGCTGTGCCTGGCGCACTCAGCGCGTGACATGCAGTTTCATTTTTCCTATAAATAGGCATCGATTTTCCGAATTAAAAGATGGTTTTTCTCATATAAACATTACGACTTTACACTTCGAACTCTACGAATACAAGTACGAATTCTCTCTATAAAACTCATATTTCCATACTTTTCAACACAAAAACACACACAAACACATACTTCAGACATTCATATTTTCAGGCTTTATGATTGCTCGTCCCGAAGGTTGTCAATCCTCAGATCCAAGCCACGGTATAATCCTGAGAGTCCTTGAATAAATTTATTATATTTTATTAAAGTTACTAACCGTTTCTTTCATGTTGTAGATCCTTAATAAAAAATCGTTATTCAGTATATTCTATTCTCTACTCTTTCTTTTTATTTATTATTATATGCTTGCCTGATTGTCCTGCATGCCTTTTCATCACTTCACGTGTTATTATTGCTAATCAAGACGACCTAAAGAACTGTTCTAATATTAATCAGATAATTTGGACAATCTGTAGGTTCCCTGTAATTTGATTTCTTAATAACATATCACTAAAAAATAGTATTTTATGTGTTTCCTGAACCAACCTAGACTAAATTATTTTTAGGGTGCATGAAAATATTATGTGGTTATTCTTTTGCATAAAAATTGATATGAATCGATATTTAGTAGGGGCTAGCAATGGGCGAATGTGGTTCATTATGATCGTGTTCGTACCCTCACCCCTGAACTCAATCTATGGTTCATTGACCATCTATGAAGTCAGGACGGGGAAATCTACATTAGATAAGTCCCTAAGTTGTACCTACGGTTTCCCAATATCTAATCAGGTTTATGAGTCTTCCTTTAAAGACTTGTTGGCAACTTCAAAACATTTTTTCAATAAAACCTTAACAATGGGGTAGTCAAATACGCACTCACACCGCGTAGTCGAAACAAAAACACGCCAACAATTTGGCGACTCCACTGGGGAGGATTTTTGAAAAAAAAATATTTTTTTTAAAATGAGTGAGTGACACTCGAAAAATACGATTCATACTCTTTTTACATTAAAGTTTTGCATATGCATGGCTATTGTTTCAGGCTTTCAGCCGCCATGAGGACAATCTACCTTGCCTCATTAGCGCATGTTCTGTGCGTGAGGCCACCCCCAGGGGTTTACGCTTTGTCCTTCCGAAAGCTTCCTGAGCGATAGTGTTGGATCTTAGTCATAAGCAATCCTACCCAACCATGACATTGTTCTCTTGTTCCTGACTTGAGAACTGGAGTGCGTCTTACACGTGGCCACCTCTTTAAGCAGAGGTACAAAGCGTGGGATCAACCTCTTAGTCATGGACCCTTTTCAGACTTAACCAAAAATTGGCCATAGTTTCAAACATAGAACAGGACTTTAGGTTGGAACTTTTGCATCCATGTCATATGACATTTGCTTGTGATTGCAATTTTGCCTTTTATTAACTTGCCGAATTGTCATTATTATGCGTCGCACCTAAAAATCGCATCTAAATAACAAATAAAAGATCGTCAATTGGCCAAGACTTCGCCTAAATCCCCGAAAAACATGTAGGGGAGTAGTGCGCCAAGCGCATTAAGTTGCGCCTGACGCACCATTCCGGCGTCAGATGCACGGTTGTGCGCCCCGCGCACAATGCTGCGTGGCACGCAGTCTGTGCATCACATGTTTTTGTCGATTTAGTCGTGATGGTGGTCGATCCTATGTTCAGTTTGTCTGCATTCGCGTAAAAGCATGGTCATTCAAGGCATCTCACCTAATTCAAACATAAAAAATCAGTCTTTTCATGCAAGGTCGAGTCTGTCCTTAAAAAGTGCATCTAGAAAAATGGTCATGGTAGAGTTAGAATTGTCATGCATGTCTACCTTCTCCCTGCTACCCAACTAATCTTTCATATCAATCTTACCTTACCATATTCAATTAATTTAAAAAAAAAAATCACACATTTTTCAAAATCAATCATACACCCATGTTTATTCTACCTTTTTCAAAAAACCATTTACTAATCATCATCATACAAGACATTTATAAAAATATTTTCAAAATTAATCCATCATCTTTTCCTAACAAGAGATAAAAACAAGGGTTCCTTTAAAAAACGAATTTCGAAAATTCTAAGCCCAGTCCAAACACCTTCATTCAATACAATCCAATCAATCCAACCCACATGCATTCATTTTAGGCCCATGCATTAGAGTCGACCTTAGGCCCATATAAGTCTAGACTATAAAAGTTTCCTAGGTCTAGTTTGCATTTCTATGTAAACCCTAGTTAAGTCTTCGGACTATAAAAGTTCATTCCCTAGGTCTAGTTTGCATTTCTATGTAAACCCTAGTTAAAATCTTCGGACTATAAAAGTTAAGTCTTAGGACTATAAAAGTTCCCTTGGTCTAGTTTGCATTTCTATGTGAATCACTAGTAGAATAAATGCTTATTGCTGCGGTCATTAAGTGGCCTATTGCGGCGATTTTTACCGCACAGCAATTAAGGGTGCAGCAATAGGTAATTAACATATTGCTGCGGTTCCTGGCAGAAACCGCAGCAATATGTTACACCTATTGCTGCGGTTTCTAGCCAAAACCGCAGCAATATGTTTATTTTTTATTATAAAAATACAACGTATTGCTGCGGTTTTGGTCAGAAACCGGATCAATAGGTGTAACATATTGCTGCGGTTTCTACCAGAACCCGCAACAATATGCTGAATTTTTTTGGAAAAAAAAAAATATATCCAAGGAACTGCAACCTCCTCATGCAGAATCAGAATGCAACAGCCTTCTCATGCAGGAAGCAGAATGCAGCAGCTGCAATAATATTTTATGTATAAATTTCGACAGAGCTCCGTTTGTAAATTGGGAATTAACCTGTACAATTATATGCAACATTCATCATCTAATCGTCCTAAACAACCAACATCCATCATCCAAAATTCATCCATCATCCAAAATTCATCCAACAATTAACCAACATCCATCATCCTCTAACAACCAATTTTCCTCCAACATCCATCATCCAAAATCCAAGCTCAACAAGAAATAAATACGATTCAATCCAACATAGTTATCATGCGAATCCAACATATATGTATATATATCATGAAATCCAAGTCAATACGATAATGTTGGTCGTTGGTACAAGTTGCACTAAATTATATTCGTTGTAAAGATAGAGAAACAAAGGAAATTAACATAAACTAACCTACGCAATGCAATTATCAATAAAGTATCTTGCCCACTTATTCTTCACCTCATTGATTTGATCTTCCGTATAAGGATCGGAGGTAAAGGAACGAGAAACCTGAAAATAATTCACCAAAGTTAGCCTCAAATAGTTAAATAATATATGAAATGAATTGTTTGTGAACAAAAACTTACTTCATCGAAGTCGTCCGAACCAGAATATCGCGTGAGTACGTCAAAAATGTTACGCATGATAAAATAACCGCACTTCGTGCCTCCTTGTTGTTGTTGGCACTTTATCAAAAGTTTTAAGAAAATGAGGAAATTTATCGTATAATGAGAATAACATAGGATTTTAATTGAATAAAATAAGTCTATTATACCTCAACACGTTTCCAAAGAAGCTTGTCCCGACAAACTTTGTTGCTGCTCATCCGAAACCTCCTAAAAGCACTACATAACACAACATCAAATGATTTACACTTTCTTTGCTTTATATTATAATTTCAATTCATTTAAAATATATCAAACCGATCAACTTACGCTATCATAGGCGGTTTAATCTTTAAATTCTGCTCCTTGTGTATGCTAGCGGAATCAAAGACATAAATTATCCCTAGCGTGGGACATATGACATGGAGCATCCAATGACGTCTATTGCAAGATTGAATAACAATAATTACTAAAAAAATCAACATGTCATGCAACAATCAATGTTTGTAAAACTATTAAGATAGAATATTACTCTTGAAAGATTGGCGCGAAGATGATACCATCACCAACAAGGACGGATTCAGTCAAAGCATAATGAATGTAAGTCGTTACATTCTCCAATGCATTCACATCCGCGGTACTCTCCGGACACATCCAACAAACACGAACAACATGCCCAAATCCATCTAAGTTAGACTGCGATGCCCTAAAAAAAGTAGACAAATGTAAATTCTATGTGCAAAATACAACTATCATACAATCAAATGTAAAAAAATCATAACTTTGATTATTGTTACCTCATGTACACTTGGATAATAGAAATATTAAGCATCTCCCCTTTCAAGAACCGAACAATATCCTCCTTGGCCAGATACGCGGAGGCATCTTCTGAATAATGGAACAAGGAGCAAGGTAAGGTAACACAAATGGTATCATCATCTGTGACAGCAATGGCAAGCGTATCTACTAACTCCCTACAGTCTTCTGTGAGGGATACCAAGAACGATGCATCATCGACAACTGGACTATAACGAGTAGCTGAACCGGCTGAAAGCTGATGGCTAGGACATCTAACAGTCTCCCCCGAAATCCCCTTTTGTTTTTTAGGTGTCGGTGTAACCTAATAATTATTTTTGAGAACGCGCATAAGATTATGTAATTTGTAAATTTAATGCTATTATTTTTACGAAAATTAATAAGATTTGAACAATTACCTCATCACCTAACATTTGCACTAAATTTATTGGCCATTGCATCCACGTACCCAAAGCAGTAGTTGTAGTGTCGATTTGATATGTGGGGACGGGGATAGGTAGTGGCAAATGACCATACTTCTCTAAATAACGATGAATTTTCACTGGAAGGTGATCATTCATCATTCTAGACCCATGAACGGTAGTGGTCTCATCAAAAGCATAAGAATGTGCATCTGCCACTAGACAAGTCTCTCCACTAGTTGGATCTATCAAATACAATCGACATGGGGTCTCGTCCTAACAATAACGTAAAGTTCTAATTATGTAAGATAATCATTTGTATAAAGCACATGTAATATGATAAATATATGTACCTTCAACCCAGGAGACTGAGTGTCGAAAAATCCAGATAGTGGAGTGTGTAGCTGAGTGGGCTGTGAAGCAGATGGCATAGTAGATGGTGAAGCAAATGGTGAAGCAAATGGTGGAGCAGATGATGGAACAAATGGTGGAATAGGTAGCTGAGTGGACTGTGAAGCATATCGTGCATCAAATGGTGAAACAAATGATGGAACAAATGGTGGAGCAGGTAGCTGAGTGGGCGGTGAAAGCCCCACATTCTGCATATATGTTGCAATGTCATTTCTCCACCTTTCAGACAATTTCTGCATGAATGCTTCCTCTTGTTCCTGACTCGAGCTATAATAGTTCCTAGGAGGTGGATGGCCAAAAGCCCTCCTATAGCCAACCTTGATGCCTCCAAAACCATAACAACGACCCGAATGATCTGGCTTCTCTCCAAGAGTCATATAAAGGGCGTCTTTGTTGCGTACTGGAGTGAGCTCACCCTTGGCTTGCTTCTCCTTGTACTCCAACTGCCCAAACAACAAGTTACAAATAATAATGCAGTTAATAAAGAAAAAGCATATTCATAAGTCAAAGTAAAAGTTATAGTGATATACATACGTATTTGTCAGCTGCAATCTTTGTTTCCTCAACTGGAATAAATCGCTGTTTAGTGACATGATCTTTTTTATGCATCACGCACCACCAGTCATTACCCCGGTTAATATGAGAGGACACCGAGGAGGATGGTGTACTAGATGACGATCCAGAATCAAAACTAGGTGGATGGAAGTTATCCTGCTTCCACAACTCTCTTGCATCCCCATAGTTCATTTGACCTAAATGGTGATGATGTGTGTTCTTTTTTGCACTCGCGAGCGCCTTTTCTCGCTTTTTCAGTAAAAAAAAACACATTAAGTTAGTAGAATATAATTTAAATTAATAAAACCAAGTTAATTAGATTATAAACTTACTACAGCCTCATCTGATGTCATAGTTTCTTTAAAAGTAAGTCAATCCTCCACCTTGATGTGCTTGTATACATCTGGCGGAGTATCACCTAGCTTCTCATTTTTTGATCTAACTCTGGTCATTGTGATCCAACCAGATACCAATTTGCCCTTAAAATCCCTCCATCTAGAGTTCACAGCAGACAAGTTAGTTTTCTTCAATGGTAACTCGTCCGAAAGGTGAAACATATTCTGTTTTCCATCATAAACAAATAAATAAGCACGTTAAGTCATCATTAGTACAATAAATTCTTAAAATTGTAAATGATATAATTACAAAAATCATCAGCGTGGTATCTTACCGTAGTGTCTGTCCACATCAAATCCAATAGGGCAGGAGAAATGTTTTTCCATTTCCAATTAATGTTAAGCCTACGTATAGAAAGACCAACCCAAATACCATACTTGGCTCGCCACGGACCTAATAAACAATTAGAAATCCAAACATTAAATTGTAAGCATGATAAATTATAACTATCTTACAATCAATAATTACTTGTTGGTCTCCCATAGTCATCAAACTGTAAGTACATATCTGGTTTGTCGTCGAGCCTCATCGTGGGACCCTTTTGCTCTTGCTAGGTGCCTTTGTCTTCCCACCTGACTTCTTCCCCCTCCCCCTCCCTTGTGCACCATAATATGCATCACTGACGACGATCTAAGAATCAAAATAAGGAAACTAAATTAGAGAACGAACAAATAAATTACATATTCAATATTCACAATATTCAAATAAGCGGGAACCTGAGGGGGGTGGCTGACGTGGATCATATGTCACCTCAATGCCAAGTAAAGCATTCCTATCAGCCTCTTCTTCAAATGTTTCCATCCAAGCATCAAACGCATCTGCAGTACGGTCACTATCCTCCCATTGGCCAGGCTCCTTCTCTGGGATAAATGGTGCATCGGAATCCATATCGCTCGAACCGTCACTAGCCATATCTGTAGCATATATAGAAACAACAAAAAAGTGTTAATTAACAAAATTTAAAACAATATATATAAACATGTCTCAACATATAATTGTAACGAAATCTATTAAAAACTCATCAATTTATAATTCAAATTACTCATATTGAACCTTTTTTACCTTTAATTTTGGTCAATAGGTTGCTCGATAACCGTTATTCCTTCTTGGTGATCCATGCGCATGTAACTATTTTCAGTATCAGGCACATCCATCATATCATCATTTGGGATTTAGAAAAGGGGGGGTATCATCAAACTTATCATATTCTTCTTCGTCGTCAACATCACCAACTCCTAAAATTCGCCTTTTACCATTAATAACAATGAACCACTGATGATCTACAGGATCAGATACGTAAAACACTTGTTTTGCTTGTGATGCGAGGATGAAAGGGTCTTTAGTGTCACGTAGACGACTCATATCGACTAGAGTAAAACTGCAATCATTCGTTCGCAAACCACGTCTATTATCCGCCCACTTGCATTGAAAAAGAGGCAAAGTGAAGTCACAATAGTCGAGCTCCCATATTTCCTGAATGATCCTGTAATATGATTGTGTAGCATCAAGCGGAGTTTTATCCTTTGCACTCGCATACTCCCTAGATGATGCAACCATTGAAACCCCACAATTTTGTACCACCTTAGATTTCTTGTCCTAACGTTCAGTGTATAAGGTATATCCATTGATATCATACCCCACATATGTATGCCAACCACTTAATTGTATCAGGTACATGATAGTTGTTTGCAGACAACTCATCAATTACTTTATTGTGGAACCAATCAATGAAAGACCTGTTATGCTCATTCATCAACGCCCTCTCCCCTTTTGACGGGTTTTTGTGCCGCAATTCACGCATATGTCTATTTAAGTATGGATGAACTTGTGTAACATGGTGCAACACGAAAATATGAGCTTTATTCAACTCACTCAATGAAGGCGAAATATTTCGCATTCCAACCCCACCCTTGCCTTCCAACCTACCCTCGTGTCTGGACTTTGGAAGACCTATCGTCACAGCCTTACCAAAATGAGAAGCACAATATCCTCCAACCTCTTCGGCAATTGTTCCTTGAATAATACTCGCCTCTGGTCTTGCTGGATTCCTCACTTTCTTTTTCAAAGAACCCATATGTCTCTCAAAAGGGTATGCCCATCTTAATATGTCTCTCAAAAGGGTATGGCCATCTTAAAAACACACGGCCACACAGTTTAATCTCCCTTACCAAATGAAGGACTAAGTGAACCATAATGTCAAAAAAAGAAGGTGGAAAATACATCTCAAATTGACAAAGTGTTATCACCACCTCATTTTGCAAACTATCCAACTTTTCAGGTCAAGTACCTTGTTGCATATGGTATTGAAAAATGAACACAACCTCGTGATGGCAAGCCTGACATGTTTCGGAAGAATCCCGCGTATTGCAATCGGCAAAAACACTTGCATCATCATATGACAGTCATGGGACTTCAACCCAATTAACTTCAGATTAGTCATAGAAACAAGTCTTCTCATGTTAGATGAGTATCCAGTGGGATCCTTAATACCGTATAAACACTCACAGAACAGTCGTTTCTCTTGCCTAGACAATGTATAACAAGCTGGAGGCAAATACGTTGTTGTTCCCTTTCCTTTCTTAGATTTTTCCTTAACCTTTGGCCATAAGTTAGGCCAAATCTTCAATTTCTCCATATCTCTACGAACCTTCAGACCATCCTTAGTCTTTCCCGGCATATTCAACAGAGTACCAATAATTGCATCACAATTTTTTTTTTCAATATGCATTACGTCGAGACAATGTCTAACTGGTAAGTGTTTCCAATAAGGAAGTCTCCAGAATACACTCTTTTTCCCAAATGACACCATCGTCTTCAGTAGTTTTAACCCGCTTACTAAATGTTGTGCCCATCCCTTCAACACAATTATAAACTTCTTTTCCAGTCAACGGTCTAAGAGCTGGAGCATTTTTAACTAACCCATTAAATGGTGCTTTTTTCTTTGGATATGGATGAGAACTATGTAGGAATTGCCTATTAATGATATAGACATGTTTCCCACAATGTGGTAAATGTGTAGCCTCCATACCATTCTCACAAATGGGACATGCCTTTTTTCCTTTGACCTTATACCCCGACAAATTGCCATAAGCATGATAATCATTTATAGTACAAAATAGCATAGCACGAAGCCTGAAATCTTCATCAGAACACGCATCAAATACCATAACACCGTCGTCCTACATCTTTTTGAGATCTTCGACGAGAGGCGTAAGATAGATGTCTATATCATTTACTGGCTGCTTAGGCTCAGAAATTAAGAGAGACAACATAATATACTTCCGCTTCATGCACAACCACGGAGGAAGATTGTATACTACTAAAAGAACAGGCCAAGTACTATGTTGACTACTCAAAGTACCATAAGGGTTCATTCCGTTTGTACACAATGCAAGTCTCAAGTTCCTAGCTTCCTGACCAAATTCCCTATATCTGGAATCAATAGCCTTCCATTGAGGAGAATCTGCTGGATGCCTAAGCATCCCATCTTTCTTTCTCCGATCAGCATGCCATCTTAGGTTCTTTGCATCTTCTTTGATAGAAAAGAGCCTCCTGAACCTTGGCACAATTGGAAGATACCACAACACTTTCGCAGAAGGACCCGTATTGCCTGGCCCCGGCTCAACCCCATCCGGCAATTTGTAACGGGACTTACCACACCTCGGGCATTCATAAAGGTCCGCATACTCATTTCGATACAACAAGCAATCATTCGGACATGCATCAATCCGCTCATATTCTAAACCAAAGGACACATTAATTTTTGGGATATTATCTCAGATAACTTTGACTTATAGGCCTTTTTCCAATATAACCCTGACTTTGGCAGCCCTGTCTCCGATAACCCTGAACTTGATTTTTGTCATTAAACTTGACGGAATTTGTCACGGCGTTAACTTGGTTTGACTTTTGCTAAATTCATCTCTTTCTCTCTCTTGTTCTTCATCTCTTCTCTCTTTTGCTCTTCATCTCTTCTCAAGCATTCATCAATTTTTCCCAAGACATAATTATACTAGGAAAAAGCATACTACTAACTACAATACATAGTTATACATAAAATTCACCACCACCGCTGACCACTTTCACCACCGCAACCACCAGATCGGTACCACCCCAATACCCACGAAACTACCCCAACACCCCCAGCCCCAATACCCCGAAACCACCCCAATACCCCCGAAACCACCCTAACACCCCCCGAAATCGAACCACGGCCCCCTTCGATGGGCGGTTCGAATCACCCACGAAATTGAATCACCACTCACCACCCGCAAGGCCGCAACTCACCTAAATCGGAGGGGAGGATGGGTTGCGGTTCGAAGGGGAGGGCGCGATGGGTTGGGAGGGCGGCGATTGGTTGGGGTATGAAGTAATCAAACAATTAGGAGCTGGGAATTTTGGAGTTGCCCGACTTATGCGACACAAAGAAACCAAAGAGCTTATTGCCGTTAAATACATCGAACGTGGTCATAAGGTTTTTTTTTTGTTTTTTTGGGGTTGGATTAAATTTCCCCAAAAAAAAAAACCAGTTGTTAGTTTAGTTTTTTTTTTTAATTTTTTTTTTGTTCTAGTTTTGGAGTAGTGGTTGGATGTGGATTTTGTTATGATTTTGGGTAAATGGGTTTGGGAAAAATATGGATTTTGTTATGAGTTTGGGAAAAATTGATGAATGCTTGAGAAGAGATGAAGAACAAAAGAGAGAAGAGATGAAGAACAAGAGAGAGAAAGAGATGAATTTAGAAAAAGTGGTTGGATGATGGTGGTTTTAAAGATTAAAGAGATTTACCTAAGTTTGGGAACCATTGATGAATGCTTGAGAAGAGATGAAGAACAAGAGAGAGAAGAGATGAAGAACAAGAGAGAGAAAGAGATGAATTTAGCAAAAGTCAAACCAAGTTAACGCCGTGACAAGTTCCGTCAAGTTTAATGACAAAAATCAAGTTCAGGGTTATCGGAGACAGGGCTGCCAAAGTCAGGGTTATATTGGAAAAAGGCCTATAAGTCAGGGTTATCTGATATAATATCCCTTAATTTTTTGGCATAGTAGGTGGATTTTGGTAATAAATTACCCTCAGGATACATATCTTGTAAAGCTTCTAAGAGTTCTGTGAAGCCTACATCAGTCAAATTATGTTTCGCTTTTATGTTGAAAAGGGTTAAAACCCCACTCAATTGAGTGTATTTTGTACACCCTGGATAAAGGGGTTTCCCAGCAGCTTCAGACAAACTGTCAAACACTCGTGACCGCTCATTGAAATGGCCACGGGCCCCTTCCAACATCTCACCTAATCGATCATCACCAAACTCTTCAGCCTCAGTGTCACTATTATCTCCGTAGTCATTTTCATCACCTACTACATCATCACCTTCAATCCTAACAAGATCTTCAATCACAACTTCATTCTCAACCCCAATATTCGACATATCAATCTCTAATATTTTACTAGAGCCAACATCAACATTAACCCTATCCTGAGTATATTTTCCCTTCTCACCATGCCATAACCAAATATAATACTCAGCCCTAAATCCACGACGAATAATATGATCCCTTATGGTCCTAATATCATAAATCGTATTCACATTGTAGCAATCAAAACATGGACAATAAATCTCATCATCGCAAGTAAGTTGTTGATGCTCTATAGCACGTTTACAAAACTCTTTAACACCACGTACGAACTCCAACGTATTCCGCTTTCAATACATCCAACTTCGATCCATTTCTAAAAACCCCCACACATACATACATACATACATAAAAATTATTATCAATTAAAAAAATTCACATAAATATAACACAAGCTAATATTCAATGCATGTTTCCATTGGGTCCTTATCACTCCAACCTAACCCATCCTTAAACGTCAAATCCCACCAGTGAATGCATGTATCATCTTTGATTCTAAGTAAAATTCGGCAGCATTTCCCTTCAGTTCTCCAAGTACACGATGAAGATAATTGCTTATCTTATATGTACTCGGAGAACAAATTAGGGAAATGACTAACCGTATTTCACTTTGAATCAAAGAATCAACACACATTCACGTCCTAAGTGAGATGTGACGTTTAAGAACAGTCACAAAAAGGGGACTATTCAAGACTTACTCCTAATGAATAAGTCTTGAACGGGTATCTAGGCATTATGATGTACATAAAAACAATCGCATTCAAGCGATTCCAAGTCATCACCAAACAACAATCGCATTTAAGCGATTCCAAGTCATCACCAAACAACAAGTACTAAACCATTCCTTAGATTTCCCTTCCCCTCCCATTGGTGAGTCTATCAATATGAAAGCATTGCATATCACTTCAAATAAAGTATTGCAAAAGCATCACAATAACTTAAGCAAAAACAATCCCGTATAACATTTTAGGGCATACAAAAACATAAGCAAAATCATCACAAAATCAGTTTTTAATCCTCAAATCTTATAACTAATCATATATATACTTTATACTAAATATTTTAAACTACTATTTAACCCAAAATTTCCATTAAAACACTATTAATTAAGAAAACTACAAAATAAAAAAAAATTATGAAAAAATAACCTAATATGACAAGGAGAGGGTGGCGCCGGCGGTGAAGGACGAAAGTGGCGGAGGAGAGGGTGGCGCCGGCGGTGAAGTACGAAAAATCGAACCCACCAAGTAAGAAGGAGAACCAAAAAAAGTGTGAGAAGCGGCGGTGAAAGGCGAAAAACGTGAAACCAAACCCAGATCTGGAACCCTTATCGCCTGAAACCAGAACCTTTTCGCCGGAAACTTAAAACTTTTCGCCGAAAAGTGTGAGAGTAGAGAGATAGTGTGAGAGTAGAGAGAGGGAGTCGAGAGAGAAACAGTGAAGGCAAAAAAGAAACCCGTGTTTTTTTTTATCTGGCGCAGACATATTGATGCGGTTTCTAGCGAGAACCGCAACAATATATTCAAATAATATAAAAAAAATAATATTTTAATATATTGCTGCGGTTCTTGCCAGAAACCGCAGCAATATGTCCGTATTTTTTTTTAGATCTGGAGCAGACATATTGCTGCGATTTCTGGCAAGAACCGCAGCAATATATTAAAATATTATGTTTTTAATATTATTTTAATATATTGCTGCGGTTCTTTCCAGAAACCGCAACAATATATCTGGTCAAATAGTCAACTTTTTTTCAAAATTTTTCCCGTTGAAACCATATTGCTGTGGTTTTCGGCCGAAACCGCAGCAATATGGTTATTTTATATTTTACCTTTTCTTTTTACGTGATATATTGCTGCGTATGGGTAAAACCGCAACAATACCTCCGCAGCAATAAGCGTTTATTCTACTAGTGAATCCTAGTTAAGTTTTCGAACTATAAAAGTTCATTCCCTATGTCTAGTTTGCATCTCTATGTGAACCCTAGTTAAGTCTTCGGACTTCTAAAGTTCAATCCTAGGTCTAGTTTGCATCTCCATGTAAACCCTAGTTAAGTTTGCGGACTATAAAAGATCAATTCATACCCTTAGGCCTAGCCTGCTTGCTCTCCCGTAAGTTCAAAGTCTAGTCCAGTCTGCTTGCATAGTCCAGTCTAGTCCAGTCCATATCTGCATATGCATATACTTAGGCCCATGTCAGTGGTCAAGCTCATACTAGTCCAAAACCCATAATAATTTCTAATCCTCCATTTCAAATTCATTTCCCATTTCCATTTCCCATTTCCATTACCCATTTTAAATTTTCATTTCTCATCTCTCATTTCCCATTTCTCCATCCCTTATTTCCATTTCTCATTTCAAAAAATCATTTCTTAAAACTTACAAGCAAGATCCACTCGATTCCGTTCATGACCGATCGAGAGATTACAACTTAGGAGCACCTAATGGAGGAACAAGAAGGTGGGCCCACTCTAAAGCTCATCAATCGCACTACCACAACCCCGGCTTCATTGAGAGTCATGAGATTACTTTTTGGCCGCCTTCACAATAGAGGCGCGATCACTTTTATAGGGTCAACTCCGAATTCTGCACGTAAAAGAAAATTCAAAACTTTTGACCGCCTTCACAATAGAGGCCGATCACTTCTATAAGGTCTACTCCGAACCCTGCACCTACAAGAAAATTCAAAAGGTGCAACCTATTTTTCTACTGCGAATTCAAACAGAACAATGAACATCTGACATCTAGTGTCAAATACCATCATTACGTTGCGGAACATGGTCGATGACAACATGCTTCTAATGCTTGCTGCAACGAGAATCAACATCACCGTCAACCTTTTTTGGGTAGTGCATCAACAATTCAAAAGGGCATAGTCTTTTATTTATGGTTTCCTAGGATGAGACAAAGAGTCCTTACCCTAAGCCATTTATGTCCTTTCCCATCGAGTCTATGTCACTATAGGACTTCATTTATCATAGCCTTTCCATTTTCATTTTATTTTATTTTTATTTTTATTTTCATTGGCCTTTCATCATCATATATGCTTTGAATTCGATGATGAAACTCAAATCAAATTACTTCTAATGACCCTAATTAATAAAAAAAATCAAAAAATACTAATAATAAATGGACATACTTTGGATTAGGAGTTATTCCCCACTTCCATCATTCCAAAAAAAAACCATCATCCATAAACCATCTCCATGCAGCCAAAAATAAAAAATCCCATTGAACCATCATCTCCATTAGCCAAATAATCCCTTCAAAATCAAAGCTCCACAAATATCCTTCAAGCATTCCAATACCCATAACCAAAAAAAACGTGTGTGCAAGCCTCACTACAACAAAAGTTAAAAAAAATCAACGCTAGGCAAAATAAAAAAGTGAATAAATTCAAGGTGCGAAAAAAGCAAAAGCAAAAGAAGAAGCACAGGACAAAAAGAAAAAAATGCAAAAAAGAAAAAGCCAAAGGCAAATAGAAAAAGACAAGCTAGGGGGCTTGCACACAAGTTCTACCCCTCATTCAAATCCTTCAAAACTTTAACCCATATAATCCATGATCCTTACCTTAACCCAGTCAATCAAACCTTCATCAAAACCTCCATCTTTAAACCTTTCATATTCAACCCTAACTCCTTTTCTAGGGTATGTCCAAGCCCGCTAGATTGGAAACTCGAAAGAGTGGCCTAGCCAAAAGTTAGGGCAGAAAAAATAAAAATAAATAAAATAAATCAGATCCAGAACTACGAATGGTCTGATTCCGTAAGGATACGTAGGTATCCTCATATCGAGGTCCGACCGCTTCAATAAATAAATTAATCAAGGTCTAATTATTTGGCTTTCTAGAATTCAGGAACATACTCTTTCTAGATTCCGACATAGACTCGAGTCTGAACCTAGCCCCGTCAAAGCCTTTTCTCCACCTAGATTTATTTGAGTCACAAATTTAAACTTTTTATTTTTCAATTCCAAGCTCTCTTTGTCCCTGAAGGACTCTCCGACAATTCCTTGATTTCTGGTGTTATCTGACTTTGCCTGTGTCAACTCCCCAAAGAAGAGTCCCCAATGAAAACTCTGAATGCTCAATATATATCAACTATATTTCAATCAAGGCTCCGAAAGCCTAATTCAAAGACAAGCTAACCCAAATTGGGAGATTCCTATATATGTGGTGGTTTCTCCAAACCAAGTTAAACTCCCGAAAAGTTGTAATATGCGGACCTCGTTTACGGACCCCGATTATTTACTAAAAAACAGTTTTCAAAAATCATTCTATTCATTACTAACCATTCTATCTCTCTCTGTATATCCAGATCTCCTAGCCTTACAAAATCCTGACCTTGCATTGCGTTACATACATCCTAGTTTTGCATAACCGTGACCTTGCATGATGTGTCATCTTCCTTAGCTTTGCATAACCTTAATCCTTGCATAGCGTCTCATACATCCTTAGAGATAAGTTTGAATTATTTGCATCATTATGTGCCTTATCTGAGTCGTTTGCACCTATCTGCTAACATCTTCTTTTGCAGGTAATCATTTTGCTTTTAGTTATTGTCCTGCATACTATCTTTGTTTTGCAGAGACCGGCGTATATAGATCAGCTCTAAATTGCAGAGCTGGTAGAATCGTTCTCCGTCCCGACACCGTGTACATTGACTATCGATTTCCTGAACCTCAGTCAAAGTAGGGGCTTCTGTAGACACATAATCGTGTCTCCCCATTTAAGGGTCCAATGATGAAACATACCGCGGTCCTAATTATCCCGACCCAAGGGGAGAGCAGTCCGAAAAGCCATCCCAAAAACTATTTTTTAAAAGTGTTAAAGCGTATTTTAATAATCCAAAATCGTATTGTATTTCGAGCCCAACCCTTTGAAAAAGCCCATTTAATTATTCATTGATAATTAATTATTTTATTTAAATAAAATAATTATTTTCAAAGATATTTTTATAATTAAAATCGGATTTTATCCCATAAAATCATATTTTCGGATTTAAAGATAAAAGAAAATCGTTAAAACAAGTTTTATAAAAAAAAAAGCTGTCAAAACGTGTCAAAAGCAAGGCGGTGCGCTTAGCGTACCAACGTGCGCCGAGCGCACAAGCCTGACACGTGGATCTGTGTGGCACACAAAGTCCTACGCCTATCGTACACTCTGTGCGACACGTAGCCTGTCTTTTTTATCTTTTTAAAAAATGCGTACCACGTGTACGTTGTTTATTAGTCATTCGTTTTCCCTTTAAATAGGCTTCGATTTTCCGAATTAAAAGACGATTTTTCTCATATAAACATTACGACTTTACACTTCGAACTCTACGAATACAAATCCGAATTGTCTCTACAAAACTCATATTTCCATACTTTTCAACACAAAAACACAAATAAGCACATACTTCAGACATTCATATTTTCAGGCTTCATGATTGTTCGTTTCGAAGGTTGTTAATCTCTCAGACCCAAGCCACGGTATAATCATGAGCGTCCTTGAATAAATTTATTATTTTTATTGAAGTTACTAACTGTTTCTTTCATGATGTAGATCCTTAATAATAAAATCTTTATTCTGTATATTCTAATCTCTACTCTTTCTTTTTATTTATTATTATATTCTTGCTTGATTGTCCCGCATGACTTTTCATCACCTCACATGTTATTATTGCTAATCAAGACCTAAAGAACTGTTCTAATATTAACCAAATAATTTGGACAATCTGTTAGGTTCCTTGTAATTTTGATTGCTTAATAACATATCATTAAAAATAGTCTTTTATGTGTTTCCTGAACCAACCTCGACTAAATTATTTTTAGGGTGCATGAAAATATTATTTGGTTATTCTTTTGCATGAAAATTGACATGAATCGATATTTAGTAGAGGCCAGTAATGGGCGAATGTGGTTCATTATGACCTTATTCGTACCCTCACCCTCGAACTCAATCTATGGTTCATGGACCATCTATGGAGTCAGGACGGGGAAATCTACATTGGATAAGTCCCTAAGTTGTACATACGGTTTCCCAATATCCAATTAGGTTTATGAGTCTTCCTTTAAAGACTTGGCGACTTCAAAACATTTTTTCAATAAAACGTTACCAATAGGGTAGTCAAATACGCGCTCACACCGCGTAGGCGAAATAAAAACACGACTACAAGACCAAGGTCAAACCTGTTGAACCCTAGTTTTGATGATGACAAAGGAACAAAGATGCAAACTAAGTATTGGACTAACAAGTTGTTTAAGTGAATGAATTTCAAGGTATCAATGAAAGGAACAAAGAGAATACTAAGTCAAGGAAGAAATCAAGTTTGGATTTTGAAGACTAAGTGAAGATGTTTCATAATTTGGTACTGGAGTAGCATTGGAGCAAGAAGACTAAAGCAAGGCTTTTTGTTTCTAGTTCCATTGTTAAGGAACGAGTAAGAATGGTAAGGAACTATGGCAATTTAGAATGAGAATGAGCGTTTGTTCCTTTGTAAGGAACAGACGCACTGGCGCTTAACTAATAAGTTAAAGGAACTAACTATTAAAAGGAACTAGACTTAGGATGAAGCATTACAACGGTTTAATTATGTCTGTTGAGTAATTTATGCCTAGATTCTAGGTAACCGTTTTATTTAAGGAAAAAACTGATTTTAAGGAAAATCTTTTAAAGAAAAGATTTTATTTTGATAAAAGATAAATATCCTTTTCGGTTTTATGGAAAATATTTTAAAGATAATATTTTTGGTAAAAGGATTTTATTTTGGTTTTAATAATTAAAATGCTTTTTAATTAAATCAGATTTTCGAAATAATGCTTTAAGTGGTTGCTAAAATTAAGGGAGCAGTAACTCAATTCTCTCCCACGTTTAACAGTGATCATGGAGATCATGGGTTGATTGAGGAACCTGTTCCTCCGGGTAAGGAACATCATGGGATAATGATTTTACCACTAACACATGCTTTAATCCCACGTTCTAAGTTATTACCACTATAAATACTAATGTATAATTAAGTTCCAATTTGTGTCTGACCAAGTGAATTAGTGAGTTTAACTAAGTAAAGTGTCAGTGCCTTCATTCTCTCATAAAAGCCATTTGTTCTTTGCCTTCTTACTCTAATTCCACTGAGTTTATTTTGATCAATTGTATTTTGGTTTTTGGGGTAAGGGGACTTTGAGTGAAGTTATGTAAGAGAGAAGCTTTGAGTGAAGCGAGTTAAAGTGAGAAAACTTCAAGTGAAGTTGAGAGGAACAACTGTTAAGGGAACAATTGTTTAGGAACTTGAGTTTAGGAACTCAAGGTGTGGCCCGTGAGTAGAATTAGGTTGTAACAAAGTTGTTTGGCCTAATTAGTGAAAGAGTTGAGTTTAAAATCCCTAGTGGTCGAGGTTGTTTCTTCTTGTTGGGCCCAAGAAGTTTTTCCTCGTAAAAATCCCTTGTGTTCCTTTAGCTTGTTTCTTTGTTCAAGTTTAGAATTCCGCAAAAAGTTACGCTTATTTCTACACATACAATTCACCCCCCCTCTTGTATTGTTCCTAGTAAAATAACAATTGGTATCAAAGCCAGAACTCACGAAAGATAGGAAACCCTATTGAGAAAAAGATCCAAGGAACAATGAATACCACCGAGAAACTTGAGGAAGGTTACTCTACGCAAAGGCCTCCCATGTTCAATGGAAAGTTTTATTCCTACTGGAAGAACAGGATGGAGATATTAATCAAGGTCGAAAACTACCAGTTATGGAGAGTCATGGAGGTTGGTGATTTTGAGATCACAACTACTAATGACAAAAATGAGGTAATTCCTAAACCCTTCTCTGAATATGACAAAGCTGATTTCGAAAAAGTGGAAGTAAATGCAATGGCTGTTAAACTCTTGCATTGTGGACTTGGACCCCATGAACACAATAGGATCATGGGATGCAAATCCGCAAAGCAAATATGGGATTTACTAGAAGTAACCCATGAAGGAACTAATGAAGTCAAGAGATCTAAAATTGATTTACTAATGAATCAATATGAACTGTTCTCCATGAAGACTAAGGAAAGCATACAAGAGATGTTTACTCGTTTTACTAACATTACTAATGAGTTAGCTTCTCTTGGTAAGTTTATTTCATCAGAAGAACAGGTTCGAAAAGTTCTTAGGAGTCTTCCTAAGGATAGATGGATGGCTAAGGTCACTCCTTTACAAGAAACAAAAGACTTCACTAAGTTCAACTTGGAACAGCTTGCTGGATCACTTATGACTCATGAGCTTCACCTTGATACTGAGTATGGTGAAAGCTCTAAGTCAAAATCTATTGCCCTCAAAGCAGATGATGAAGATGACTCTGACTCAGAAAAAGAGGTAGCAGCACTCATGGTTCGAAAATTTCGAAAGATGTATAGGAACATGAAGAATGGGAACTTCAAAGGTAAAACTAAAAGGTTTTCTAACAAAGCTGCTTGTTATAAATGTGGTAGTACAGAACACTTCATCAAGGAATGTCCACTTTCGGAAAATGATAAGACCAAAGAAAGGAACAAGGAACGCTTCGCTGAAAGGAACAAGGAATCCAAAGCACCTTTCTCTAAAGCGAATGTTCGAAAGGCTATGATAGCAGCTTGGGGAGATTCAGAGACTGAAGAGGAAGAAGAACAACAAACTAAAGAAACTGCAAATCTTTGCCGCATGGCAAACACTGACGAAAAAGAAGATGAAGAAAAAGTCGAGGTAAGCCAACATTGACTTGAATCAGACTTAGATGGCAAACTAGGCCTGAAATTTATGATCTTCTTTATGATGCAATTCTTGAATGTAGAGATGAACGTGAAAAACGTGAGCAAACTGAACAAGCTGTTAAAGTTTGTAAAGAACATATAGAATGGCTTAAGAAAATGAGAACGGATGTTGAAACTAGGTTCTTTGATTTATTTGATAAAAATTTTAAAATCAAGGAATCATATGAGAGTGTGAAGAATGAAAATTATCTAATCAATTTAGAAATTTCACACTTAAAGGAATTTATCCCTGTTCTAAGTTCCTTTGATACTAGATCAACTCCTTTGAAAGGTTACAGATCTGAGATCGAAAATTTGAATAAAGAGAAAAATGTTTTAAAGGAACAAATCTGTAATCTCAAGAAGGAACTGGTTGTTGCAAGGAACAGAGGCAAAGTGATGGCTGTTCCTAAGTGGATTGAAAGACGACAGACTAAAAGAAAAGAAGGCCTTGGTTTTAAAAACTACAAGAAGAGGAACAAGCCTAAGAAATATGTTGACCTACCTAGTGATAAAATATGCATGTACTGTGGTAAGCTAGGTCATTACATAACTCAATGTCAACTAAGAACTGGAATGATTGGCAAAAATGTGAAATTGTGCAACATGAAATGGTTTGCCAAAACAAGTGCTAGTCAAGAACAGGAACCCACCAAACAAGGGGTTCCTACAACTAACAACTAGTTGATTTTTGCAGGTTGGAGTGAGGGGGAACAACACTTGGTATCTTGATAGTGGTTGTTCTAAGCATATGACAGAGACAAATCTAAGTTTCTCTCACTCTCAACTTCGTGAAGGTGGAAGTGTGACTTTTGGTGACAATAAGAAAGGTAACATAGTTGCCATGGGTAAGGTTGGTAAGTCACCATCACATTCCATTGATAATGTATTTTTAGTTGAAGGTTTAAAGCATAATCTGTTAAGTATTTCCCAATTCTGTGACAAGGGAAATGTTGTTAAATTTAATAGTGAAAAATGCTTGATCATTAACATTAACTCTAAGAGTGTCATCTTAGAAGGAACAAGGAAAGGGAACACATATATTGTGGATCTTGATCTTGTTCCTAAAAATAATTTGACATGCCTTAGTGTTATTGAAGATGATCCACTCTTATGGCATAAGCGTCTAGGACATGCTAGCTTTTCATTACTTGACAAACTTCGATCAAAAGATCTTGTTTTGGTATTACCATCTATAAAATTTCATATTGATCAAGTTTGTGATGCATGTGCCAAAGGAAAGCATATTAGATCCTCTTTCAAATCTAAAACTGTTGTAAGCACCACAAAACCTTTAGAATTAATTCATATGGATCTGTGTGGCCCTATGAGAATTCAAAGTAGAAGTGGAAAGAGGTATGTGTTAGTTATTGTTGATGACTACTCTAGGTATACTTGGGTTATTTTTCTCTCTAGTAAGGATGAGACTTATGATGAGTTCCTTGTCTTTGCTAAAAGAGTTCAAAATTTGAGTGGTCACAAATTAATGCATATTAGATCCGATCATGGTAAAGAATTTGAAAATTATAAATTTGATGACTTAAGCAGAAACCATGGCCTAGATCATAATTTTTCTGCCCCTAGGACACCACAACAAAATGGGGTTGTAGAAAGGAAAAATAGAACTTTGGAAGAAATGGCTAGGACCATGCTAATTGCTAGTGAACTTCCAAGGAACTTTTGGGCAGAGGCTGTTAATACTGCTTGTCATATAATAAATCGTGCCATGATGAGACCTATCATTAACAAAACTCCTTATGAGCTTTATTTTGGAAAGAAACCCAATATTACTCATTTCATAACATTTGGTTGCAAATGTTTTGTTCATAACAATGGGAAAGATAATCTTGGAAAATTTGATGCTAGGAGTGATGAAGCAATATTCTTAGGATATTCATCACATAGTAAGGCCTATAGAGTTTACAATAAAAGAACTATGTGTGTTGAAGAAAGTGTCCACATAATCTTTGATGAATCTGACAACTTTAATCCAAGCAAACAGGTTGATGACTTTGAGATTGGCTTGGTACGACCAAATGAGAAATATGCAGATTCAATTGAGGAAGAAGAAATAAAAGAGGAAAGGAACGAAGGAGATGAAAACATTCATAACAATGATGTTCCTGTTCCTCAAGATGATGGAGCTGTTCATGTTCCTACTAAGAACGAGAATGTTGAAGGAACTGATTCAACAATTGCTGAAAAAGGAACAAGTGAACAAAGCTCCTCATCCTCTCATGAAACTCAAGAGGAACAACCTGTTCCTATAAGGGAGTTTCCACCAAAACCGTGGAGACATCAAAAATCACATCCAGTGGAACTCATAATAAGTGACATATCCAAAGGTACGCAAACTAGATCTCAGTTAAGGAATTTTTGTGCATTTCATGCGTTCTTATCAATGATAGAACCAAGAAATCATGAAGAAGCCCTAACTGATTCTGATTGGATCACTACTATGCAAGCTGAATTAAATGAGTTCAAAAGAAATAAGGTATGACATCTAGTTCCCTCTTCTAAACAACAAAAAGTGATTGGCTTAGAATGGGTGTTTAGAAATAAACTAGATGAGTATGAAACAATTGTAAGGAACAAAGCTAGACTTGTAGTAAAATGTTATAATCAACAAGAAGGAATTGACTATGAAGAAACCTTTGCTCCTGTTGCTAGACTTGAAGCCATTAGAATACTAATTGCAATTGCTGCTTATATGGGATTTAAATTATATCAAATGGATGTTAAGTGTGCTTTTCTAAATGGCTATTTAAATGAAGATGTATATGTTGAACAACCCCCTGGATTTGAAAGTAATGATCTTCCAAACCATGTCTACAAGCATGACAAGGCTCTTTATGGGTTAAAGCAAGCGCCCATGTCATGGTATGAGAGATTATCAAAGTTCTTTTTAGAAAACAACTTTAAAAGAGGAAAAGTGGATAAAACTTTGTTTCTAAAATCGAAAGGAACTGGCATACTACTTGTTCAATAATATGTTGATGACATTATTTTCGGAGCAACTAATGAATCATTGTGCAAAGAGTTCTCAAAACTTATGAGTAATGAATTTGAGATGAGTATGATGGGAGAGTTAAATTTCTTTCTTGGGTTACAAATTAAGCAAACTGAAAAAGGAATAATTATTCACCAACAAAAATACATAAAGGAACTGCTAAAGAAATATGGCCTCAAAAATTCAAAGATAAATCACACTCCTATGGAAAATTCAACTAGATTAGATGAAGATTCCATAGGAACAAATATTGATCAAACAAAATATAGAGGCATGATTGGTTCACTTTTGTATCTAACTGCTAGTCGTCCAGACATAGCTTTTAATGTTGGTTTGTGTGCTAGATTTCAAGCTAATCCCAAGGAGTCTCATCTAACTGCCGTGAAGACAATTCTTAGATATCTTAAAGGAACAGATGATCTTGGACTTTTCTATCCAAGAAGTGATACATTTGAGTTAAGAGGATATGCTGATGCTGATTATGCTGGGGATCTTGTAAATAGGAAAAGTACCTCAGGTATGGTTCAATTTCTTAGTCATAGTTTAGTTTCTTGGAGTACCAAGAAACAAAACACAGTTACTTTATCCACTGCTGAAGCAGAATATGTACACTAGGGGAAAAAAAAGGAAGGGCTGCGTTTTATTAAAAACGCAGCCCTTCTTGTATGAAGGGCTGCGGTTTCTTTGGAAACCGCAGCCCTTTTATTGAAGGGTTGCGGTTAACAAGAAATCGCAGCCCTTCATGCTGATATGAAGGGCTGCGGTTTTGAGGCTAACCGCTGACCCTATTAATGAAGGGCTGCGGTTAGCCTGGAAATCGCAGCCCTTCATAAACGAAGGGCTGCGTTTTCAAGACTAACCGCAGCCCTTCTGATCCCATCCCATATCTCCAGTTTTGCGCGCACACACACAGTAGGTAGACATATTTTCTAAATTTAATTTCCCTCCCTTACACGCATTTGACGAGCGAAAAACCCCTCCCTCCCTCTCACTCACTCGCACATTAACCCTAACGCCCCATCACCGGAGCCCTGACGCCGGAGCACCCACATTGCTTCACCACCACAACCCTTCTCTTTCTTCACCTCTCTTCTCTTCTCTTAGCTTCTCTTCTCTTCTTTTCTCTTCTCTTCGCACCATTTGAGTGGGTTTAGGGTGTGGAGCTCCTCCACCACTACGCAGCCACCACCTACCCGCAAGCAAGAACAACTACCACCACCACGCCCTACTCTTTCTTCATTGCTAGCTCTTGGGTTTAGCTAATTTTTTGCTTAGTTAAGTATGAATTAATGTTTTTAAGTTAGTTTTGTTTTTCTTAATTGAATTAAATGATTAATGTGCAATGTGGGTTTTGTTAATTGTAGGAAGAAGAGGCTTAGGAAGGCAAATAAAGTTCCAACTATCTCTACTCTCTTCATTGCTTATCATTGGTGTTAAGAGGTAACTAGTTTAATTTCGTTGTCTTTTTTGTTTGATTTAATTTGTTGATGAGACAAAGTTGTCATGTGATTCAATTTGATTAAGTTATGATAATTTATTGATATATATATATGTATTTCTTATAATGTATGTATATTTCTTGATATGAGATTGTATGAAAACGCAATGTAATTTAGCTATGAAATCTACAAGTTGTTTGAATTGTCATCATATGCCTAGATACCCGTTCAAGACTTACTCATTAGGAGTAAGTCTTGAATAGTCCCGTTTTAGGACTTGTTCTTGGACGTTTGATCTCACTTAGGTGGTGAATGTGTGTTTTCTTTTCAATTCCGAGGAAAATCTTGGCTCATCGTTTCTCTACATTGTTACGTAGGTACATATGTAGATAAGCAATTATCTACATTGTGTACTTGGAGAACTCGTAGGGAAATCTTTCCGGATTTTCCTTAGAATTGAAAAGTTGCACACATTCACTAGTGAGATTAGACGTCCAAGGATGGGTTAGGTTGGAGTGATAAGGACCTTCGACTGCATACATACAATTGAACATGTCACTATCTTAGATTGCTCTATACGTGTGTGATATGATGATATGTGAGTGTATGTACTTAAATAATGATTGATGCATTATAATGAATGGTTGTGTTTAATTATTAGAGGTCTTCTTGAATGAGATGGATCGTACTTGGATGTATGGTAGTCGTGAATCGATTGAGTTTGTGAAAGGGGTCTCGAAATTCTGTACAACTGCATTACAATATCAAGCATCCTCTGGAGCAGTCGACTTTTATTGTCCTTGTTTCGATTGTAGAAATGTGAGCAAGGTTAGTAGTATACATGTGGTTAGGGAGCATGTCTTTCGTCGTGGGTTTAGGCCTCAATACCACGTATGGGTTTGGCATGGTGAGCAGGGGAAGTATATAGGAAGCTCTAGAGTAATGAACGATGTATGTGAAGAAAAGAAGGATGATGAGTTCGGGGATGAGAATTTGGATGATGAGTTCGGGGATGAGAATTTGGATGATGAGTTTGCAGATGATGATAGGGATCGGGTAGACGAGATGATACACGAGGTTGAAGATCAGTCGTGTAAACGACCTCGTATTTTTGAGTCTATGTCTGAGGCTGCTGAAAAGCCGTTGTATCCAGGTTGTACAAAGTACACCAAACTTTCCGCGGTGATAACACTGTTCAACATTAAGTCGAAAGCTGGTTGGACGGACTCTAGTTTCACATCGTTGTTGGAAGTTTTAGCTAATATGCTCCCTGATGGAAATGAACTGCCAAAGTCGTACTATTATACGAAGAAACTGATGTGTCCTTTCGGTTTAGAGTACGAGCGGATACATGCTTGTCCTAACGATTGTGTGCTTTATCGTAATGAGTATGAGCATTTACATGAGTGTCCACGTTGTGGATTGTCGAGGTACAAGCGTGAAGGAGGCCGGAGGTAGTGAAGGACCACCGGCTAAGGTGTTGTGGTATTTACCCATAATACCTAGATTTAAGCGCATGTTCTCAATTAAAGGAGATGCGGAAGAATTTGAGGTGGCATGCGGATCGTAGGAAGAAAGACGGTGCGCTCAAGCATCCCGGCCGATTCGCCCGAGTGGAAAAGTATCAACAGGGTGCATAAGGCATTTGGTAATGAGGATAGGAATCGAGGCTTGGATTATGTACGGATGGCATGAACCCTTTTGGCAATCTCGGTTCGCAAGCATAGTACATGGCCGGTGGTCTTAGTGGTTTATAACTTGCCTCCTTGGTTGTGCATGAAACGCAAGTACATGATATCGTCGCTTCTTATATCGGGGCCCAAACAACCCGGAAATGACATTGATGTATACCTCCGGCCGCTTGTTGAAGATTTACGTAAGATGTGGAACGAAGGAGTGTTAGTATTTGATGCGTATGCTAATGAGATGTTCACTCTGCGTGCCATGCTTTTTGTACTATGAACGATTATCCAGACTTATGGGAACTTATCCGGGTATAAGACGAGAGGAAAACAACCACGCCCAATTTGTGTAGATGACATGAAATCTACACACCTTAAGGCCGCAAACATGTGTATATGCGCACACGAAGGCACCTCGGACGCGACCATCCCTATAGGTTTAAGAAGAAGGCATTCGATGGGACGGTTGAAGAAGAAGTTGCTCATAGACCATTAATTGGTAATCGAAGTTTATAATCGGGTGAAGGGCATTGAAACAATCTTTGGTAAACCCGCTAGTGAGGTTGATCGACCTACGGGATTATGGAAAAAAGAGTCCATTTTTTGGAAACTCCCATATTGGAAAGATCTAAAGGTCAGACATTGTTTGGATGTCATGCACATAGAGAAGAATGTTTGTGAAGCTATTCTTGCGACACTTATGAATATTCCGGGCAAGACAAAAGATGTTAAGGCGTCACGACTTTACGGAAAAACAGGGGCTTCGACCCGGAGATGTGGGCTCGAAAAGGGACGGAAGGAAGAAGAAAGTAGTGGAGGAAAGGGTTGATGATGAAACTCGGAAAAGTAAAAAGAAGGTGGAGGATTCGGAGAAGAATTATTTGCCACCCGACTTGCTACACGATGTCACGTGCGAGAAACGGATTTTTTGCGAGTCATTGTATGGCATTAAGGTCCCAACTGGCTACTCATCGAATATGAAGCGGTTTGTTACCTTAAATGGTGAATTGAAGTTATCGAGTATGAAATCTCACGATTGTTATGTCATGATGCAAGTATTCTTACCGATTGCAATTCGTGGGATACTTCCAAAGCATGTGAGGCACACCATTACCGAACTTTGTTCATTTTTCCATACAATATGCAAAGAAAGTCCTAGAACCGTCGACCCTCGATTCCTTGCGAGCCGAGTAGTTGAAACTCTATGCAAATTTGAGATGTTTTTCCCCCGCATTCTTTGACATTATGGTCCATCTCATTGTCCATCTAGTTCGAGAAATTAAGCCGTGTGGTCCAGTGTTTTTGAGGTGGTGCTATCCTTTTGAGAGATATATGGGCACTTTGAAGGATAAAGTTCGGAATCCTGCACAACCAGAAGGTAGTATAATTCAAGGGGTTGTGGGTGAAGAGATCAGTAATTTTGTGGCTGAGTATTTTTCTAGTGTTGATTCTGTTGGACTTCCGACATCCCGACACGAGGGCATACTTGAGGGCAAGGGCACAATTGGTTCAAAATTGATCACACCTTCCGTAGAAAAGCGTAAACAAGCTCACTTATTTGTATTGCATCACGTAGCAGTGGTCCATCCTTATTTAAATGAACATATGGAGGAATTACGTGTTAGCAATCCCGGAAAAGGAGTTAGGGCATTGACGCAAATGCATAACAAGACTTTCATTGATTGGTTTCATAAACGAGTAGTGAATGATTTGGATGAAAGTGTTCCCGAAACAATCCAAGTGGTTAGCATTTGGTCCTCGTGAAGCCGTACGCTCTTATGAGGGTTATGATATTAATGGGTATACGTTTTGGATCGAACGTCAAGATCTCGAAGTCAACATCGCAACAAAATAGTGGTGTTTCACTTGTGGCGTCGGCCTACACAATACGCAAGCTCGAAGGATAAGTCACCCGTACATGCCGAAAGCAATTATTATGGGCGAATAGAAGAAATATGGGAGCTGGACTACTGTACTTTTAATATTTGCCTCTTGTGTTGCAAGTGAGTTGACGATAATCGACGTTGCGTAAGAAAAGATGATCCTTGCGGATTCACTCTTGTTGACCTTAGTCGTCTACGTGAAACCGAGGAGCCATTTGTAATTGCATCACAAGTTAAGCAAGTTTTTTTTGTAATCGATCCCGCCGATAATAAGTGGTCAATTGTTGTACCTGGTAAAAGGAGTATCCTCGGTATTGGTGATGTTGATAATGAGGAAGAATATGATGCATTTGAGGACCTCCCCCCTTTTACCTATCCTGAAAATAGTGTGGAAGATGATGTGAATATGTCGGAGAACTATATGCGTGTAGATCACACGGAAGGGATACATGTACTTGAGGATCCTAAGAAACGGCGGAAGGTCAATAAATCATGAGACATAAACTCAGGTCTGTGTAATTTCTCCAATTTGTAATTCTTTTTTAACACGATTATATGAGGTATAATGTACCTATTGTGTAGAGTTTTAGGCTTGCATTTGTTGTTGGTTGCATTTCGGGAACGAAAAGGTCATTTTAGGCCTAGTTTTGCATTTTTGCTTCCAAATCGTACTTATCGAGTCATTTAACCCCAAATGCATTTTGAACATGATAATATGAGGCATAATGTAACTATTGTGTAGATTTTTAGGTTTGCAATTGTTGTAGGTTGAATTTTGGGAACGAAAAGGGCATTTTAGCCCTATTTTTGCCTTTTCGCGTCCAATTGTATTATCGCTTCATTTAACCCCAATTTCATTTTGAACATGATAATATGAGGTATAATGTAACTATTATGTAGATTCTTAGGCGTGCATTTGTTGTTGGTTGTATATCGGGAACATAAATGTGATTTTAGCCCTATTTTTGCCTTTTCGCCTCCAATTCATGTTTCTCGAGTCATTTAACTCCATTTTCTTTTTGAAAATGATAATATAAGGTATAATATAACTAGTGTATAGAGTTTTAGGCTTGCATTTGTTTTTGATTGAATTTCGGGAAGGTATATGTCATTTTTTAGAACTACTAACTACGGTAAATGATTGAATTCTTATATTATGTGTTTATTCCTTGGTTGTTTTGCAAGGTTTATATGAATAACACACCACGTTTGAGGGCCTTCACCACAGACGAATTACATGAAGTTCGGGATAAGTTGGCGTCCCACATTTGTGATGATTGCTTATGATACATCTACTAGTTTGTATCAATTCTATGTACACTTTTTACATTATTAAATATATACATATTTAAAGTTAATTATTACGTTCACAAAACTTGTCATATATATATTATTGCAATTTGATCGGTTTTTTTGTGTCGAAGGGAGGTTTTGGGTGGGGGATGGGGTGGAGGGGCCGCCCATGGGGTGGTGGTGCGGGGGGTGGGGGTGCGGGGGCTGGGGGGATGCGGGGTGGGCCGGGAGGGGGGGTCCTGGTGCGGAAGGGGGGTGGGGTGGGGGGTGGGGTGGGCTGGGTTTGGCGGGGGGGGGGCTGGGATGGCAGGGGGTGGGGGCCGGGTCTGCGGGGGGGCAGGTGGGGGTGGGGTGGGGCGGGGGGTGGGGGGCGGGGTGGGCGCGGGTGGCGGGTGGGGGGTGTGGGGTAGGGTGGGGGGGGCGGGGGTGGGGTGGGGGGTGGGGGGTGGGGGTGGGGGTGGGGCGGGTGGGGGTGGGAGTGCAGGGGGTGGGAGGGAGGGGGTGGGTGGGGGTGGCGGGGGGTGGGGATGACCGGGGGTGCAGGGGGTGGGAGTGCGGGGGAGTGGGGGGGGGTGGGGGGTGTAGGGGGTGCAGGGGGCTTGGGGTGGGGGGGTGCGGGGGTGCGGGGGGTGTTGGGGTGGGGGGTGTCTTTGGGGTTGGCAATATGGGATGGGGGCAGATTTAATTCTATTTTTTTTAAAAAAAAATTGAATTTGAAGGGCCAGCGGTTTTAAGCTGAACCTGCACCCCTTCACTTAAAAAGGGTTGCGGTTCATGCTTAAAACAGCGACCCTTCGGTTAAAGAAGGGTTGCGGTTTATGCCGGAAAACGCACCCCTTCAAACTTAGAAGGGCTGCGTTTTTGGCCTTAACCGCACCCTTCGTTGTGAAGGGTTGCGGTTAAAAACCGCAGCCCTTCTTATCTAATGAAGGGTCGCTATGGAAAGGGTCACTGGCCAAAAACACACCCTTAGGGTCAATTTTGACCAGACCCTTCCTTATTTTTCCACTAGTGGTAGCTGCTGCTGCATGTTGTTCTCAAATGCTTTGGATAAAACAACAACTCTATGACTATGGAATAATCTTTAATTGTGTTCCTATTTATTGTGATAATACTAGTGCCATTAGTATTTCAAAAGATCCAGTGCATCATTCAAGAGTTAAGCATATACATATCAGACATCACTTTTTAAAAGAAAATGTGGAAAAAGGTTTGATTAAACTTGAGTTTTGTCAAACTAAAAATCAGATTGCTGATATACTAACTAAGCCTCTACAAAGAGATAGATATGAAAAATTAAGGCTTGAGTTAGGTTCAATAAAACTTAAGAAATTGTTCCTATTCCAATCCCCCATGTCTGAATTGATTTGTCTTACTCTATGTGATATTAAGTGAATGTGATTAATTACCTAAGACCATTGCAAATTAAGATGTTAAAAACATGTACATGGATTCAAAGGAATAAAGCAACTCACAAATGTCACATAATACTCCCCTTATTGTTCCTAAGATAAAGAAACATGCATGATATGAAGAATGTTGACATTTAGCATAAGTTGTTCCTATAGCACAAGTTCCTTAGAATTTATTTTCTTTCCATAAATTAAAAAAAAATCTATAAAAATCAAAAAACCAAAAATCCCAAAAATATAGGAATCAGATTTAATCAAGTCATGATTCCCCTTTTATCTTTTCTTTTCTTTTTATCTTTTATTTTGTAATTTTATCCTTTAATTTTCACGCGTGTAACTCTTCATTTACTGTTACATGCATCTTCTTCTTCCTTCCATCCCACACCGTGTTCCTTAAACGCTTCAACTTCACCATTATTCATCTCCTTCACACCTCTTCGCACGTCATAAAACCTCAAATTCTTTTCACCAAATGGCAAAAACCTCACTTAATTCACCTTTTCCAACAACAAAAAATTCCCAAAACCTCTCAAATGGAAAACCCCTATTCTCCATCCAAAATCCTAGAAATCGAAAAATCTCAAGAAACAACAATGGCGGTAGAAGAGCAAAAATTGGAGTCACCTAGGAGAAGTGTGAGAAGAAGAAAACTAATTGGGGAAGATGATGAAGAAGAATCCCCGGAACAAGTTAAGGGGGAAGAAGAAGCTACACCTGTTCCTTTCAAAGGAACTGTTGCTTCTTCCTCCAAGAAACGAGTGGAAAGAAGTGATTCAAGGTATGTCTTAGGATTTTGTGTTGATTTGGAGTGGGCCAAGAAAGTTAGGTTCAATGAATTAATCGACATACTAAAGGAACAAGGTATGGAATACTTGTTTGAAACCGCTTTTAACAATGCCCTAGTTCCTTTAGCTATGGATGAATTTTGTGCAAACTTCATCAACACTGATGGAGTATGTACTACGGAAGTTAGGGGGAAGAAAATAAAATTTTCCCAAGAAACTTTAGCAAAAATATGGGAAGTTCCTTGCAAAGGAACTGATCTGTATTTTAAGAGGAAAGGAACTGTTGCCTTTCCCAATTTCTCCCAAGATGACATTGTTGAATCTTTTGGGGGAACTGCTGGCCAAAACAAAATAAATCACAATCTTCTTTCTCCTGTCCACAAAATTCTGTTTAACCTTGTTTGGAGAGCACTCATTCCTCGAACTCAAAAGAGGAATGAGGTGGGTCTCTTGGATATGTGTTATATGTTTTGCCTTGACCACCACCTTCAAATAAACTTTCATTATCTCTTTATCCAACATCTAACTCATTGCATTGAAAATCATTGTGTTGTTGGTTATGGTGCATTGATCACCTCTCTTCTTTCTCACTTTAAAGTGAAGGCTACTGGTTGGCCTACCTTGGGAATAAAACAAGGTAATATTCTCAACGAAAAGACTTTGTATGGTTTGGACCTCTCTGTCCAAGAGGGAGTGTTAACTCAAGGGAGGATTGCTCCTAGTTCCTCTCACAAGAGAAAACTGCCTAAGGCAGTAGAAGAGGAACCAGTGGAAGTCATACTAGAGGAACATGTTCCTGCCCCTACAGAACCAAAGGAACAGAAACCCAAGAGGCGCAAAATTGTTGCCAAAAAGCCTTCCCCTCCTATTCCTAAGAGTGTTAAACAAAGCACTAGGTTGAAAATTGCTAAAACTGTTCCTGTTCCTTCAAATAAGGACTCACCTTTAGTCCTCTCTGATGCAGAGGAACAGGATCAAAATTTACCTAAGGAACCTACTCCTCCATCTTCACCAAAAATACCAGTAACCCTCACCACCATTCCTTCCATCTCTCCCTCATCCTTCCTCTGTTCCTTCCAGGTTATGAACAGGTTGAAAGTTGAGATGAAAGAACCAAATCCTTTCTCCTCTACATCTACCGACCTTCCACCACAACCACCTTTTCTTCCTTCTATTTACACCACCACCTCACCTTCGTTTCTCTCCCGAGAAGCGGAGTCCTTCACAAGAAAACACCCCGGTTCCTCCACCTAAACCATCCTCTCGCCTCCGGTTCTAAGGGAAAGGAACAAGTTCCTTCGGATGAGTTTGGTTGGGTTAATGAAGTGTGTCTCCTCGCTCAACATATGATTAAGTTTTACAATCATCTTCACTGGACTTTAGATGCTAAAACTGATAAAATGATGGGTTTAATGAAAGTCCTCAGTGATACCGTGATTGAACAACAAAAGAACATGGAGATGATGGCCCAAGCCATTAACAGTTTGAAGCAACAACTAGATGAGCAACATGGAGAGGTGATGAAGAAGTTGGAAGAAGTGGTTGAGGAAGAAGTCGTCGAGGAACACCATTCTCCTTCCCTTCCTAATGTCTAGTTTTTGTTTCTCTTAAAGGAACAAGAATTCTTAGCTTTTGTTTCTTTTCTTTTCTTCTTTTTCTCTTTTGTACTTTAATGGAACAAGTGCTATAAATAGATGAATTTTGCTATATTTGTCTTCGTTTGTGATTTGAGTGCATAATTTCTTACTTGGAATGACTAGTATTATGTGATTGATGTTTGAGCAAGTCTAACCTTTGAAATTCCTAACTTAACCATTTTTGGTGCTTGTTAATGGTATCAAGGTCTTGTGCATTACAGTCTTCCCAAAATCACCAAGCGTTTGATCTTTTTGACGATGACAAAGGGGGAAAAGATAACGGAACAAACTAAGTTGGAAAAATTGCAAAATTGCAAAAGCTGAAAAAAATATTAATTAATTCAATTATATAAATTATATATAAATTATTATTTTATCTTTTTCATTCTCTTATGTTATTTGTTGTTTTCCTTAGTTTGTAACTTTGTTGTCATCATCAAAAAGGGGAAAATTGTTGAACCCTAGTTTTGATGATGACAAAGGAACAAAGATGCAAACTAAGTATTGGACTAACAAGTTGTTTAAGTGAATGAATTTCAAGGTATCAATGAAAGGAACAAAGAGAATACTAAGTCAAGGAAGAAATCAAGTTTGGATTTTGAAGACTAAGTGAAGATGTTTCATAATTTGGTACTGAAGCAGCAATGGAGCAAGAAGACTAAAGCAATGCTTTTTGTTTCTAGTTCCATTGTTAAGGAACGAGTAAGAATGGTAAGGAACTATGGCAATTTAGAATGAGAATGAGCGTTTGTTCCTTTGTAAGGAACAGACGCACTGGCGCTTAACTAATAAGTTAAAGGAACTAACTATTAAAAGGAACTAGACTTAGGATGAAGCATTACAACGGTTTAATTATGTTTGTTGAGTAATTTATGCCTAGATTCTAGGTAACCGTTTTATTTATGGAAAAATCTGATTTTAAGGAAAATCTTTTTAAAGAAAAGATTTTATTTTTATAAAAGATAAATATCCTTTTCGGTTTTATGGAAAATATTTTAAAGATAATATTTTTGGTAAAAGGATTTTATTTTGGTTTTAATAATTAAAATGCTTTTTAATTAAATCAGATTTTTGAAATAATGCTTTAATTGGTTGCTAAAATTAAGGGAGCAGTAACTCAATTCTCTCCCACGGTTAACAGTGATCATGGAGATCATGGGTTGATTGAGGAACGTGTTCCTCCGGGTAAGGAACATCATGGGATAATGATTTTACCACTAACACATGTTTTAATCCCACGTTCTAACTTTTAGCATACAATTCACCCCTAACACATGATTTTACCACGTTCTAAGTTAAACTAACACATGAGTTAGGGATAATGATTTTACCACTAACACATGTTTTAATTCCGTAAAAAGTTACGTTTATTTCTACACATACAATTCACCCCCCCTTTTGTATTGTTCCTAGTAAAATAACATAACCTTTGAACGTGCCCTAACTCAAGATATCAAAGATATGATTTTCTTAAGTTATGAAAGTATATCTTGAATAATATCTTTCTTGAGGGAAAGATATTATCTAAAAGATATACACACGCTTAAGGCATGAAAATACTGAATTATGATTCTAAAGGCTGACAACCTTTTTATTGGAAATTATTTATGAAAATATTTTTTTCAAAAAATCTTTTCTAAAACAGCCAGCTCAATCACCCAGCAAGGTAACTGGTACCCGAGCTTGTTACCTTGCTTAGTAGTGTTTTGAATATGTAACCAACTGGTTCACTTGAATCAACAATGCAATACTTTATCTTTTCCTCGAATATCTTCGAGAGGGCCTCCTAGCTTCAAGTCTTGGAATAAACATGTTTGCCACACAAGAACATATCATAGCATAGCAAATAGTCTTTGCCTGTTTCAGTATACAGTCAGGAACAATTAGTTTCTTAGCTGTTTCCTAATACCTCATAAACACCAGTAATAACAATTGTTCCCTGCAGCTGTTTGTCATCATTCAAAACCTAGGGGTCTCAACAAATTCCGCCTTTTTTATGATGACAAACTTTTTGAAGTTTCCTGCAACCAACAAGTTAGTAAACACATATAATTTCAACCAAAGCTCAAATACTCATTAAAAGAGCTTACTTGACACAAGATCACAAGGTGAAACAATTAACTATTTCAACTGTTTCCTAAGACTTATTATTATTATTATTCAACTACAACTGAAAGTATATAGGACCGACTCAATCTGTACTAGAATTAGGCGATCATTATAAAGTACTCAATAAAAGAATCATTGCACATATAAAAGAATCATTGCACATAAGTTATTTACTAATTCAAAAATAGTAGCATCAACAACCAATACTGCAAGAAATCAAGTTAGGGATGCAACTCATAAACTAAACACAAATTATCCAAATTACATAAGAAAATGTTTTGTAATAAGGGAGGCAAAACAAGAGTACGTAAAAACTGCTTATAAGAATGGGAAGGGGGAAACGGCTGGAAAGAACAATCATTCCTTGTCATCCTCTTTATCCTCTCCTTCTTCCTCTCCATTAGAGGCATCATCATCATCTTCTTGGTTGGAGGAGGAGTGTGAGGAACCAACACCTTCTTTATCTTCCTCATCATCATCATCATCTTGATCCTCTTCCATAGGAACAACAAGAGGAAGGGGATCGATCAACAGGAAGATGGGGATCAGTGGGAAGACGATGATCTACAAAACCAGTAGGACCCTGAGCTGTAGGAAGTTAGCTTTAATCTCTGGATAGGAGAGAACCAACATCTCAGTTTCGGCCAGCTTCTTCTCAAGCTTAGTGACCTTAGACTTATAGGATTTTGACATACCTTCATTCAACTTATAACCTTTGTCCAAAGTCTTCTTCTGGTTGTCCAATATTTTAATCACAACACTCTCAGACCTGGTTCCCCTATCTTTCTCTTCTTCTTCTCAGACTTTTTCTTCTCAGCTAGTACTCCTAGCTCCTTGAAACGCATCATATCTGAGTAAACATCCAACCCTTTTTGCCCCAATATCTTCTTTGTAAATACCTGAATGGGAATTGTTTCCTCATTAAGAGGCATATTTTACTTCTAGAGCAAGAGGGTGATGATTGAATCATATGCTAGGGCATGGTGAGAGGAGGAGAAATAGTTCATTATATGATTAATGATGAGACCAGGGAGATTTTTCTAGATCTTTTTCATCATTAAGTAAATCAAGACCATCTCCATGATTTAAATTGTTCCCCTGCCTCGAGCCCTGTGAATTAACATTTTATTGCAAATGGAGTGGAGGACCAGCATAACGGGTTCAAGCGAATTAGCAGATTGATAACTAGCCTTCTTGGAGTAGGGAACAGCAAACAAAAACTTATAAATCTCCTCAAATGTTACCCCAACAATAGTAGGCCAACCATTCCCAGCAGCATAATTATCAAACCCATCCCTAGGTATATCAGTAGAGAAGCCACAGAAGACACATACATAGATACTTCACTTTCAAATACAGCAGAACCTAAAGACATATCGGGCAATTATTTCAAATTAACATAAAATTCCCCAACAGCATCCACAAAAGCATTCTTAACCCCTTTAAACAAAGGCATTCAGCCTTGAAATTCCAAAAATTGACGCACTTCAAACAAAGCAGATAAAAAAAGATATCCATCCTCAATAGAACATCTAGATAACACACTTCTTTCAATAATAGGAGTAGAACCAATAGAAACATAAATTTCAACAGATTTACCTTTTACAGCGCGAGGAGGTCTAGCTGGTCCCCATTTTCTCTTGGTTCCCAAGCAGAACCATCAGACTGTTCCTCAGCTTCTTCTGTTTCCCTATTTATAGCAGATTCGGTGATTCTCCTTCCCCTTGCCCTAGTAGAGGTAAATGGAGACCCTTCTTTTGACCAGTAACAACCAGATCTTCATCCTCTTTTTGGTCCTTCTCAAAAGGAACCTCAGTAGACAACTCCTCTAGAACCCTTTAAATAGTACCAGTAACATAATCCTTCTGAATTTCCTCTCAAGAACATCTACACCTTTCTTAGTGGAAATTAGGTTATTAGAAACAGCTGAAGTGATTGGATTTTCGGTTGAGGAGGTGGTTGGAGGTTTGGTGGTTGAGGGAGTGGGAGGATGAGTAGGAGATGAAGTGACAGAAGGGGGAGGTTGAGATGATGGAGGCTGATTTGTGAAGGAGGGGGTTGATGTTGTGGAGTGGTGGAGGGAGATTTTGCACGTTGAGTAACTGTAGGCGTGAATTATTTCGCCTACGCGGTGTGAGCGCGTATTTGACTATTGCATTATAAAGGTTTTATTGAAAACGTTTTGAAGTCGCCAACAAGTTTTTAAAGGAAGACTCCTAAACCTAATTGGATATTTGGAAATCGTAGGGACAAATTAGGGACTTATCCAATGTAGATTTCCCGGTCATGACTCCATAGATGGTCAATGAACCATAGATTGAGTTCGGGGGTGAGGGTACGAACACGGTCATAATGAACCACATTCGCCCATTGTTGGCCTCTACTAAATATCGATTCATGTCAAGTTTTATGCAAAAGAACAACCACATAATATTTTAATACACCCTAAAAATATTAGTCTAAGTTGGTTGTCACACAAAAAGACTATTTTTTAGTGATATGTTATTAAGCAATCAAAATTACAAGGATCCTAACAAGTTGTCCAAATTATCTGATTAACTTTAGAATAATTCCTTAGGTCTTTATTAGCAATAATAACATGTGAGGCGATGAACATGCAAGCAGGACAATCAGGCAAACATATAAGAAAAAAAGAAGAATAGTAGAGAATAAGAATGTACAAAGGAACGATTCTAATATTAAAGATCTACATCATGAAAGAAATCTTAGTAACTTCAATATAAAAAATAGGAAATTTATTCAATGACCCTTAGGAGTATACCGTGGCTTAGGTCTGAGAGATTGATAACCTTCGGAACGAGCAATCGTGAAGCCTGAAAGATCGATCGAAATATGTGTATGTATGTGTTTGTCAATGTATGTTTGTATGTTTATGAAAGTATGAGTTTTCGTGAGAGGTGTCGTAAGTGTTCATAAAAAGTGTATTCGTAAGGTGTAAAGTTCGAAAATTTAAAAGTGTTTAGATTCGAAAAACCGCGACGTATCTATAAGAAAACATTGAAAAAAAAGATATAAAAGCAGTCTGCGTGTCACGCAGGGAGTGCGCCAGGCCCACGTCTCTGTGTGATGTACAGTGACGCGGCTTGATCTGTGCGCTTGGCACACATGGTGCGCTAGGCGCACCGCCTTACGTCTGACACGCTTTGATAACCTTTATAAAATATGTTTTGAACGATTTTCTTTTATCCTTTAAATCCGACAATCAATTTTACGGGATAAAATCCGATTTCAATTATAAAAACATCTTTTAAAATATTTATTTATTTAAATAAAACAATTAATTGGGCTTTTTCAAAGCATTGGGCTCAAAATACAATTAATTATTAGGAATAATTAATTAGGCTTTAAAATAGGATTTTGGATCTTTATAAATAAGCTTTACAGTATTAAAATACTTTTGGGTTTGGCTATTCGGACTGCTCTCCCCTTGGGTTGGACAAATTAAGATCGCGATATGTTTCATCATTGGGCCCTTAAATGGGGAGACACGATTATGTGCCTACAGGAGCCCCCACTTTGACTGAGGTTTAGGAAACCGATAGTCAAAGTATACGGTGTTAGGACGGAGAACGATTCTAAACGCTCTGCAGTTTAGATTGATCTATAATTGTCGATCTCTGCAAAACAAAGTTAGTATGCAGGACAATAACTACAAGCAATTGATTACCTGTATGAGAAGATGTTAGCAGATAGGTGCAAACAACTCACATAATAATGCACATAATGATGCAAAGATGCAAACTTAGACTCTCTAAGGATGATGAGACACTGTGCAAGGATCAGAGTTATGCAAAGCTAAGGAAGACGAAATGTCATGCAAGGGCAGGATTTTGCAAGTTTAGGAGATCTGGAAGAAATAGATTGATTTTCGAAAACTTTTTTGGTAGATAATCAAGGTCTGCAAGTGAGATCCGCATATTACAACTTTTCGGGAGTTTGATTTGGAGGAACCACCACATATATAGGAAGCCCCCACTTTGGGTAAGCTTGTCTTGTATTTAGGCATTTCGAGCCTAGATTGGAATGTACTTGATCTGTATTAAGTATTCAAAGTTCTTCACTAGGGAGTTGATACAGGCAAAGTCAGATATCACCGAAGACCATGGAATTATCAGAGAGTCCTTTAGGGAAAAGGAAAGTTTGGAATAAAAAATAAAGGTTTAAATTTATGACTCATATAAATACAGGTGGGAAAAGGCTTTGACGTGGCTAGGTTCAGACTTGAGTCTATGTCGGGATCTAAAAAAAGAGTATGCTCCTGAATTCTAGAAAGTCAAATCATTAGACCTTGATTAATTTTATTTTATCTCTTTATTAATCAAGGTCATTAGGTGATCATTGAATTAGAAGCATATATAAAATGATGCGATCATTTTATTGATAAATTAAACAAGGTTGATAAACATTATAAACCTAAAGGACATAGACTTGGCAGGAAAGGAAATGAAGCAGCTAAGAGAGGGACTCTTCGACTCGACCTAGAAAACTAGCACTAAACGACTATGTCTCGGCATTGTTTAAGCACTGCCCAAGGGGTTGCTATTGTTGCTGACTTTTGCTGCAGGCGGAACTGGTAGTCTACCATCTTCAACCATGTCCTATAGCGCGTTTCTTTAAGGGCCAACATACAAACGTTGGATGACCATTCCCTTGGTGATATTTGCAATAAGAATTAGGGTTCCACTTCTTGGGCCTATTCTCAGGTGCAGGGTTTGGAGTAGGACCAAGAGGGTGAATTGCTCCTCTTTAATGAAGCCTATTGAAGGCTTCTTCTAAAGTCATGCCAGCGGGAGTGAAGATTCTTTGAGGCCTTTGATAACATCTCTTTTCAGTAGCTAGGGCATTGACATCATTGCTTTTGGAGCTAGAAGGATTGTTGTTACTCTTCTTGAAAGAGTTGTTGTTATTGGAACCCTTATTCTTTGAGGCTTGTACTTCCTCATTATGTTGCCTCCATGGACCAGACCTCCTGAGATGACATGGATTCCAGTCATCCTGTCTTCGATGGATCTGGGTTTACCGTCCTCATCCCTTGACGACATTTCTCGTTTGAACTGGCTCCTCTATTAACTAAAGTACCATCTGCGAATTAAGTCTTCAATCCTGTCTTTCGGGTCCTTGTAATCATCTGCGAGATGGTCATGATCTCGGTGAAAATCACACCACTTAGTCTTATCCCGACCTTTATAGAACATCTTCTTAGGCCGCTGCCACTTGTCATCTCCCTTGTGCATCTCATATATCTCGGATCTCGAGATGGTTAACGGAGTATATGAATCATACCCCCATACCTTTTCTCCCAGCCCTTCTTCATAGTATTGCTCTATTCCCTTCTGTCAAAGTTGTCATGACGCTTGTCTTTCTTGTGTTTCTCCTTCTCCTTATTATCTCCCTTAGACCGCTTTGAAGATGTCACTTTGTTGAATTCACACCCGTCACTAATGCGAAGACGGCTACTTCTTGCTGCAGATTGGGGATGGTTACGGCCTCATCATTAAAACGACTGATATAGTCCCTTAATCTCTCCTTCTCCCTCTGCTTGATTGACATCAACTCTCCAGTTGTCCTTTCCCTCCCCTTGTTGCTGACGAAATGGGTAATGAACATAGTAGAGAGCTGCTGGAAATCATAAATTATTCCCAGTGTTATGCTTTTAAACCACATCTGCGCCAAATCGGAGAGAGTTGAAGGGAACACCTTTATTGAATTGGTGTGGGTGTACAGCAGCATATGGCCTTTATAGGTTGTCCATATGTCGACATGTAAATATGTCGGCAAGACAAATCCTTAGGACCACATCTCAGAAGATACGAAAGGGGAAAGACGAGGTGCCACCATCGCACATTGTCGGCTCGTGTTTGCCTGATTTCGTGCCCAGGTTTCATCATTCCTTCTAGGCTGGAATGATTACTGGCCGGGTCTCAGTGTTGTTAATGCCATACGTCCTGTCGTCCAACTATTGGGTGGTAAGAGTCTCCTTAAACAAACTTTCTTCGTTGAGTTTTAAAAGCCAAAAATGATCTAAAATGATCTTTAATTACACAAAATTGGTTTCAAAACATGTGAGGAGTAGTTCACCCGATAGTTATACAACTGCTTATTAGTGCCTAATTGCACTAAAATATCCAAATATTCACTAAGAACAAATAAACTAGCTTAATAATTAAGTGCATTAATAAACTAAAATAAACTAAATACTCAAACTAATAACTAACTACAAAATCTTAAGTTCAAACCTAACTAAAATAATACAATAGTAAGGTAATTAAACTAAACTAACTAATAAGTATACTAATAATAACTAGAGCATCTACAAAGGTTAACTCATGTCTTCCTCGTTTGTAATTTCACAAAGTCGTCTAAAATTTAAACCTATAAAATCCAAAATTACACTAACTAATTCAATTAAACTATAAACCCTAAGTTAAACTAGTTAATTTGACTAATTAATAATTAGACTAACTATTTAAACCTAAAAAAATCAAACAAGCTACTTCAACTAAAATCAAATTAACTAAAATCAAAGTAACTTTCAACCGTTTAATAATTACACAACCTAATTTCACTAATAAATAATTCATGAATCTACAATTATGTATACATTTTAAAAGTTAAATTAAAACTAAAAGTTATGAACTAACTGACCTAGAAGGAGGTGGAGGAGGAATGTGGTGGTGTTGGGTGTGCAGTGGTAGGTGGAGTTGGCGTATTATGTTGTGGCAACCCACTAAGCCATTGGTGAGGAAGGAGTTGGTAGCGCATAATCAAGAAATGCAAGCCCTAACGTGATGATCGTCGGCAGTGAGAGAGAGAACAGAGATGGCACCCCCTGGTGCAAGCCCTAATGGTCGTCAGCGGTGAGAGAGAGAATGGTCTCAGCGTCGGTGGCAGTGAAGAAGTCGTCGGAGATGCGGGCTTTTGTTTCGTTGTTTGAGGAAGAAGGTGGTCGTGTTTCGTTGTTTGAGGAATGAGGACGGAGGAAGCCAGTGAAGAAGTGGGAAAGAATGAATATGCGGGGGAAAAAAGGAACAAGGGTGGTTAATTGATCTGGTTCACTTGAACCGGATCATTTAATGAAAAAACATGATCAGCTTTTGTCAGCGGATCCAGTTCAAGAGACCACCGGACCAGTTAACAACCCAACAGTTTTGAACGTAAAAACCAAGTCTAAATGGATCCCATTATGGGAAGAATCGGATCAGTTCTTGAGGATCATTTAACCTTTTTTCCACTAGTGTATGTTCAGTAATGGAGTGATAGTATAATGAATATACTTATAGGTTTCACAAAGTAAAGTTGGGACAAAACAAGTTGTTAGCTCGCTTTGTCTACTAGAAACTTCTACTTTTGGGATTAAGGACGCCTCTTCACTCAATTATCTATAAATATAAGTAGTATGTCATATCGGAACTACTATTAACAAAGTTTTTCGTGTTGTCGATTGTTAGGTTTAGTGTTTCTTCCCCTAATGTCACCTATTGGTACTATATTACTAGGAATAAGAATTGACCTATAATACGAAACAAAAAGGTATAACCTTTCGCTCAATAATAAAATCTATAACTAAAGCATAGTATCGGAGGTTGCATCAATCGGGGATACACGATAGAAATCATAATGCATTGGTTGATTGTATCATTAACCATTTCTCTTTTTTCTGTGAGGAACTTATCATGAATCCATTGGTTTCTGCCGCTTCCGTTATTGCAGCTAGATTGGTTGTATCCGGTTATTATTCTTCTTGCTTTCTTCTTGACACAAGTATGACGATTTTTGTTCTCAAGTGGTTTGAGATATATTAAACAGAAAACCTGGTTGATAAATATAAGAATAAAAACTAAAATTAATTTTGTCCTTCCTTGCACCTAATTAATTATGTATTGTAACTCAATTGTATCTTTATAGAGGATGAATATATGACTATTGAGAAAATGTTTGATAACTTGCCTAGAATAAAAAGAGATTATGTAGTCTTCTATTTTTCTGATTTCTCCAATGTTCTAACTTTAATGTTAAGTACGATACGTAAAGGAATAGTACAAAATGAGAATTTTATGCCTTCACCATTTAGTGCTAGGTAAATAATATGTGACATATTATACAGTAATTAATTTTGTGTTAGGTTCCTAAGATTTATAAGATGTGCAGACGACAGAGTTTCTAAGCCAAAACTCTCACGTGCTTACATTTTATGTGAATAGTGTTAGTAAAGTATTACATAGATTAGATTGGATACATGTTATATGTGATTTTGGAGTGCCTCAAGCACCTAGCAGAATATAATATTCATTAGATTTATGATGTTCCTTTTTTAATGTTAAGGAAAACGAAAGAGTTCCCTCCGCACGAGGGGACCTAATATTTCATTTACATGGATAGAATTCAAAGCTAGAGAATTATACGTTCAAATGAAAAAATAAGAATTAACTAAATGCCCAACATTGAGAATCCAATATGCATTCATGTTTGCTTCTCTGTAGATATGACGAATTCTCCAGCTGTTAAAGGTCGTAAGTAGGGATCGCATATCTTCAATGATGTTTGTAATTTGTCATGGGCATTCGAGAGACTTCAGATTGAGTTTATGACTAGAAGTTTGTCTCCCTCGATTAAAATATCTTGGATCCCTTCCTGACTGTCTAAGAGATAACTTGTTGCAAAGCGTTAGCTTATACTATGTATGCTTGGGTATTGCCAAGGTTTTAGGTGCAAGCTTTGATAGTTTTCCCTGGGTGATCATGGATGATGACTCTGGAAGCGACAGAGAAGAAGCGAACAAAAACGTAGAAGTTGAGTTTTAAGAAGGACTGAGGAGGGCTCTCACACAACCGAGATGGAATTGTTGTGGTGAGGATTGTGGAAATGACGAGTGGATAGAGAGAACAGTGTACCTATGGAATGACAACCACCAATTGAAGTTCTTAGATGCTATTCTGTGTGAAGGAACAGAATACGATGTAAATTCAATTTTTCATTGTTAAAGATGATACCATTGTGTCTTTTCCATATACTCCAAATTAGAAAGCTAAATTTGGAGCTTAGACTTTTTTTTCCTTTTAAGAGATGAAGGGTGGAAAGGGGGGTGAAGGGAGTGGAAATGAATCCAATTTTTGACATCCGGGAGGTTCCAAAACTTCCTAATATTGAGGCATTGACATAAAATATGGTATAAGGTTTCTGAATGATTGTTACAAAGGCCATAAGTATCTAAAGCGGTAATTTTTAGAATGTCTCGAACTCTTAGGCTGGCTAATTTGCCATAAAGAGATTTTTAACTTTGGGAGATGTATGTATTCTAGATCCACCTAAAAGGCCATTTTCTTTCTTGAGGATCTAAATCATGGGCCAACCAAGTTACGGATTTTACCTTAAGGCTTCCATGTGGGTGTAACACCCCGACAATTCTCCCTTTTCTAAAATACCTTTTTAATATAAAACTTAGAGAGTCATCAAAGTATTATTGCCCCGTGTGAAAACGTATTGGCTTATTCACAATTTTGCAGCGGAAAACATAATAATAAACTTTATAAATAAAACTTAGGCCATGTTTGGTAAATGGCTTTTTTATTGGCTTTTGGCTTTTCAATTTGGTCAAATAGCTAAAAAAAGTGTTTGGTTATTGGCTTTTTGATTGGCTGAAAAGCTGGCTTTTAAGCCAAAATGAAAAAGTTGCTCTGAGCAGCTTTTTGGATTGGCTTTTGGCTTGTTGGCCCACAAACTCTCTAATAAACAGCCAACAGCCACAATTAATTTTGCCAAACACTTTTGCAAACAGCTGGCTTAAACAGCCAACTTAAAAGCCAATACATACAGCTAATGCTTCCAGCCAGTCAAACAAGCCAACTAAACCAGCCAAAAGCCAACAGCCAACAACCGATTGCCAAACAACCCCTTAGTCAATCACAAAGTCAACTCTAAAAGTCAAACTAACCAAAGTCAAAGTCAACGACAATAGTCAAAGTCAACTACGAAAAGTATAAAATTAAAGTATGACAAATATTCCACACAAGCTCTCCAATCCCGAACCCATGATGGATCATCTTCAAACCTGTAGATGGATAATGCATTATTGATCCCTAGAGATTGCTCACCAAAAGGGTCATCACAGGATCAATAAGGCATAGCCATGATCAACATACACACACAAAGCACGTAATCAGCAAAGCTGAGTACTACATAATAAATAAATAAACAATCCTAACATGATACTAATAAATAATAAGCAGGAACAAATAATAATATAATAACCTTGCAGACAACTTTTACTGAACTAAACTTCACAACCAATAACCTAATTACTTTAGATGGAATAGTCAATGGAACGAGTTGTCTGACTAAAAACCAGCCTTTCCTTTGGAAGACGAAATACGGGCGCGACTCCGTATTTCCATGACCTACGATATCGATGAACCTTTTAAATAAAAATAGGACAAGGTGATCAATCCGATCAAAAGAAAAGCCATGGGCTACCACCATGTACTCCAACTCATACTTGTCCAACACTTCAGACGCGCACAAGTCTAAAGCTATTGCTATCCACATTTCACTTTACATGATTAATAATTTATTCACTTGTTATGACTCACAATAGTACAAATAATATATTCATCAAAATTTCATAAACTTCCATTTTTATCTTAGGATTAGATAAGGTGATCAACAACAACTTAACAACCCAAGATTAATTTCCAACTTTAATTCATAACCTTCCTTTATTTGTTGAACCAAGTCAACAACTAACTAACCTTTCATAGGTATAATAATTCAACTTACCAAATAAGGCCCTCGGTCCTTATAAATTAATTAGATAATCCAAAGGGAACAACATGATTCAATCATGATCCAAAACCAACATAAATATTAATCCCTCATGTGAATTAATAAATAAAGTTCCCAAATCCCATATGCTTGCATCAGTCTTCCATACAAACATAATATAAATATCATAATCAACATGCTTCACACAACTGTATAAAACATGCAAATCCAATTGAATAGAAATCACATATGAACTAAAAATAGTTCCCTACACATGATACTACATAAATCCCATCCTTAGGACATGATACTAATCCAGCCCACACATAGGTATATACGTACCTTGTGTAGACGAAATTCGATGCTACTTTAACAAGCTTAAAAGTCGCCTAAAGAATATTCTCCGCCTACCAAATACCAACATAACCAAGAATCAATACTCAAATAATTTCCAGCAACTTTAAAATATTTTAAACCCTCGCTCTTTAAAAGTGTTTAAAAACCTTTCCCATCATTAAAATTTCAGTCATTAAAAACCTTAAAAACTCATACTTTGATAATTAAAACTCCATTATAAGCATAGTAATAAGAATCTCAGCAACTTATAATGTATTAAAATTCCTTTAAAACATACTTACATATAATCATAATTATAAGAGTACACAATTTCACAAACTATAATATACTACTATGATTTTCCAACTCATAAAACCCTAAAAATCCAAGCTTTGATGCTTAAAACCTTAATTTAAACATAATAAATAAATCTGAAATTTAATTACTTTATTATATAAATTACATAATTCGAAATTTATATTTAAATCATCAAACTATAAATTTAATCATAAACACATTAAATCAATCCTTAAAAATATAAACTTTAACATTAAATAAAACTAGAGGAGGAAGAAAATAACCAAAGAGAAGAGGAAGGAGGACACGGCTGCCGAGAAGGAGAAGGAGACGCCGGCGGCACGGTGTTGCGGCGGCGGCTGGGCGACGGCAAGGCCGGCTGGGCAGCGGCAACGACGGTTGGGGAAGAGAGGAAAACGTCGGGTGAGGGAGAGAAAGAAAAAGAAGTGCCGTGAGGGGAGAGAGAGAGGAAGAGAAAATAGATTGTGTTTTTAATGTGGCAAAATTGTTTAATAAAGGAGTATTTATAGGTTCCCACTAGGATTCAAAAGAAAATTGGGCTTGATGGGTTAGTTTAATAAAAGATGGTCATATAAAAGTTATAAAGTTTGGGCTTTCAGTAATATTTGATGATTGGGTACTTGGACATATTTGGGTTCCTCTAACCCAGTTTAAAATCCTTTTTACTAAACTCAAAGATGTTTAAGCTATTTGAATAATTTTCAAAGTATGACTAAATAAAATATTTGATTACTTAAAATCATTAATTTGACTTTCAAATAGTCAACCCTTCAAGAAAGAATCGTTTAAATACTAAAACATACTAAATTATATATAAATATACATTAAAATATATTTATAAAATTCATAAATTTACGGGGGATTACAGTCTACCCCTCTTAAAAGAAGTTTCGTCCCTAAACTTGTCACAAAAACTCACACATTTTAAAAAAATTTGACCCAACTTTCATTTGGGAAATACTTGTGTCATACATGTGCACACTTTTACCAACTTTAAAACCACTTGTGTTACTCATGAACACCTTTTCTATGCGGAGAATCTATTTATGTTGCACCAACATGTGCAAATCGCCAAAATAAGCATAAAAATGCATAAAATACCATAAAATAAGGTAAAAAGCGTGAAATTCTATTGCATTCTACCCCCCTTAAAGAAAAAGAGTTACGCCCTCGTAACTCACCTCAAGGAATAACTCAGGATACTTCTTCTTCATTTCCTCTTCAGCTTTCCACGTTGCCTCTTCAGACTCATGGTTAGACCAAAGCACTTTCACAATATTTACATCCTTATTACGTGTACTACGCATCTTTTTATCAAGAATTCTCATAGGTCTTTCCTCATATGTGAGGCTACTATCAATTTGGATTCTTTCAGGCTCCAAAACATGACTCTCATCATGGATATATCTCTTGAGTTGGGAAATATGAAACACATCGTGCATTTTCTCAAATTCCATTGGTAAAGCCAACTTATAAGCTACCTTCTCAATTCTTGGCCAAATCTCATATGGGCCAACATATTTAGCACTCAAAGCTCATCACTCCTTTAGTCGGTGACACTTTCAAAAACACTTTGTCACCCACTGCGAATTCATCTTCTCTTCGCTTTAAATCAGCATAACTTTTCTGCATATCCTGAGCAGCTTGAATTCTAGCCTGAATCACTTGACATTCTTAATAAATTATATCCCCAATACTATATTTTCACTAAAATCATTCCAGCAAATGGGACTTCTACACTTCCTTCCATACAACGTCTCAAATGAGCCATCTTAATGCTCGTATGGTAACTATTGTTATATTACCTCTAAGGATTGAACCTTCCCCATTGGTCTCTTATGGTCAATCTTTACTTTCTTACAGGTTAGACACTTTGACACGAACTCAGCGACTTCACACTTCATATTCGTCCACCAATAAATCTTATTAAGATCCTTATCCAACTTATCACCCCCAGGGTGCACAGAATATGGAGTATTATGCCCCTCATCCATAAGCCTTCCCTTAAGCTCTTAACATTTTTATGGTACACACCATCTTCCCTTGAACCTGAAGCTTTCATCATCATGAACCTTAAAGTCAATTTCCTTACCTTGCTTCATCTTCTCCTTAATCTTATTTAGGTGCTCGTCTCCAACTTGACCCTCTTTGATCTCATTGAAAACTGATAACCCCAATGACAAAGCACTCAATTTTGCCTCGATCTCCCCAGGATTTAAGATTTCTAGGCTAAGCCTTTGCATATCTCAACACAATTCCTCAGGAACTACCAAGGCATTCATATTGTGGCTCGACTTCCTACTCAAAGCATCAGCAACTACATTCGCCTTCCCTTCATGATACTGGATGTCTAGATCATAATCCTTAATCAACTCTAAGCAACTTCTCTGCCTCATATTGAGGTCTTTCTGTGTGAAAATGTACTTTAAACTCTTATGGTCGGTAAAGATCTTACAAGTTGCCCCATAAAATGTCTCCAAATCTTCAAGGCAAAAACAATAGCAGCTAACTCTAGATCATGGGTAGGGTAATTAGCCTCATACGATTTCAACTGACGCGATGCATATGTGATCACCTTCCCATTCTGCTGCAGAACACATCCCAAACCATTCTTTGAAGCATCACTATCACCTCAAATCCTTTATTTCCATCAGGCAGGGTTAAAACGGGTGCAGAGGTTAACGCTCCTTCAAAATCTGAAAAGCTTCCTCACACTTCTCACTCCACTCAAATTTTGATTCTTTCTTCATCAAATTAGTCATTGGCCTCGCTATCTTCGAGAAATCTCTCACAGATCTCCTATAATAGCCAGCTAAACCCAGAAAACTCCTAATATCAGACACATTCTTTGGAGTAGGCCACTCACTAACAGCTTGAATCTTAGCAGGATCCATAGAAACTCCTTCCTTTGACACATAATGACCCAAAAATGTTACTTTCTCCAAACGAAACTCGCACTTAGAGAACTTGGCATACAATTGATTCTTCCTAAGCGTCTCCAATATTATCCTTAAGTGCTCATCATGCTCTTCTTCACTCTTTGAATAAATCAGAATATCATCAATGAATACCACAACGAATTTATCTAAGAACTCATGGAATATCCTATTCATCAGATCCATAAATATGGCCGGAGCATTGGTCAATCCAAACGGCATCACAGTGAACTCATAATGACCATAACACGTCCTAAACGCAGTCTTAGGTATATCCTTATCAGCTACCTTCAACTGGTGATACCCCGAACGCAAATCAATCTTCGAGAACATACTTGCTCCATTCAACTGGTCGAACAGGTCATCTATCCTAGGCAAAGGATACTTGTTCTTAATAGTCACATTGTTCAACTCCCTATAGTCGATACATAATCTCATACTCCCATCTTTCTTCTTCACAAACAACACAGGAGCTCCCTAAGGTGATGCACTAAGCCTAATATACCCCTTATCTAGCAACTCTTGCAACTGCGTCTTCAACTCACTCATCTCAAGAGGTGCCATTCTATAATGTGCTTTAGAAATAGGTGCAGTTCCAGGAACTAAGTCTATGGTGAACTCAACGGCTCTTGCAGGCGGCATACCAGAAATTTCGCTTGGAAACACATCCATAAACTCATTCACAATTGGTACATCCTCAATATTCAATCCAACCTCTTTACTCACATCTTGCACACTACAGAAAAGTAGCTCACACCCCTTCTTCATCAACTTCTTCACTTGCATAGCATAAATAACCCCAAATCTCTTAGGCTTCCCAAAACGTCGATACGAAGTCAACTTCCCCAAAGGGCTTCTCAACACTACTTTATGAGCTTCATAGTCTATCTTGGCCTTGTAGAAACCTAACCAATTCATCCCCAGAATAACATCTAGGTCTCCCAGATTGAACTCTATTAAATCAGGATAATACACAGTATCCTATCTTCAGAGGTAAATCTTTAAACAACTTGGTACACCTTATGACTTCTCCAGTAGGTTTACTAATAGGCAAATCAATCACCTCAAAATCTACCAACCCCGGACTACTAATGACAAACGACGAAACAAACGAATAAGTCGCCCCAAAATCAAACAACGCTTCAACAAGAACGGAGTTAATAGAGAAAGTACCAGAAACTACGTCGGTAGTAATGACAGGTTACTAGATCTCCTTTACAGTCTCTACCAGGGTGGTTCTTGTTACACTTCTCACAGTTGTAAACTATTTCGGACTGGCCCTTATTGGTATAGTCCTGACCATTTCTCCTTTGGAAATTCTCATTCCCATTTCTGTTCTTCTCAAAATTCCCCTGATTTCCTCCAGCATTGAAATCCTTTCTTTTCTTACACACTACAACATTTTTCTTGTCACACCTCGACTGAAGACCATAAATATGGGCGGCTCTTCCACACACAACATCTAGGGACGAAAAAAATCTCACCACCTAACCCCAGTTGGATTTCCTCAGTCAAACCTTGCTCAAATCATTGAGCCTTCAGCTCTTCAGTGGCTACTACCTCAGGTGCAAACCTAGACAATGCTATGAACTTGTTATAATACTCAGAGATAGTCATGCTCCCCATCCTAAGGTTTATGAACTCCTGAGCCTTCTGATTCCTCATAAAAGCAGGGAAATTTTTCCTCTTAAATAAGAAATAAAGGAATCCCAATTAAACCCTTCAACAGCACTAATTCTAGCCCCATTCTCTTTCCACCATAAGTCAGCCTCATCTTTCGGATACAGTACAACTTGACCTACTTTCATACCTTCAAGACAATTCACATCCTCGAAAATCTTTTCAAACTCCCTAATCCAACTTTCTAACAAGGTAGGGTCAGCTTGCCCCTTAAAGTATGGCGGTTTAAGTTTAGCTAATCTTTCAAACATGTCCCCAGCAGGATCGGGACGCTCAGCTCTTTCGCGAGTCAAATTCTCTGCCAATAGGCGAATAGCAGAAGCTAAGGCGTTATCGCTGTTGGCTATTCTACTTCGCGACCTTAAATTTAACGTAACTTTACTTTATGTTTCGATACATAAGTACTTGTCATCTACTATGAAGGCAACATTTGATTTGACCATACAAGGTCGTATCAACAAACAATTCTCATGGAGTTATAGTAGTGCCACATTCATTCACTATAAACCATCATCAATCATATAATCATATATATATATAGGGTCAAGATCACATGAGAATGATAATTACATGAGAAATGAGAAAGAATCTGGACTGTTAAATCAGATAAATTCCACGGACAAGATTTCAGCATATAACTACAACAACTATTACATGCTTCTCGTTTTCTCACACAATACCCACATAAACAATTCGATCACAGCATTGCGACTAAAATCAAAGCAACAATTTGATCTTCATCCTGAATTCGATCTTCAGTCTCACTACAACAATTTGATCTTCATCCTGAAAAAATGAATTTTGAGCAGATATGGGAAAAGGACATTATTACAAAAGTCGTTTAAGATCGCCTCGGGAAGCGTGCCAGAATACCATCGTATTGGTACTCGTTTTGATGGGCTTCTCGAAATTCGTGCCCTTAATGGGTCGTAGGTGGCATCCTTTTTTCAAAAAAAGTGGGTTTGCCGGTGAAATCGGTCGTTTAAGATTGTATCGGGAAGCGTGCCTAGAATACCACCGTATTGGTACTCGTTTTGATGGGCTTCTCGAAATTTGTGCTCTTTAAGGGTCGTAGGTGGCATCCGTTTTTTCAAAAAAAGTGGTTTTGCCGGTGAAATCGGCCGTTTAAGATCGTATCGGGAAGCGTGCCTAGAATACCGTCGTATTGGTACTCGTTTTGATGGGCTTCTCGAAATTTGTGCCCTTAAAGGGTCGTCGGTGGCGTACGTTTTTTCAAAAAAAAGTCGTTTTGGCGGTGAAATCGACGGTTTAAGATCGTCTCGGGTAGCGTGCCCATAATACCATCATATTGGTACTCGTTTTAAAATGCTTCTCGAAATTCGTGCCCTTAAAGGGTCGTCGGTTGCGTCCGTTTTTTCAAAAAAAGTCGTTTTGGCGGTGAGATATAGAGTTTCATTTATTAAGGTTAACTAGATAGGGTTAATGGCATTAGGGTTAACGGGTTAGGTTAATTAGGGCAGTAAGGTTAGGGTGGAGGGAGGGAGGGTTAATTAGGTTAATAATGGCAAATTTGTAAATAATGCAAACAGCAACTTAACGTCCGTTAGGAAAAAGGGTAGTTGGTGCACATTTTTAAAAACTCAGGGGTATATGGTGAATATCTGAAACATTGAGGGTATATGGCGAATTTTTCAATTTGTCATGGCTATATGTTGAAAAAACCGTAAAACTTAGAGAATTATCAAAGTATTATCGCCCGTGTGAAAACGTATCGGCTTATTTAGAATTTTGCAGCGGAAAACATAATAATAAACTTTATAAATAAAACTTAGTCAATCGTAAAGTCAACTCTAAAAGTCAAACCAACCAAAGTCAAAGTCAACGACAATAGTCAAAGTCAACTACGCAAAGTATAAAATTAAAGTATGACAAATATTCTACACAAGCTCTCCAATCCCGAACCCATGATGGACAATGCACTATTGATCCCTAGAGACTGCTCACCAAAAGGGTCATCACAGGATCAATAAGGCATATCTATGATCAACATACACACACAAAGCACGTAATCAGCAAAGTTGAGTACTACATAATAAATAAATACACAATCCTAACAGGATACTAATAAATAATAAGCAGGAATAAATAATAATATAATAACCTTGCAGACAATTTTACTGAACTAAACTTCACAACCAATAACTTAATTATACTCCCTCCGTCCCAAAATATAGTTCCTGTTTCTATTTTGGGAGTCAAATTTTAAAATATTTGACCAAATATTCTCATTAATATATACAAAAAAATATACTCATGTGGGGTCTTGTTAGATTCGCCTTAATGTGTACATTCATAATATCAACTTTTTATATTTTTTACTAATACGAAATAGAAGATATCGTAGGTCAAAGGTGCGTCTTGGAGACTGTGCAAAAAAAAAACAGGAACTATATTTTGGGACGGAGGGAGTATTACTTTATATGGAATAATCAATGGAACGAGTTGTCTGACTAAAACCAGCATTCCCTTTGGAAGACGAAATACGGGTGCGACTCCATATTTCCATGACCTACGATATCGAGGAACCTTTTAAATAAAAATAGGACACGGTGATCAATCCGGTCCCAAGAAAAGCCATGGGCTACCACCATGTACTCCAACTCATACTTATCCAACACTTCAGACGTGCACAAGTCTAAAGCTATTGATATCCACGTTTCACTTTACATGATTAATAATTTATTCACTTGTTATGACTCACAAGTAGTACAAATAATATATTTATCAAACAATCATAAACTTCAATTTTTATCTTTGGATTACATAAGGTGATCAACAACAACTTAACAACCCAATAATAATTTCCAACTATAATTCATAACCTTCCTTTATTTGTTGAACCAAGTCAACAACTAACCAACCTTTCATAGGTATAATAATTCAACTTACCAAATAAGGACATCGGTCCTTATAAAGTAATTAAATAATCCAAAGGGAACAACATGATTCAATCATGATCCAAAACCAACATAAATATTAATCTCTCATGTGATAATAAATTAAATAAAGTTCCCAAATCCCATATGCTTGCATCAATCTTCCATACAAACATAATATAAATATCATAATCAACATGCTTCACACAACGGTATAAAACATGCAAATCCAATTGAATAGAAATCACATATGAACTAAAAATAGTTCCCTATATATGATACTACATAAATCCCATCCTTAGGACACGATACTAATCCAACCCACACATAGGTATGTACGTACCTTGTGTAGACGAAATTCGAGGCTACTTTAACAAGCTTAAAAGTCGAGCCTACCAAATACCAACATAACCATGAATCAATACTCAAATAATTTCCAGCAACTTTAAAATATTTTAAACCCTCTTTAAAAGTGTTTAAAAACCTTTCCCATCATTAAAACTTCAATTATTAATACTTCCTAGTATAGTACTACTATACTAGTCATTAAAAACCTTAAAAACCCATACTTTGATAATTAAAACTCTATTATAACCATAGTAATACAGATTTCAGCAACTTATAATATATTAAAATACCTTTAAAACATACTTACATATAATCATAATTATAAGAGTACACAATTTTACAAACTATAGTATACTACTATGATTTTCCAACTCATAAAACCCTAAAAATCCAAGCTTTGATGCTTAAAACCTTAATTTAAACATAATAAATAAATCTAAAATTTAATTACTTTATTATATAATTACATAATTCGAAATTTATATTTAAATCATCAAACTATAACGTTAATCATAAACACATTAAAACAATCCTTAAAAATATAAACTTTAACATTAAATAAAACTAGAGGAGGAAGAAAATAACCAAAGAGAAGAGGAAGGAGGACACGGCTGCCGAGAAGGAGAGGGAGACGCCGGCGGCACAGTGTTGCGGCGGCGGTTGGGCAGCAGCAACGACGGTTGGGGAAGAGAGGAAAACGTCGGGTGAGGGAGAGAGAAAAAAAAGTGTCGTGAGGGGAGATAGAGAGAGGAAGAGAAAATAGATTGTGTTTTCAATGTGGCAAAATTGTTTAATGAAGGAGTATTTATAGGTTCCCACTAGGATTCAAAAGAAAATTGGGCTTGATGGGTTAGTTTAATAAAAGATGGTCATATAAAAGTTATAAAGGTTTGGGCTTTCAGTAATATTTGATGATTGGGTACTTGGACATATTTGGGTTCCTCTAACCCAGTTTAAAATCCTTTTTACTAAACTCAAAGATGTTTAAGCTATTTGAATAATTTTCAAAGTTTGACTAAATAAAATATTTGATTACTTAAAATCATTAAATAATTTCTTTGACTTTCAAATAGTCAACCCTTCAAGAAAGAATCGTTTAAATACTAAAACATACTAAATTATATATAAATATATATTAAAATATATTTATAAAATTCATAAATTTACGGGGGATTACAGTGGGTTCGGGCTGGATTGGAGTGTCTTTGAGATTAGAATTGGGCAGTGGGATCCCTCTGATTTTGGGAAAAATGTGAGGGGGTAGGACTTCTTGAAGTTTGGCAATATTCCGGGATCTATTTGGAAGAATGAAATATTCTAGTTTGAGGTCGAGGTTGACTTTATCTTAAGGGAGAATCAGGAGTTTGAGAACTGCTTTGTGTAAAAGCCGGTTGTCTAACCAGAAATAAATGTTCTTTTCGTTCCCTATTTTCCATCTTATTCCTTTACAAAAGATTTCCCTTTGCTCTAGAATTTTTCTCCAGATTGGAGAATCATTTGACTTCGGGGGACAATCGAAAAAACTTCTATTTTTGAGGCATTTTCTTTTATGATTTTAACCCAAGCTATTAAGGGGATGCCATTTTTGTCTTTCTGCTGATGCTAGAAGAATTTTCGGTGGAGGTTATCTAGAGCTTTAGCAATGTCAGTAGGTAAAAGAGATGAAGAGCAAACATATGTGGGGAGAGGTTCAAGGTTACTTTGGATGAACATATGACGACCTGTTTTTGAAAGATAATCCGCTTCCTTATGGAGGATTCTTTGTTCAATTTATTGAATTATCTGTTTAAAATCAGATTTGGTAGGATAGTAGGAGCTAAAGTAGGTGCGTAATTAGCGGCCTAAGTTCGATCGGAGGAGCATATCAAAATGACTGACAAGAGAAGCTTTCCTAGAATTGTTTGTCTTTTTAGAGAAAATGATGGCCAATTTACAGAAATTAACTAACTGGCTAGATTTATTACTTTTTGATTATTGTTTAAGATTGCTATAGGCGGAGGCAGTGGCCTTACAAAAAATAAGGTTGTCATTAACGAAAAGTAGGTAGGAGATGTCAATCGTTCATGGTTGAATTTTGAAACCTAAGCCTGTTTTATGATTTTGAGCTTCGATGGAGAGCTTTCTAATAAAAACTTTCATACTGATAATGAACAGGTAAAGAGACAAAGGGTCTCCTTGTCTTAGCCCTCTAGAAGGTTTGAACCATGGAGAGGTTTGTCCATTGATATAAATAGAATAAGATATGTTGGTAATATACTCCTTGACCCAATAGATCCACTGATCAGGGAAGTCAAACGCCTTTAGGCATATCCATAAGAAATCCCACTGCATAGGTCATAAATTTTTCCCATATCTAATTTAAACGCACACCATCCTATTTTGTTATTTGATTCTTGAAAGATATTTAGAATTTCTTGTACTACAAGGATATTATCATACATTGATCTATCTTGATTGAACACGTTTTGAAATGGGCTGATAATTCTTTGTAAAATAGGAGAAAGCATTTGCGCTAGTATTTTCAAAATTGCTTAATTAGGCTAATTGGACAAAAGTTCGAGTTCAGGAATTTCATTTTTAGGAATACGAGCAATGATTGTATGATTCAAAGAGAGAGGGAGTTTACCATGACAGATTAATGGCAAGACATACATTATTTTCAATGATGTGCCAATGTGTTGTCAAATTTGGCTGCGTAGCCATCTGACCTTGATGGCTTGGTTAGGATCGACGTCAAAGGAAGCGTTTTTATTACGGTTTTTTCACCATATACCCTTGACAAATTTTTTTTTGCACCATATACCCCTTCGAGTTTCCAAATTCACCATATACCCCTCACGTTTTAAAAAATACACCGACTTACCTTAATGACTAACGGCGTTAAACTCCGTTAGTCATTAAGCCTCTAAACCCCCTCTAACCCTAATTAACTAACCTAAATCTAACCCAACCAACCCCCCCACCCTAACCCTAATCACCCTCCCCCACCCTAACCCTAAGTAAACCCAAACTCTCTCTAACCCGGCCCACCACCCCCTAAGCCCACCCCCACCCATCAGCCTCCCCCACCCAACCCAAACACAGCCCCCTTCGCCCCCCACAACCACCACGGCCCCACCCTCCCTCCCCCTCCCCGACCTCGCCAACCCCAACCCCCCAACCTCGCAGCCCAACGACCCTCCACCTCCCCATCCCGCGCCCCCCACCCCTTCGATTTTCGCCCCCAACCCAACCCTCCTTCCCCACCGATTTTCGTCCCTACCCCACCGATTTTCGCAATCTCGGCCCGCAAATCTCCCCTATAACCGGTATGGATCTTCGATTATCTCGGAAGATGGACGTTGCGGGTGGGGAGGGGGTTCGCGGCGATAGGGGAAGGGTGATGTGTGGGTTCGTGCGGTAGTTTCGAGGGTGCTTGCGTGGGGTGGGGGAAGGGGGAGGGGTGGCTGCGGGCGAGGGAGGAAGGGGGAGAGGTCTTGCGGGGTTGGGGGAAGGGGGGGGTGCCGTGGGGGAGGGGAGGATTCGGTGGTGGTGGGGGGGAGGGCGGGGGGGGTGGGGCTGGGGTGGGGGTGGGGGGGGGGGGGTGGGGGGTGGGGGGGGGAGGGCTTCGGTGGGGGTGGGGAAGGGGGCGACGGACCAACGGTGGTTGTGGGGTGGGGTGGGGTGTGGGAGGGGGGGGAGGGCTTTGGTGGGGGAAGGGGGGCGGCAGTGGTAGTGGTGGTGGGGTGGGGTGGGGTGGGGTGGGGGGTGGGTGGTTAAGGTTAGGGTATTAGATTAGGGAGTTAGGGTTAGAGTTAGGGTTAAAGGGGGTTAGAATTTAGGGTAGTTAATTAGGATTAGAGGGGGGGATTAAGGGTTAATGACTAACGGTGTTAGACTTCCGTTAGTCATAAGGGTAGGTTGAAGTATTTTTTAAAACGTGAGGGGTATATGGTGAATTTGGAAACTCGAAAGGGTATATGGTGCAAAAAAAAATTTGTCAGGGATATATGGTGAAAAAACCGTTTTTATTATTATGATGTTCATATGGTGAACTGTAAATGTGGCTTGTATGCTGGAATTTTGAAACTAGACTTAAAATACCTCTGGGAAATTTTACTGTTGTATATGTGCTCATAAGTGATATATGCATTGTCCTTCTTAAGGGACTCTAATCTCATCACAATTCACACGGATATAAGAATTTAACTACAAATTTGTTTCGGCAACAATAATCCTAAAGAGTTAAGGGTCAAAATTAACATGAACAATCTCAGGCTAACACAATACAGAGCAGCAGTCTGCAGATATGAAACAAATCCAGGTCAACAATGTCATGCGTATGTAAATTCGACATTTAACATCAGAAGCTTATGGTTTACGAGGGGATCCACTGCTGCTTCGGCTTCGACTACTGCTCTTACTCCTCCCCTTCAAGGGCCTGCAATGGAAGCAAATTTCATAAGTAATCAATTCGGAGAGAGCATAAAACAGAAATGGGTTCCATTTTTGTCAAGAGGATGGAACAATTAATGCAGTTCGAGATCCAAACTCACGAACTTCATGCATGAGGGAAACATAAGCCTCGCGCCATATCACATCAAGAAAAATGAAGATATATTTACCTCTTGGGACTCTTTGATATCCTCCTAGGACCCTGTGAGAAAGAGAAGGGGCCATGAGACACATGAAATGACGAGTAATAATTGACAAACAAAATTACTGTAGCTTAACAAAGAACATACTCTTTTTGGACTCGGCGAGGGAGAGCCTGAAGATGATCTTCCTCTTCTGATTGGTGGTCTTCTGTAATGGACATGTAACCATCACAACAGGTACAGGAACACAACAATGATAAACATGCTTATAATTGAACAGGCCAACATGAAATTAGTCCACAGAGGAACTTCTCCTTTCCATCATTGTTTCACAAGAAACAGATTTTTTAAACTTCAGAAGGCCAGATAACTACTAATTTTTCTATCCATATAAATTGTTAAAACTGTTTTAAAACTTTGTTATAATTTACTCTGAAGTGCTTCCCTGATCTTTTTCTTATACTAGCTACACAAATATATTTTGAGGAAAATAAAGCAGCAAATGTTCAGCCTGACAACATAACGATGACATTTATTAAGAAATTGTATTCCTTCCTGGAAAGCCTACTCTGAAACATCTGTCATTTCATAACCAATCTAACATACCACTAGAGTCAAAACAGCCAGACAAGTCAAGTACTGGAAGACTTTCCCGTTCCCGCCTTCAAAATCTGATATATAAAATATAAATCCCGGAAACCACTCCAACTAGATGCCACAAAGAAGTAACAACCTCACAGTTTAATGAATATATTGCATCTTGTCCACAACTACTACTTAATCCATTCCAAAATTTCACCACCTAATGAGAAACCTAAAATCATTAAGCGATATTGTTCAGTTTCTCAGATACAGTGTAATAGATACAATTTTTCAGAACTCCACCAATCAGGCAACCAAAGTACCCCCTTCAAGTTCAAGGGTCCATCATCCATTATAGATTTAGAAGGGATATTTCAGAAAATCCAAAAGGGTTCATGGCCATTTAGCTAAGAGAGTATACAACCATAGAGAGATAGCACTATTTAATGGTTTTAATCTTCAACTGACTTCTCATTAGTATTAATTGCTCCAAAAACTCGAACACAAATAGTGTTCTGTTTCCCAGTTTAAGGGCACGAGTATTTGTTCAAAAAAGAGCAGGAAGAAACTTCAATATCCAGTTTCTTAAATGATGATAGAACAGCGCATCCAAGCATCTGAGCAAGTATACAAAGCCTCAAATGTCATTCATGGTCATATAAACTCAACCAATTTATTTCTACATCTAAACATGCACTTGAACTTAACCCATCTGCAGAGGCGCTACAGTAAATAAGATCCCAGCATTCCAGGAGGCCAAGAATTTCAGAGCATGAAATTCGTGGGAAGAAAACTGCCATTAGTTGGACCACATAACTTTGACAATATTTAAAGCCACAGCATCCTATAAAATTGCGCCAAATAGGTTATCAGATCTCTGTGACAGCTTGAACTCACTGAGAGACAACTCAAAATTTTCTCCCCAAGTTTTGTCATATAAAAGACAAATCACAATGTACCCATTGCTTTGAACATCACTGTAGAAGGACCAGGTAATTCAGAAATCAGAGAGCATTGCAAGCTCTACAATTACCTCCGAGGTGAGGCTGATCTTGAGCGTGAGCGACCAATCCTACGAACAGGAGAGCGTCTACGACTAACAGGAGATCTTCTAGGAGGGCTTCGAGGTCGTCTAGGAGGTGGTGAACTGCAAATAGTCAGTCATGCATGTAGATTAGTTTCACTTCAAAAAAAAAAAAAAACCTTAAGGAACTATGGTAAATGGTAACCCAACCTATACAAGAACCAACAGCTTAAATTTACACGACAAAATCTTGAAATAATGAAAAAGTATTTAGCAGCCTCTCTTCAACAGACTCAAAATATTGTTGCTATTCTTCTGCAGATCCAAAACTAAACTGTTATGAACTAGGAAGTTCTGCACTCAGTATTAACACTCCAAGGTAAATAAAGAACACAACTTTATATTCAGCAAGTAAAAGAAAGAGAGTAAGATAAGAAAGAAGAAGAAATGGATGAGGAAGAGGATTGATATTAATGATGAGTGTAACCAGATAATGCTCACAGCAATTCGAGAGGCTGGAAACTCTCCATTACAATACTTAGATAACTCTCAAATTTCTGGATGCCTCTCTCTTCCCTTTCATTCCCTATTTAAAGGCTTACTCCTATAGGTTGCCCTAGACTATTTCTGGCCAACGGGATTATTCTTACTGAAGGACAAAATAGCTGGCAAACTAATAAGGACAATTTAGCTGATGTTGCAATGATTGCCAATCATAGGCCAGCTCACCAATCCCGATGCTTCTAGAATTCTTTTTCCCTTCTTTTACGCCTGGAGTAAACATACCTCAGTGGAGGTGTAACAATACCCCCCGCCGCAACAATGACCTTGTCCTCAAGGTCAAAGTGTGGAAACAGATGGTTGATAGTGGCAAAATTCTCCCAAGTAGCCGCACTTGGATCCATGCCTGCCCATTTCAGCAGCACCTCCCAGTTCTCCTTGCTATGGCTCTGGTTTTGTCTGACTGCTATCACTTGCTCAGGTTCCACCACCAGCTCTAAGTCCTCAGTAAGATGGTCAGGAAGGAGGTTAGTAGGAGCAAGATTACCTACTGCCTTCTTAAGTTGTGACACATGAAAAACCGAGTGTATCTTGCTGTGAGGGGGTAACGCCAGCTTGTATGCCACCTTCCCTATTCTTTGAATGATCTCATAGGGCCCATAGAACCTTGCGGCCAGCTTGTCATTTAGGCGCCTAGCAAGTGAGCGTTGTCGGTATGGCTGCAGCTTAAGAAACACCAATTCCCCGACCTCAAATTCAACTTCTCTGCGTTTAGAGTCTGCATTAGCCTTCATACGTTGCTGGGCACGTAAGAGTTGGACACGCATTTCATCCAACATGGCATCCCGCTCTTGTAATTGAGCTTCCGGTGAGTCTACAGCAGTTTGCCCATTACCATATCGGACCAATGGTGGGGGATCCCGTCCATAAAGAGCTTTGAATGGGGTGAGATGGGTAGAAGTGTGGGGGAAAGTGTTGTAGGAGAACTCGGCCCAATGCAACCACTTGGACCAGCTTTTAGGCTTCCCATTGATGAAACAACGGAGATAAGTTTCTAACATTTTGTTCACTATCTCGTTTGGCCATCGGTTTGTGGGTGGTAGGAGGTGCTTCGCCTCAATTCGGTCCCCCGGAGCCGAAATAGCTCCCTCCAAAAAACACTCATAAAAATCTTATCTCTATCGGAGACAATGGAAGGCCGGTAGACCGTGCAAACGAACCACTTCTTTTATAAAGACTGCTGCCACGGTGGGGGGCTGTAAATGGGTGCTTGAGGGCCAAGAAGTGTGCGTACTTAGTGAATCGGTCCACTACAACAAGCACGGTATCGACCCCTTGAGATCGAGGAAGCCCCTCTATGAAGTCCATTGAGATGTCTTCCCAAACTTGGGCTGGTATTGGAAGGGGTTGTAGAAGGCCCGCTGGGCTTCGGTTGGAGGCTTTTTGCTGCTGGCAGGTAGGGCAAGCTTCCACATACCGTGCCCACGGCCTTGCGCATTCCGGGCCAAACCACTCGGCCGCAATCCTTAGATAGGTTTTCGGATCTCCGGTGTGCCCCCTATAGGTGAGTCATGGTAGAAATGGAGCAATTGGTGATCGATTTGGACTTTGGTGGAAGAACCACCCTCCCTTTGTACAAAGAACCTGCCTTGCTCAATGTTATACCCCATTGGTTGATTTCCCTCCTCAATCTCCTTTGCCGAGGTGCTCTATAAATGGGTCGGTGCTAATCTCTCCTTTGATGGCTTCCCAAGACAGCCCCACTGGAAGTTATCAAGTTACCCAACTCGGTGCTCACGGAATTCTTGCGGGAGAGGCCATCCGCCACCCCCGTTCGCAGCCCGGTTTTGTATTGAATGGTGAAGTCAAACCCCATCAATTTCCGCACCCATCTTTGATACTGGACCAACTTCCCGTTGTTCCATCGAGTACTTGAGGCTCGTTGATCCGTCCTCACTATAAAATTTCTCCCTAAAAGATAATGCCGCCACTTTTGGACAGCCAACACAATCGCCATAAGTTCCTTCTCGTAAATTGATTTGAGTTGGTTACGGGGCCCAAGAGTTTTTTTGTAGAAAGCTACTGGTCTTTGGTCCTCGCATTAGCACACAAAGTCAGCCAAAACCCGAGGCGTCGCCCTCAATGATGAAGGGTTCTTTGGAAGTTGGGCATTAGGAGAACAGGAGCGGTAGTCATTGCTGTTTTAAGCTTGTCAAAGGCGGCCGTAGTCTACGGTGTCCAATGGAAATTGTCTTTTTTTAGTTGCTCGGTGAGTGGGTGAGCAATACTCGCATACCCCCGCCACGAATTTCCGGTAATAACCTAGGTTAATCCCAAGAACCCACGCAACTCTCGGAGGGTAGTGGGCGGGGCCACTCCACCATGGCACGAATTTTCTCCCCATCGCCAGCCACACCCCGAGCGTAAATTATATGGCCCAAGTAGGAGACTTCTCTCGCCAAAGTCACACTTCTTACGGTTTGCATACAATTTGTGCTCTGTTAACATCCCAAAAACCAGGGCTAAGTGATCCCGATGAGTGCTTTCATCCGGCTATATATCAAAATATCGTCAAAGAAAACGAGCACAAATTTCCGTAGGTAGAGGGCCGGAAAATTTCGTTCATGAGGATCGAAAAGTGGCCGGAGCATTGGTTAAGCCAAAAGGCATAACCAAAAACTCGTAATGCCCTTCATGTGTGCGAAAGGCTGTTTTTGGAATGTCCTCCTTACGAACTCTTATTTGATGATATCCGGATTTTAGATCGAGTTTGGAGAAGATTGTTGCCCCATGTAGTTCGTCAAGCAATTCATCGATCATGGGTATAGGATACTTGTCGGGAACGGTTTCTTTGTTGAGAGCCCTATAATCGACGCAAAAGCGCCATGACCCATCTCTTTTCTTTACAAGTAAAACGGGGCCGAGGAAGGGGCTTGTGGAGGCCCCGATGATACCGGCGACCATCATATCACCTATTAGGCGTTCAATCTCGTCCTTTTGGACTCCGAGGATATCGGTAGGGTCGCACACTTACGGGGTCGCTGCCCTCCTTTAAGGTAATGGCATGCTCATGCCCTCTCTTTTGGGGGTAATCCCACCGGCATCTCAAAAATGTCTTCATATTTTTGCTACTATGCTGCCGATAAAAGAAGGAATCTCCTTCTCTCGTATCCGAAGATACGGCTCCCATGGAGTTCGCCGACCACTACACCACCTCCTTCCCTCCTCATGACTCTTAAAATCGCCTTCGAGAGATATCATGGAGCGATCCAAGGAAGGATCTCCCGTAGTGTTACCTCCTTGCCATCCTTACGGAATTTCATGACTTGAGATTTCCCAGTTGGTTATGACTGTTCCCAACTTTTCTAGCCCTTTGGACCCCCAAGATTAAATCTCGCATTACCCAACTCCAAACTCAAGAAATCCTCCACTATGGTCGGACCCCGAATGTTCACTCGCCACTCCCTCGCACTCACCCCTCCCCGCATGCGCCGCACCCGTGCCCGTGAGACACGTCAAAATCCTTACCTTCCTCCGGAAAAGCCCCGCCCTAGACACCACAGTAGGAGAGATGAAATTATGTGTGGCCCCGGGTCCACCATAATTACCACCCGATGCCCCTCAATGTTCCCCAAAAGTTTCATGGTTTTGGGTTTTGCCCCCCATAACCGACCGAGTGAGATCTCAATCGGGTTCCCCGAGTTAGGTCTTCCATAGCGGCGACGCCGGCGGCGCACCCTTCCTCGTCGGTCCCTTCACCTCCCCCGCAATAAGGACGCTTAGCTCACGCTCTTTGCACCGGTGACCGACATGCCATTTGTCGTCGCAATGGTAGCAGAGGCCTCTCTCCCGTTTTTCTTTGTAGCTCTCTTGTGTTAACCGGCGTATCTCGCCGGATTTTTGGACCGTCGGTTTATATGGGGTGATGGAGCCGGTGTTTCGTGGGTTGGTAGCGTGAGGTAGGGGAGGTGTATTTTGAGGTATTTGGATCAAACGTGGAAATGGGTTGAGGAATGTAAGTGGTGAGACTTTGTGAGTAGGTTTGGGCTTTGCTGCCAAAGGCCCAAACTTTTGGAGCGGTCATTTTTGTAGGGTTTGGGTAGGTTTAATAGGTTGGGTTGGGTTTGCCTTATCTTCTCTTCTACCTTTAATGCAAAGTCCATTGTTCGATCCAAATTTATGGGCCCAAGTAAACGTACCTCGGCACGAATTGGGGCCTTTAGCCCATTGATAAATCGTCCCATCGCAATGTTTTCGAGAGACCCTCTAATGGAGCGAGGAACTCTATGAACCGCCGACGATACTCTTTGACTGTGCCTTTCTGTTCGACGGCCGGCCCATCGCTCATGTAGGCGTCCCAACTCGAGTGGGTCGGAAATGCCGGAGCAACAAAGTCTTCATCTCATCCCAAGTGTTCACCTAGGTTTCCTTCTCTGTTCCCATTGATACCAAAAACAGGGCATCATCTTCAAGCGCCACCACGGCCGCTTCCACCTTTTCTTCGTCCGACAAGAGGTAGAATTTGAAAAACCTCTCGGCTCTCAAAATCCATCCATCCGGATTTACGCCATCAAAGGTAGGCATATCAAGCTTCTTGTATTTCCGGTTTGAACCCCCTCCATTAGGAGATCCTCCCCTCGGAATTGCTCGGTGACCGGAACCGATTTCCCCGCCACCGTTTGGCGTGTGTGGTGTTCCGTTCACCAAGAGGGCTAGTTGCTCGGTGATTTTACCGAGCTCCTCCCGGAGGCGTTGCTGCCCTACTTCGGCACTCACCCTATTCGCGTTCGAGGGCCGGTCGAATCCCTTCGAGCTCGCCTTCCACCGCTTCCACCCTCGGGTCACCGTACTTCCCACCATAGTTTTCCTGGACCGAAAGGCTCGGTACCAAGTTGTTATGAACTAGGAAGTTCTGCACTCAGTATTAACACTCCAAGGTAAATAAAGAACACAACTTTATATTCAGCAAGTAAAAGAAAGAGAGTAAGATAAGAAAGAAGAAGAAATGGATGAGGAAGAGGATTGATATTAATGATGAGTGTAACCAGATAATGCTCACAGCAATTCGAGAGGCTGGAAACTCTCCATTACAATACTTAGATAACTCTCAAATTTCTGGATGCCTCTCTCTTCCCTTTCATTCCCTATTTAAAGGCTTACTCCTATAGGTTGCCCTAGACTATTTCTGGCCAACGGGATTATTCTTACTGAAGGACAAAATAGCTGGCAAACTAATAAGGACAATTTAGCTGATGTTGCAATGATTGCCAATCATAGGCCAGCTCACCAATCCCGATGCTTCTAGAATTCTTTTTCCCTTCTTTTACGCCTGGAGTAAACATACCTCAGTGGAGGTGTAACATAAACATCCTGAAACTAATTTGATCCTTCAACATGTAACATTCTCAAGCAAAACCAGATAAAAAACACCGTTATCTGGTTAAAACTCAGTGACGAAGTATCACAATCTAGGAAGTTACACAGCAGACGGTGAACTCATTAAACACCACGAAATGGAACATCAACACCGAACTCTTAGAATTAGCTTTAAATCTGCACACGTCCAATGTACTTGTCTACTTGAAGCATAAGAGTGAAAGTACAGCAATTCTACAAGTGACAAAACTGACATCTATCATGTGGGGTCAAGACCAGCAGTCTATTTCTTTTGAGCACAAGATTTGCAATATCGATCGCATTCTCATAACCCTGCATGGGAAACATATGAAACCCATAACGCTGCATTCCGGCTCCCGAACAACATCAAGTGCAGCCACGACATTTATTGGGCTCTCTAACAAACATAACCAAAGTAGTGCTATTGAAAAAGTTGTAATGAATATGTAAAATGAGATGATTTTTGTGTGGGGTACTTCCAAGCTATGAAGCACGAGTACTTCCCGGAGTCTTGTTTCCCATCTTTGGGACCGGGTACGGGACGGATACATCGGAATAACGTCCCCTTGACAACTCTTGTTAGGTGGGGACGTCGGCTTCGTAGGGGATGGCTAGGGAGGTTGATGGGGACGTTTTGGGGACGGATCTTAAAGCTTTTAGACGTACCCTTCCCTCTCGCTTCTTCCTCTCTTTTTCTCGGATCTAGGATTTGTAACCCTAAATCTAAAAATTCAAGCACTAAACATAGATGAAGGAGGATGAATGGTTAGGGATTGAAGTAACGACCTATTCCATAGTCACGAGAAGTTTCGATGGCTATGCGGTGGCCGCGTGGTTGCTGTGCGGTTGGCATGTGGCTGCGTGGTGGTTGCCCGATGGCCGGACGGGAGGGTCCTCTTAAGTAGATGACTTGTCGGGCCGTCGTAGTGTGACTTCTTTGGGAAAAAGAACTTGAAAATCACTTTGATCTCTTGTTTCGGAGAAATAAGTGGTTCACGAGGAATTCTTTTGTTTATTTTAGGGTTCAACATTCATCTTCTTTTCTATTGGGGTTTTGGTTAAATTACACTAAATGTCTTTCTTTTTTTTGAGAGGGTCAAATAACGAAATGGGTAGAGAATAGAGAATTACTCCTCAAAAAAAAACATAGAAAATTAATGTGTGGGTTCAATGAGCCATTCTTAATTTCTTATGTCACTTGGAGTTTTTGTATAAAAAGAACAAAAAGTATCCTACTTTCTTGGCTTTTCAGTTTTTGTCTTGTCCCTCCTCTCTATGCCTTTTCTCTTTTTTACTGTGAGATAATCATCAGACTTCCTCTTTCTTCACTTTTCTTTTTTCTATTTTGTTATTGTGTGAGTTAAATATTAAGGGTGTTCTTTAATTTTTTTTTTTGAGGGGAAAAGTGTTCTTCATTTACTTGTTACATAAATTTTAATTTTCTGTAATTTCTGATTTTTTATTTTTAACTGGCCGAATCCTCGCCGTACCCTTTTTCTGAAAGTATGATTTTGCCGTTTTCCGTCCCCGTACCCGTATCCATACCCGTCCTCCTCGTATCCATATCCGTGCTACCTAGCTTCCAAGTCCCACCATATCAAGAGCTACTACCTTCCCCAACTACTTTACTAGCTGATATAGATCCTTTGAGACCAAAATTGGCTATTGCTCAAAGAAGCTAAACTACAAAAAAGTGAGAGAATAAACCAATAAATCTGAATCACAAGAACCAGCTTTAGTACATGGTGCGTCTTAAGTAGCTTACAAGAATTCCAACAATAGCTTCTAACAGAAATTCCCATGTATACTGCAGCCAAATATAAACAACATCTAGCTTCAATTCCATACCAACTACCAAAAACACATAGTTAAGGCCCTGCCTGGCTTTGCCAATTTTACCATTTGATGCATATTTCTCAAAGTTTACATTGCATTTTTTAGCCCTTCAACTGCACCCATAACTCATAATCATCCTAAAGGGGAATTATTACTCCACAAAAATAGAGAGAAGCAGGGTGCGAAGACAAAGCTTATAGAACTCTTTCTCCTAAAGTGTAATGCACTGCAGCAAGCAGAGCTTTGCCACAGTTACCCTTTCAAATGAAAGGCTCTGCCTTCTAGTTGACGAATATAGATAAGTATAGCACTAAATCCAATCAACTACCAACATTAATCATTTCATCCAGTTTCAGGCAATTCATCTCATTCTATATAGTAAGCCCATTATAGGAGGAAAAAGCAGTATACAGACTACGGAAGCAAAGATAATAGTCATATGGATGGTAAACAAGATCAAGGCTCCATTATTCCCAGGACAAACCGTAAAGTGCTCTGAAAATAATTTCAAAGCTACAGATCGGTATCAATATGGAAAAATCAGAAGAATGTCATTCAAAAAGTTGGTCGTTCCAATTCAACGCATTAACAACTTAAATATAAAAGCACCTTCCACAGAGTTTTACACAGCATTACTACCATTCGCTTATCTGCCAGAAAACAGTATAATTAACAAAGTGTGTTCAAGAACACTTACCGCCGTCGGGGGGGTAAGGGAGACCGTCTACGAACAGGACTTCCTCGCACCCTTCGTGGAGAACCCCTGTTCAGATTGAGTTATTCAGCCTTCAGAACATTCAAGCAAATATAACAAAAGAAATAGCAAGTAGCTAACCTCAGAGGTGATCTTGGCCGCCTCAGTGGCGATGGAGACCGGCCTCTCGGAGATATAGGGCGCCTTCTTTTAGGCGAATCACCTCGACGATAAGGAGACTCTCTACGAACAGGAGAATCTCCACGCCGACGAAGTGGGGGATCCATCCTTCTAGGTGAACCACCTCTACGAGCAACAGGAGATCTCCTCGGACGTGGAGAAGCTGGGAACATTCAAACTTTTAGAATGAGTATATAGTAAAACACAAAGTCCCCAGGTGATTAATAATTTTTTCTTATATTGCACCTTCTCTTCCGCGTTTTGGTCCATCTTTCCCAGCATCTACACCATCAGTTTTGGCCACATCTTTTTTGGGAGGAGGAGCCACAGCTTTGGCAGGTGATACCTTTTCACTAGGTGGTAAAGTTAATTGTGCCACAACAACAGTCCCGTCAATTTGAGCCTGCATTGAAAAAAGTATATTAAGTTACCAAGTTCAAATATTTGATACAAAATATCATCCAAGTATGCTATAAACATACTCCATCCATGTACACTTGTGCCTTTTCGGCATCAGCTCTTGTCTTGAATTCCACATATGCATATCCTTTGGGAAGATTGACCTGTATATACCATCATGTCAAAGTTAGATACTGAAGGCACGAGTGCATAAGTTGACAACAGACATTAATAAACTGGATAACTTACAATGCGATCCATAGCAAGCTCAACATTTACTACTTCTCCGAAGTTGCCTGCCAGCAAAAGAAGGAAAGTGAAATAAGTAAAGACACATAAGAAGGAAAGTCAAACAGGTCAAACAAAGAAGATATGCATCCCATAGACAATATATCTAGATGTGCAGCGTGAAACATAATAACAATACAGGGCTCCATATGCTTCTCATCTATCAGAATTCAGAAACAGCAAACATAAGTCAATAAGATAGCAGCCACAATTTTGGCCACAAAAGAAGCACCACCTTTAAAAATGTTTTTTTTTCCTGGCCAAGTCAAGCAGGGGATCACTGTCAATCTATGTTGCTCTTATTCTTCATTTTACCTCAAGTAACCATGTCATCCTTGAGGACCTTGACACTCCAGCATGAGTATTGGACACTATGACACTTCATTTTAAGCCAAAATCATTAAAAATTCTCACAATATAGCTGATTCAAACAGTACCAATGTCTGAAACAAATACTCCAGTTCGCGTAACATACCTCTCAACTATGATGCAGTTAAAAAAACCTCAACTAAGGATATATAGGTTGAACTATTGACAGACTATCTCTAACTCAAGATAATATCTCCACAGTGAGCTTCTAACTATAAAACTTAAGTTTCTACGGGTGCAAGAGGCCAAGGCACACAAATAATGGACTCAAGGCGTGAAGTCACTCTAGATCATTTCACAGCATTTTTACTAGATGAACACACATATCTTGCTATCTTGATAAAGTAGGGTTTATTCTACTTCAAACAATGAGTTAATTACTTTCCAAAATCAGAAAACAGATAACAGCAACAACATGGATTTTGGTTACATCAACTGTTACGATGCACTCAGGTGCTTGTAGGCCAGTGAGTCCATGGATGCATTCCCGGGGGTGCTGAGACACCTTCTAAATAAATAAGCTAAAACCAAAGGTAAAAATTCACATCCACTGAATTAGATGAAAAAACAATTAGTTCATTGGTGGTTCTGTCATTGAAGAATCTGTCCAACTCAGAAAATGAGTGGAACACCAACCATCTAATGGCAAACAAAGGAACATGACAGATGCTCCAAATTAACATTAAAATTTACAGCTAATTAGCTGCTTGGCAGTAATTACAAGCAATAGCTTCATATTTCTTACAAGATTATGAACACCAACCATAGAGAAAGATATCCTAAAGGTATGTACCAAAAATTTCTTTGAGATGGCCCTCATTCACATTCCTTGTGAGCTTGTTTATGTAAAGAACCTTAGACTCCGGAAGTGTTGAAGGTTTCCTGAAATGATCAGCAGAGAGCATAGTTTAAACACATTTATATTGTTGACCGAAACCAATGAGTTCTAAATGGTACACAGATTAATTCAAAGAAATCTGAAAGCCTCTCAGTAAAGAATAAGAGCGACATCATCATTTAGTATTAATATTCCATACCAGAAAGAAAAAGAATAAGAGACTCAAATAGCTCATGCTCCAAGGCATTGAATCCTTACAATCAGATTAAACACATGAGAAAATAGAGGACCATGTTCCACATCAACAAGTTATGTACTAAATCTTACATATTAACTGTTGGGAAATTATAGACCTAAGCACCTTAATAGCAAAAATGGAGTAAATGTGAAGGAAGAAGGGGAAGCATGGTACTTGCATCTTTGGTTTACTGATGTTGGAGGTCCAAGCACAGCAGAATACCATGAGATAGTAATAGAACTATTAGCCAAGTAAAAAGCTATGACTTAATTATAACAGCAACGAATGCCTAGAAATTCCTCTACTAAGACTACTACTTGGATAAAGTTCTCACACACAAAAGATCGGAAAAAAGAAAAATAGACGCTAACAGAACTCAGATAGTCCAGTGTTACCAGGTACAAATTCCTACACGTAAACCAGTAAAGTATCCCAGCTTAGCAGTCAAACATTCATGGTATGGAAAAAGCTTGCATCCTTCCAGATAAGGGCTATAGCATCAAAACCAACTAGAGATCAAATAGCAGCAATCCAGCGGAGAGCAAAGGAAACTGGACAAGAAAAACACGCTGCCTCTAATCAATTTTTAAAAAATAAAGCAACAGCAAGGAATCTCCTTGCAACGACCATAACTAATCTTGAGAGGTAGATGTCAGGCAAAAATTTGGAAATATCAACTATACTGCCGGCACTAATTTCATTCAGGGATTTCAATCTCAGATGTGTCCCCAAAATCAATAACAGATGAATAAGAACTTTGGGGAAATGCAGATGGTTAGCGGCTGTTGCAGCCTAAGTTGCATAGAGACGGGTACGAGTACAGGTTCAAATTCGGGTACGGGGACGGAAAACATTTCGACATTTAGGACATGGGTACGTCGTACGCGTAGCCATACACGAAACATATCGTATCGGGTACGCGTGCTAGACTTGCAGCCTTAATATCACACTCACATTAAACTCAAAAATCTTTACAAAGCAATTGTAATGCTGAAATGCCACCGGAATTTACATGAAAGTTCAACTACAAAAAGACACTAGAGTCAAGTTACCAGGCATAATACAGCATTACTCTAAAAAATATTAAAAAATCACAAAAAGCATCTTTTTATTGCACTAATAGAATAAAGTACCTAGGGGGAGAAGCCTTTTTAGCCTGTGGCGGTGGAGAACGAGCTCGCTTTGCCGGTTCAGCAGAACTGCAGGAGCATGCAAAGAATTTTTAGAACTGTTTTTAGGATCCCGTGCGATGCACAAACCGTCAATCATGCTTATAAGAAATAAGATACGGGGAGAAATTTAAAATAGAGAATCCTAGTGTGATTCCTAGTAACGATCCATAGTAATAATTTTATAGCATGAAACTAACTTCTAGATTGTCAACATTTGGAGATAAATATAGTATAATAGATGAGATATAAAGTTTGGGTAGGTAATTTATATCCACGTAGAGTCATACTTATTGCACCTTAACTTTACATTTCAGCTATTTGAAATTACCTAGCGTATGAGACATCACTTCTACCATTTAATTGGTGGCAGAGATCACACTTTTCTTGCAAAAAGGTCGACATACAAAAGGATTCTAATTGGGGCTTTTACTCAAAATTGCACACAATATCATAAGTAAAACCACACAATATCATAAGTAAAACAATAAAGAAGCTTAGTATAGAGAACCTAGAACTTTTAAGACTGGTCTCAAATTAGCACTGAGATCGGTCCCAACTTTCTTGCTTCTTTATCTATTCATATCTATCATCTCTACTCTAATGCTCCTATATCTTGATTGTGTGATGAGAGAAGGCATCTCTGTTGGCCAATTTGCCAAATTATTATAAGAAAGGGGAAGTCTCCAACAACATATTCGTATAAAAAAGGTTTTTGATAAATTGGTATAGAGAAATACATCCAACATCATATAAGCCTAAACTTTTGTCAAATCTAACTTTTTCCTGTTGGATCGATATTAAGCGTTATATTTCACCTTTTTGCCTGATTTTAGATCTTTTCTTAAAATAAAGTATCATTATTATTTTGGCAGTGATGTCATGAAAATGGAGGAAAAAGAGTAAAAATGAGGGTTAAAGTACTACGCTGTCATAAAAAATACGAGGTAAGTTCAAATCTACATAATAAATTAGATCTGAGGAAATTTTGGCCTTATATGATGCCGTAGCATTTTTTAATGTCAAACAGCCCCTAAATTTTATAACAAATTGTCAAAGAGCCCCCAAATATGATGCTGGAGACTTATAGTTATACCAATATGTCAAAGACCTCTTTAAATTTATACCAATATGGCAAGTCATCCTTTCTCTATCTATATCCATCTATGGAGAAATACTTCGGACATGGAATTGGACATTTACGAGCTACTTAGGAATCCATGCGTTGTTTCCCTTTATTGGAAATCACAGGGAGTTGTTCACATTATCTCAGATTCTTACCCTTCTCAAATAAATATGCTCTAAATTTTAGGGTTTTTTCACCAAATACCCCCGAGTTTTCAAAAAATTCACCAGGTACCCCCCATGTTCTCAAAATTCACAAGGTACCCCTCGATTTTATGTAGATACACCCAAATGCCTACTAAGAACTTAGCAACACAAGCAAGATCAATCACGCCATAGAAAAATATAGGTAACCTAGATAATTGTTGTATTGAATAAATCAAGGTGACCTACTCAATTACAACCTCAACCTTTCGAGAGGGTCAAGTCTCTCCCAATTTCTCTCTACAATTCTCTATTATTTCATACCTCAACACCCACACTTAGCACCTTATTTATACCCCACTCAAAGAGGCTTACCGCCAGCTCTAACAAACTCTGACATCCCTTTCTAATTTTAATTAACTAATTCAAAATATAGCTAATTTCTGAGATTACTTAATTGCCCTTCTTGACCCTTCTAGAATAAGTGAATCTGATCGGAGGCCTGCCTTCCTGATGCATTGCATTACCCCCTTCCCAAACAGCCACCTTGTCCTCAAGGTGGAAAGAAAGAAAGAGGTGGATGATCTCTTCATAGTGTTCCCAGGTAGCATCAAAAGCAGGCAAGTCCTTCCATTCAATCAAGACTTCCAACCCCCTTGGAGAAGGCCTGGTGCCCAGCATAGCAGCAGGCTCCACTTGAATGACCATGTCAGCAGCCAATTGGGGTGGGAGAGTAGGAGTTACTGGTTGAGTGCCCAGTAGCAGGTGAGGGGGATCCCTACCATACAAAGCCTTGAAGGGGCTGCAGTGGGTGGAGGCATGAGTGGAGGTATTATACCAAAATTCTGCCATGGTAGCCACTGCACCCAAGAGGAAGGCTTTCCCATGATGAAACATCTGAGGTAAGTCTCTAAACACTTATTGACTACTTCTGTTTGACCACCATGTGACTGGGGATGATAAGCTGAGCTTCTGTGTAGGGAGGTACTCTACAGTTTGAACAACTCCTTCCAAAACAAGCTCATGAATATTTTGTCTCGATCTGTCACTATAGTGGCCGGAAATCCATGCAATCTGATAACCTCTTTAATAAAAACTACTGAGTGAGCTGTAAAAGGATGCTTGATGGCCAAGAAGTGGCTGAACTTAGTCAACCTGTCTACCACCACTAGTATAGTGTCATACCCTTTGGACTTAGGTAAACCTTCTACAAAGTCCATAGATATATCTTCCCATACCTGGGAGGGTATAGGGAGTGGTTGGAGCAGCCTTGCTGGCTGCAATGTGAGATGTTTTTGCTGCTGGCAGGTGGAGCATGACTTCACATAGGAAGAGATGAACTTCCTCATGCCTATCCAGTACCATTCTTGTGCAATTCTTTGGTAAGTCTTGAATTCTCCAGAGTGAGTGCCCACCCACTGGGGAATCATGATAAGCATGCATGATTGCAACAAGCACAGTTGAATTCTGAGGAATCACCAACCTACCTTTGTACTTCAATAAGAACAGTATACCCTTTTGGAGCTTGTTTTCCCTCTGTGATGTCCTGCTTCAACTGGGATATGAAGGCATCTTGCTGAATGTCTTTTTGTAAAGCATCCCAATTGATGGCAGATAAGGTTATTGCTGTGCTGAGCTCTAAGGAATCCTGGACAAGGCATCTGCTACTGTGTTTGAGGACCGTGACCTGTAGCAAATGTCAAAATTGAATCCCATCAACTTGCTGACCCACCTTTGGTATTCTGGCCCCACCTCTCTCTGTTCCAACAGAAATTTAAGGCTCTGTTGGTCAGTCTTCACCACAAATCTTCTGCCAAGAAGGTAGTGTCTCCATTTTAGCACAGCCAACACAATGGCCATTAACTCCTTTTCATAAATAGACTTCATCCTGGCCCTAGTCCCCAATACTTTGCTGAAAAAAGCTATTGGATGGCCCTCCTAAATCAGCACTGCTCCTAACCCAAACCCTGATGCATCTGTTTCAACTATGAATAGCAGAGAAAAGTTTGGCATTCTTAGTATAGGCGCTTGAGTCATAGCTTCTTTCAAGGTGTTAAATGCAACTGTAGCCTCCACTGTCCACCCATAATTATCTTTTTTTAATTGCTCTGTCAGTGGTAGAGCAATGTTAGCATACCCCTTTATAAACTTCCTATAGTACCCAAGTGAGTCCCAAGAATCCTCTCAACTCCTTTAGATTCTTAGGTATAGGCCATTTAAGCATAGCTCCCACCTTCTCCAAGTCAATTGCTACCCCTTTGCTGGAGATTACATGTCCTAAATAAGCCACCTCCACCAAACTCACACTTTTTACCATTAGCATAGAGCTGATGTTGCTTCAACACTTCTAGCACCTGTTGAACATGCTGGATGTGCTGTTCTTTAGTCTTACTGTAGACTAAGATATCATAAAAAAAAACCAGGACAAACCTACGCAAAAAAGGTTTGAACACTTCGTTCATGAGAGCCTGAAAAGTTGCTGGTGCGTTGGTGAGCCCAAAGGGCATTACCAACCACTCATAATGCCCCTCATGAGTCCTGAAGGCAGTCTTGTACACATCTTGCTCCTTCATTCTAATCTGGTGGTAACCAGATTTTAGGTCAAGCTTTGTGAACACTATGGCCCCATAAAGTTCATCCAAGAGCTCATCTATAATAAGAATGGGGTACTTGTCTGGCACTGTAACCTTGTTTAAGGCCCTATAGTCCACAAAGAACCTCCAGGACCCATGCTTTTTCTTGACCAATAAGACTGGACTAGAGAATGGACTCTGTGAAGGCTGAATTATCCCTGCAGTCATCATATCTCCTATAACCCTTACCACCTTATCTTTTTGTGCCTGAGGGTACCTGTAGGGCATAACACTCACTGGGTCAGTACCCTCCTTGAGTGCTATACCATGCTCCCTTCCTCCCACTGGCATGTCAAACACCATTTGATAACTCACTAAGGTCTCCTGCAAAAAGGCTGGAACCTCATTCCACTCTTCCATTCCCACCTTCAGCTCCCCCATACCACCCTCCAATAAGTTACACTCCACCAGTACTCCTGCTCTTTCTTTTCGTAAAGTTCTGATCATGGCTTTTAGAGAGATCCTTGTTCTTCCCAACCCAGGATCCCCTTTTAGAGTAAAGGTGTTTCCCCCCATTTGGAAGGTAAGTGTTTGTGTTTTCCAGTTGGTACTCATGGTACCTAACTTCTCTAGCCATTGGATTCCCAAAATCAAATCTGAATTTCCTAATGGCAGGGGTTGGAAGTTTTCTTTAACTGTTAGGCCTTGAATAATCAGCTTTACTCCCACACATTCCCCCTTTCCTTGCACAAATTCCCCAGTTCCCAAGGATACCCCAAAAACTCCAATGGGTGTGAGGCGTACTCCTAACTTCTCTATGGTTTGAGTGGAGATGAAATTATGGGTTGCCCCCGGGTCTATCATGACCACTACCTCCTCACCATTGATAGTACCTAACATTTTCAAAGTTTTAGGGCTGGTCAACCCCATGACAGAATTAAAGGAGATTTCAGGAATTAATGACTCACTATTTGGATCAGGGCCATAATCCCCAGGTAGGCACAGCTCCCCTAGTAACTGCTCGTCTTCATCTCCTTCGTTGGTCAACAGTACACTCAGCTCCTTACAACGATGTCCTGGACCCCACTTGTCATCACACTTGAAACACAGTCCCTTCTCCCTCTTGCTTTGTAATTCCTTCTCACTTAACCTCCTTATTTCTCCCATGGGTTTACTTGTTGCAAAGGATGAAGCAGAAGATTTTAGGCTACTGAAGTTCGAGTTATTAATGGATGAATAACTCGAGGGATTTGAGTAAGTTTTTTGGTGTAAATAGGAGTTTCCAGAATTATGTATTCCCTTTTGACTTGTCAACCCAAGCCCACTCCTCTTTTTGTCCTCCACTTTACCAGCCAACTCCATAGCATGGTCCACACTTCTGGGCCCAAACAAACGGACCTCAGCCCGTATTTCTTCCTTCAACCCCTTAATAAATTGACTCTTAGCAATTTCTTCTGCAACCTCCGTTAAAGGTGTGATCATTTCAATGAACCTCCAGGTGTAATCCCTCACCGTTCCCGTTTGCTCCACCGACATCCACTGCTCGTGCAAACTTCCGGTGGAGGTCGGTCGGAATTTTCGGAGCAAAAGAGATTTCATCTCCTCCCACCGGATAATCGGGTGGCGAGCACTCTCCCACTAGTACCACAAAAGCGCGTCACTCTCAAGCGCCACCACCGCCGCCTCCATTCGCTCTTCATCCGTCAAGCGGTAGAACTTGAAGTAGCGTTCAGCTCTCAAAATCCACCCATCTGGATTTTCGCCACTAAACAAGGGTAGATCTAGCTTCTTATGCTTCCAATGAGATCTTCCCTGACCTCCGTCTCCAAAATCTTCATCTCCGGATCAACCTATTCCACCCCGATATGAGATCCTCTTCCTCGCCCGAACTCACCTACTCCTTCCTCATTCTCCTGATCCTCCCTAAATTGGGTCATTAGCTGGTTGTTATGCTCCTTCGATCTTCTCCTCCAATCGAGCTGAATTTTCCCCCAAATCCGTCTTAAACTAAGCCGCCATTTTCTCCAGGCTAGACGCCAAGCTTTGCATCCCTTTCGTAACTTCACCCACTGCTGAAGTCACTTCCTCAGTAATAGTTGCCTTCAAGGATGCCACATCAACCTCGAGCTGGTCCAACCTCTGAGAATGAGTTCTCGTCATCATGTCCCGGCGATGGAACGAAACTGCTCTGATACCAAGTTTGCTAAGAACTTAGCAACACAAGCAAGATCAATCACACCACAGAAAAATATAGGTAACCTAGATAATTGGTGTATTGAATAAATCAAGGTGACCTACTCAATTACAACCTCAACCTTTCGAGAAGGTCAAGTCTCTCCCAATTTCTCTCTACAATTCTCTATATTTTCATAGCTCAACACCCACACTTAGCACCTTATTTATACCCCACTCAAAGAGGCTAACTGCCAGCTCTAGCAAACTCTGACATCCCTTTCTAATTTTAATAACTAATTACAAAATATAGCTAATTACTGAGATTACTTAATTGCCCTTCTTGACCCTTCTAGAATAAGTGAATCTGATCGGAGGCCTTCCTTCCCGATGCGTTGCAATGCCCTTAATGACTAACGGCGTTAACCGCCGTTAGTCATTAACCCTAATTTTCTTTTTTAAACCCTAATTAACCCATGGTATCAAAACAAAGCCGCATCGTATCGTATCGCCCGTATCGTAAAGGTTTCAAATCTACCGAACCGATATTACCCGCATCGTAAAGGTGTAAAAAAAACCGCGTTTTAGGCGGGTTCTAGGGCATGGTGTCAAAACAAGGCCGCATCGTATCGTATCGCTCGTGTCGTAAAGGTTTTCAAATCTACCGAACCGATATTACTCGCATCGTAAAGGTGTACAAAAACCGCATTTTAGACGGGTTTTAGGGACATTTCATGGTTTAAGCCGATATTCAGCGGTACGACAACCGCATCATCCCCGTTCCGGCATCACCGTGACCGTTACCGCGACCGTGACCAAAACCGTATTTTCGAACTATGTTCTAGGGATATCTCATGGTTTCAACCGATATTTGGCGGTACGACAACCGCATCATCCCCGTTCCCGCATCACCGTGACCGTTAACGCGATCGTGATCGAAACCGCATTTTCGAACTATGAGTTAACCACTAACCCTAACCTTAACCCTAACCCTTACCTTAATCCTAACCCTAAACCATAAACCTAACCCTAACCCTAACCCCCCACCACCCTCCCACCACCGCCGTGCACCCCCCCCCACCCCGCAGCCTCCCCCCCCCCCCCCCGCAGCTCCCCCTCCCCCCCACCACCCGCAGCTCCCTCCTCCCCCAGTCGATTTCCGCAGCATCATCCTCCCCTCCCCAGTCGATTTCCGCAGCCATACCCCCTCCCCGTCGATTTCCGCACCCATCCCCCACCCCCCGTCGATTTTCGCACCCACCTTCCCCACCCCGGTCGATTTCGGGCCGTTTCCGGGGTTTACTCTTCATCGACTAGGTCATTGTGGGCACGAAAATCGACGGGGGGGGGGGATGGCGCTGAAATCGACGTGGGAGTGGGGAGGGGGGGAGCCGCGAGGGGGGGGGAGGAGGGAGCGGAGGGTGGGGGGGGGAGGGGGGGAGCTGGGGGAGGATGGGGGGTGGGGGAAGGGGGGCTGCTGTGGGGGGGGGCCGCTGTGGGAGGGGGGTTAGGGTTAAGGTAGGGTTAGAAGTTAGGGTTTAGTTAGGTTAATTAGGGCTAATTAGGGTTTAATCAGGGTTAAGACTAATGGCGTTAACCGTCGTTAGTCACTAAGGGCATTTGGGTGTATTATTGTGAAACTGAGGGGTACCTTGTGAATTTTGAAAACATAGGGGTACCTGGTAAATTTTGGTGAAAAAACCGTAAATTTTATATTAGTTCTTTCCCAAAAGATTTTCGCATTTACCTGTAAACAAAGTTCCCACAATCTATCTTTACTTTTCTGTGATCCCACATCACAAAGGACAAAATAAAACTCAATATAGCTACTAGGTCTGAGTAAAACATCAAATAGCTAGAAAAGGTTAATAGGCTAGAATATGGTTCTGGCATAAGACATTAAATTCTACAATGCGAACAATTCCAGGGAGAGAGGACTATCAAAGAACTGTTAGACCAATGTGGACCGAAAAAAAAGGAACTTTATATTAACGGCTACACAGGAGAACAAAAGAAAGCCTCAGTTGCATTAAAAATATTATAGAGCACAACAATGAAATGGTCCATGCCTCGTACGTTACGTTTTTATATGGTTCATGTGCTAATAATAAAAGTCCAGTACTAATCGGTAAATTATCCACAGAACTTCAAAACAAATAGAACAATACGCAAAGGCAAACGAACTTATCTGTAAATTATAAATATAATTCACCCACATAAAATTTCCAAATCAAAAGAAAAATGGAAAGGCAAACAAACCATCGCTGATAAAAATTCCGGACTCAAGAAAAAGCAAACCCACATGACGGGGAGAAATTAGGTTATCACAAATTCCACTCTATCACATTTTTCGAATTTCTATCACAACCAAAGAGGAAAAGTACAAACTTATCACTATTTCTGAAGTTTTGAGAACTCTAATTCACTACATGACAGCAAACTCATTACCGAAAAGAACCCAAATTACCTAAAAAAAACCCCTCAAAATCGTCAATTTCACTGAATGAAAAGCATAAATAGCTAGAAATTAGACAAAAAAAAAATCGAAATCGAGGTACCTTTTACGCTGAAGAGGAGGGCTAGCGCTAGGGCTGGCGCTGCGAGAGCTGACACTGCGAGAAGGAGAAGAAGAAGAGGAGAAAGAGCGCGAGCGAGAGCGAGAACGAGAACGAGAAGGCGAGCGAGAGCTGGCGCTGCGAGAATCGGATCCGGAGTAGGAGCGAGAGCGTGACCTAGAAGAAGATGAGCCAGATGGGGATGCTCCTCGACCACGGCTTGGTTTCGCCATGATTTTGAGTTTCGAGATTTGGAGTTGCAGAAGGAGGAGAAGAAAACCCCGACACTTTTTTGCTAAACCCTATCGAAGGGAGAGGAGAGGATGGAGAGGTTTCAATTCGGGGAGATTGTTAAACTTAAACACCGGCCCAAAATTTATTAAAATCACTCCAAAGCACACTTGAAAATACAACTTTACACTTAATTTTCTCTTTCATCCTCACCATTACTAAACCCATCTCTCACTACCCAACAACCACCATAGGGCTGGTAAAAGTTAACCCAACCCGATAACCCGACCTGAAACTGACCTGAAAATTCCGGGTTTGGATTGAGATTTTCGACCTGAAATAAAAAATGGGTCGACCCAACCCGACCTGAAAATATAATGGGTTAGGTTTGGGTTGACTTTTTGAACCTGAAAATAACCCGAATAACCTGATTTAGAAGTCGGATTATTTTCAGGTCGGGTCAACCTGAAATTAACCCAGACTTTCATGACTTATACAACCTATCTTTTGTTATTCTTATTTGTATTGGGCCAAGCCCATTTCTTGGATCACCTAAATTTCATTTCAGGTCATTAACCCATACTTTCATAACTTAGCGTGTATAGTTGAATTTCATTTCAGGTTATTTTGGGTTGGTTTCGGGTCAACCTGAAATCGGTAAGGTCGGGTTTGGGTTATGATTTTCGACCTGAAATTAGAATCAGGTCGGGTTTGGGTTAGGGGTAAGTGACCTGAAATATAAATCAGGTCAACCTGAAATTGACCCAACCCGACCTGATTGCCAGCCCTAAACCACCACCACGTACACCACCACCGAAACCACACACACCACCAACTAAACCACCACGCACACCCAACGAAACCAAAGGGAACAGTCACGAAATGACATTTTCGGTTTGGTAACCGGAAGTATCGGTTCACCATTTTTGTGAACTGTAACCGTTCAAACCATAAGCGGTTACCGGTTTTTCGGTACGGGTTTTCGGTTAACCATTAACCGTTATTCAAGTTTTATTAATTTATTTTACTTAACTAATATATGATATTTCAAATTTTTCTCAACATAAATAATATAACAATAATACCAATATACCATACTACATTACTACTCCACAAAGCTCAATGCCAACCTAAAAAATAATATACTAATAACAATAATTCCTCAAATTTTCGTGAACGTCACCAATGCCTAAACTCAGCATATATACAATCATATTCATGTTAGGCCTACTGATTTAATTATTAAAGAAGGCATGTCACTCTTTTTTTTTATAATTCAGAGGTTGTTATATTAATGGAGCCTTGAAGACTGAGGATTACAAACGTACAGCCTTGAACCACAAAATAACAAAGAGCAAGGGAGAGTCTCAGGCCCAAACCAAAACCACAAAAATAAACTCAGCTAAAGCCTGATTAGGCGAACTAAAGCCAAGCTACAAAATTATCACTCACTCATTGAGTGCATAAAACTTACTGATTTTCCGTTTTTCAGAGAAATTATTCTAGATCACTTACTAACTTACTGCATTTAATAAAACATTAATAATTAATTAATGTAAATATTATAAAAAGATTGAATAATAAAAAAATAATATAAATATATCTGGTTTTTCAGTTAATCGTTTTATAAAAAATTGTAACCGTAACTGTACCGTTTAACCGTTAGTTTTACCAGTTTGGTAGTCGAACCGTTTAATCCCTAATTTTCCGGTACGGTTACCGCCCATTTTGACTGGTTTTTCGGTTTCTCTGTACGGTTTTTCGGTTTCGATTCTCTGTGAACAACCCTAGTTTCAATGGTGATGTGTGAGAGAGTGCCTAATTCACTCCTCCATCCATCCCAAAATATAGTTTTGGTTTTATTTTACATTGTCAAAATTTAAACTTTTGACCAAATATCTATTATAATATATATTACACAATCCTAGAGGCTTAAGAAGGGTGCCACATAGGATTGCAAGCCAAAGAGCTATGCCACGTGGGATTGCTCTCAATTCCACCACGAAATCAGTTATTTTCGTGCAAAAATCCGGCTGATTGCAATTTGTGTGATGATGGGCGTGATTTGTGGAGTATTGATAAAGGAAATTTTTTAACATTCTTTCTCATTGTAAATCGTGATTTTAGGGATTGATTCTTTCAATCTTCACTATTGCCATTTTTATATACTATATTTTTAAAATAAATCGACTACAATATTTGAGAACCCTAACTCTAGGACTATAAATATCCTCATCATATTTGCATTGCACAACAACATCAAACTTCATAAACCCTGATATCGTTTCCTTAAAACAGTTTTGTTCATATGGACAATGAAGATGGTTCATTTGAAACATCATCTTCATCTACACGTTTAAGATTTGGCATCCTAAAGTGGAATAATCAAATTTTCTTGATCATGAAAGTATGGTACTAACAATGTTACGTTCAGGACATCTTAAATTCTACAAAGTTTTGCAAGGATGTCACAACTGATCCAGACGTGAATTCGGATAATTGGTATATGGTGGAATATGTATTTTCCACAATGAAGGATTCTAGGATTTATTTGGATTTAGAATATATGGTACTACACTTTCTTCATTGCAATCCTCAGAGAGCTCATAAAGTTTCTCGAGTTTCATTTGAAGAAATCAACTTGAATGAAGGAGATGTTATACCACCTACAAATATAGCGTTGTTGCGTTCTTTAGCTAACTATTAGTAATATAATTTTTTCAATATTATTGTATTATCTTTAATAACGGAATTTGCTTTGTTTTAGTGTCAATGAAATAAAAATATTATTATATATTACAATAACGCTATTTTTGTTTTGTTAATGTTAATTTCGAATATCTTACATTAATATAATTGGTTTTGGCTTCTTTCTTTCTATTGCATTTGGCCGAATTTTATTGTACTTTATATGGATTGTGCTTTAATTTTAACCACCAACTCTTACATATACTCTTTTTTTTAATAAAACAATAAATATAGTCAAACACCTCCAACCATATATTTAATGTCAACAACCAACATATTAGGGTTTCTATATTATGGCCGAAAAATTTATCCTATAAATATGCTCATCACCTTATTTTTTTTCACTTCACTTCAAACTCTTTTGCTTCATCTTTTCTATACATATTCTATCTTCAATTTCTTATAAGCATCGACTTTTCCTTCTTCATTATGGATTGTAGAATTGAAACACAATTGAGGAATTATGTGGAGGCAACTAATTCACTTTTACAAGAGTTGTCAAATTATGAGGAAAATATATTAAGGATATAACATCAAAGTTAGATAATTTATATGCAAATGGAAACGAGACTATGGGTTACATAGTTCAAATAATGCATGCACGTAACCAATTTGAGCTTACAAGTCAAGTATCAAAGGAAGTGGTTAGTGTAATAGATTCACTTTTGAATAACTAGTAGGGTTATTTCGGATATTAATAGCCATTTTATTAAAGTATTAGTCCTCTTATCTTATTTTATTCACTTTTGAATAATTAGGATTGCTATTTTGGTTATGTACGTTTTCACTTTTTTTTTATGAATAATATTAATTATCTTATTTTACGCAAGTTTGTTTGTATGCTTTTATTTAATGCCATTTTTCGCAAGTATGAAATATTTTAGATCAATTTTCGTGCAAAAATCCGGCTTTAGGAGGAATAGATTCACTTTTGAATAATTAGAAGGGTAATTTCGGATATTAATAGCAATTTTATTATAGTATTAGTCCTCTTATCTTATTTTATTCACTTTTTAATAGTTAGGATTGCTATTTCGGTATGTATATTTTCACTTTTTTCATATGAATAAAAATTAATTATCTTATTTTACGCAGGTTTATTTAATACGATTTTTCGCAACTATGAAATATTTTCGATCATTATTTGATTTATCAATTATTAAACCGTATATATAAATATGTAAAAAGTAAAGCACAATAAGTATACAAAAAACCGTCTTTATTATGGTTTAATTAAACCGTAAATATAAGTATCTAAACAAAGGCAAATTTTATTAAATTGTTATTCTAGTATGAACACTAGACCAACTACAAGAGGGGGGGGGAAGAGAAACCCCCTCTCTCTCTCTAGAACCTCCCAAACCCTCATCAGGCGATCCTAGTTTTCCCCTTTTCCGCTGCCTTTTCCCAGGGTTCGGCGCCCCTGGCGCCACCTCGGCGCTTCCCCGGCGGTCGGCGAACCCTTGGTGTTTGTCCTTTTTCTGCTAATTTCTGGTTTCGCTTCCATGTTTTGTTTGTCTGCGTGTTTGCTCCGGTGCCGCCTCCCCCTGGGGTTCGTCGATCGATTTTCCGATCTCTTCTCCTCGTCCTGCTTCTGGCTCCCTCTTTCCCTCCCCAGTTTGTTCGTCGGGCTTCCCCCTCCCCTTTCCCGGGTGTCGTGTCGGGCCTCCCCCTCCCCTTCCCCTTCTGGTCAGTCGGGCTTCCCCCTCCCCCCTCCCCTGGTCGTATGTTGTTTTGGGCTCCCCTTCCCCTCCCCTTGTTTTGGTTTCGTCTCGTGTTTAGGGCCTCCCCTTCCCTTTCCCTGTTTGTGTGTTGGGCTTCCCTTTCCCTCCCCTTTTTGTGTTTGTTTGGTGCGGTGTTTTCTTTGGGGTGTTTTCACGGGGTCAGTTTGTGTGGCTGCGGCGGTTGTCGGGCTGGTCGCGTTGTAGTTTTTTGGTTGTTGATAATCAGAATAAGTCCCACCTTTGGATTGGTGCTAGTCCCTTGTCTGGGGTTTGTTCGATGGTTTTTCTTGGTGGGTTGGTTAGGTTCGAGTGTGTGTTCATATGTCGTTTCTCGTTTGTGTGGGGTATTTCATTGGTTGAAGTTCAAGCATCATCTCATTGGTTTTGGACTTCCGGATGCGGTTTACACGACTCGATCGCGGTTGTTCTTCCTCAACTACATCATAATGATAGGCTCCCTCATTATTAGTCGCTTTGTTCGGCCATTTCAGGAGGACTGTGCTGTATTGGTTTATCAGGCTCATTGTAGTTCGATTGAAGACCCGTTTGATTTAGCCTTGTTTGCTTGTATTTTGGTTTGTTCAATACCCTTTGTAGATGTCGTTTGGCTTTGATTAATGAATGTTCTCTTTCAAAAAAAAAAAAAACTACAAGAGGGGGGTTGAATTGTAGTTGAGGGGAAATTTTCAATTTGTAATGCGGAATTAAAACAAACTTGAAAGTAGAAAGAGACAAGCACACGAGATTTTTACAAGGAAAACATCCTAGGCCCAATAGGAAGAAAAACCTTGACCACGAGAGATTTTGACTCAAACTCTCTTTACTATAATAGGCCAAAAGACTCTTTCTTTTACAACCTATTAATGGACCTTCTCTGTTCCTCTAGGAACTTGTTCCCAGTCACCCAGTTCCCCTTGAACTGATGACACTTACTTTGACTTCACTCGAAGTCTTCTCTCTTTCTTTATCTCTCTTGAATACAAGGATATTCTCTGAATTTTCTCTCACCCTCACACTATAAATATTACAATAATAAGTATGTTGAATTGAAGAGGAAATTACATGAAAACTTTCTAAGTAGATAATTAAATGTCGCTCAAGAAAGTCATAAGTTTTCAACAAATAATTTCTTCCTTATATAGCTGCTGCAATTTTTCTTCTTCTGTACACGTTGTGCTCCATGTTCTCCTCAAATAGCGCGAGTGGAGTTATGGAGATCATGGCTTAATTTTCGCTGCACTTCCTCCACACTTTTTGCAACGGAAATAAACTACCTTCACTAGCCGTTAATGGGAGTATCTTCAGCGAGTTTGTCGGAGTTTGGTGGAGAGCTTCAAGGAGGTAGCTCTACAATTTATGCCACGCAATTTTCAACTGATTTTCACGCACAACAACAGCAACAAAAATATCTACTAACACTAAGAATCTTTTGTTCAAAGATTCCAAGGTAATAGATTATTAAACATACCTTATGATAAAAATTCAAAGTGTATAATATCTTGACTTAGATTAAATAAATAATCTTTCTCCACAAGATATAAATGCAAAATCAAACATTACATTATTTTTGTTATTTTATAATTTTCGCAAAATAAAAACTATATAGTAAAATTAACCTAAGTATTTGGCATCATCAAAACATGAAATACAACAATATTCCCCCTTTTTGATGATGGCAAATATAAGGCATATAAAAACTAAATAAGAAAAATAAACTAACTAGAGCAAAAGAATTAAGAGCTAATGACTTTAAAAAGTAAAACTAACAGAACTAACAAAAGACTAAGAAAATAAATCTAGCCCTAAACTAACAGAGAAAAACTAATACTAAACTAACATAAATCAGTCTTGAATATAAGGTAAAGAAAAATCCAAAAAGCATCACCTAGAACCTAAGAGGACTAGAATTTGAATTTTTATGTGCCACTCTAATTCTTCCCCCTTTTGTCATCATCAAAAACAATAAGTACCCAGCAGTACTCTAAGAGTGCATCATATACAACAATGTCTATGCGGAGTAGCTCAAACACTCATCTAATAATACTAGCCATCCAAACATTATAATGAGTATATGAAGATGAGATCAATGCACATATTCATGAAAAATGCATAAATTGAGTTCAAGATGAAGATAAGAAAAAAAGAGGAAAGCAAAAAGAAAGAGAAGTAAGAAAATAAAAGATATAAACCAAAATATTTTATCACCAGAAAGAGATGGGTGATAAAAGATAGTAACAAGTCACCATTGTTTTAATTGTTTTAATACAAACCAACCAAAAAAAATATTATTGTTGCATCAGATTAAGTAGAAGGGAATGGGATTAGGGATTGGAGGGTTTGAAGGGCTTGGGACGAACAATGAAAGAAGCGACCACAGCGTCAATCTTCTCCCGAACAACTGATTCTCCTCTCTGCACTCCTGCTAGGATCTGCTCCTGCTGAAGATCAACACGGGCAACCCTTGCTTCAAGACCCTGGACGCTGGTGTGCAGGAGAGACATAGACTCCTGAATTGTATGAAGTATACCATGAAGACCAGTGGTGAAGAGAAGAGGAAAATCAACAGTCCTTGATCCTGACGGGCTTGATCCTCCTCAAGATCAATATGAACCGCACCCGGACCCTGTTCCTTGGGAGCCTTGGTCTCAGCAATTCTCTGACTCTTACGCACAGACCTAGGTCCTTCAGCACTGAACTCCTCCTCTGACTTCCTCTTAATCCCAATTTCAACCTTCCCCTTAGTTTTTGCTACCTTAAAGTCTAACATCCCACCCTGTACCCTGAGAGACAGCCTGGATAAGGTCTCTTTGGTCAAATAGTTATCAGGCTCTAGATCAAAAGAGGTACTAGAATGGAGTTTAATTTGATTCTTCTTGAGGATAACAGAAATCAGATTAGCATACCCCACTTTGGTATTGTGGGAGATGCAGTAGGAAAGGTGAGAAATCATTAAAGCCGGGAAGTTTATTTTTATGTTCTTAGCAAGGCAAAATATCAAGGAAAGATCCATGAGGCTCGCTTGAGTCCTCTTGGAAGTCCTTGGTAGAATAAAGCGCCAAACTAAGTGAAACAGAAATTTGTGAAAAGGAGAGAGATCTTTCTGATCTAGGGACTGGTCAGACTCCTTACCCCCAAAGTAACTCAAAATGGTAGAGTTAGAAGCCCCATTAACATTCAACTTAGTCCTACCCTTTACATATTCCTTGTACCCCTCAGTAGGTACATCAAACCATCCCCTAAGGTCTTTTCATTGAACATAACCAATTTCCCAGTGACAACACTTATGCATAAACCCTCGTTATTTTCAAACTTAGCAACGAACTCACTCATCTCACTCTCATAAAGGCCCTCATCAAAACTCAACACTTTAACCCATTTCTGAAACTTAACAAGATCATGAAATTGACTCCATTTAACTTTCTTGCACCAGGTGAAATCAACACAAAACCCAATGATATACTTGGAAGATTTTGATTTCTTACCTCTTTTCGTAGGTACCAAGATTTCCTTTTCTTGCTATGTTTCAGCATCATCCAAATCGTCTTCTTTCTTTGGAGAGAGCACTTCATTTTCCGCCGAATTTGCTTGAGAACCCAGAGAATCCTCATTTGAGTTGGAAGATTCATTCTCGCTTTCGTTATAATCCACCAGAGGTGAAGATTTTTCAGCCGGAAATTTTTTTGTTTCATTGGAGGTTTTTCTTTTGGGAGCCATTTAGGGTTTTAGGTGAAGAAGATGAAGATGGCAGATTTGTGTAGAGAGAGAGAGAGAGAGAGAGAGAGAGAAAGGAGGTTTTGCAGAGGTAATGGTTTTGGGGTAAATGGGATTAATTGCCGTGTAAATTTTGGTTTGATTTGATGGGTTTTTATTTGGGGCGGAATTTATGGGGGATTGTGAAGAGGAATAAAATGTGGCTTTTCCCTTCCTTCTTTAAATCCGGTGAATGATTTTAATTTTAGGTTTGTACATGAACGCTGGTGAAGCGTTGCCATTAAAATATTTGTGGGGGATGAATGAAATAGGATAATAAATGGAAGAAGAGAAAATAAAATAAAATAAAATAAAGATAATATTTACGTGGAAAGAAAGAAAAGAGTAGAAAGTGTGAACTCATGCATGTAACATGTTCAATCTATATGTACATCAACCTTTCTATTATTACTCAAGTATATGCATGGACAATAAGTGGAGTATTATGAAGACTAATGTGAGTCCTTTACAAAGACTGTGTAATGAATGATTAATTTCACAAATGTTGCTGGCCACTTAGTGTAATCTTGTAACTAAGGGTTTTATTTGAAGTAGCACACTCAATGAATTCTAATCATCCCTAGCTTTAAGCGAATTTTCTCAAATTTTTCTCTAGGAAGTGGTTTAGTCAAAATGTCAGCTATTTGATTTTCAGTTGGACAAAATTCGACTTTAACAAGACCTTTTTCTACATTATCCTTAAGAAAATGATGTCTAATGTGAATATGCTTGACCCTTGAATGATGAACTGGATCCTTAGAGATACAAATAGCACTAGTATTATCACAATAGATAGGAACACACTTAAACTTAATGCCAAAGTCTCTTACTTGTTGCTTGATCCAAAGGACCTGGGAACAGCATGCAGCAGCAGCCACATATTCTGCCTCTGTTGTGGATAAGGCAATAATATTTTGCTTCTTAGAGCTCCATGACACCAAGCTTGTTCCTAGGTACTGGACAATGCCTGATGTGCTCTTGCGGTTAACCAAGTCTCCAGCATAATCCGTATCCGAATAGCTTACTAGGTCAAAAACATCACTTCGAGGATAAAACAAACATAAGTCATCGCTTCCTTTCAAATACCTTAGAATTCTCTTAACTGCTGTTAAGTGAGATTCTTTGGGATTTGATTGGAACCGAGCACATAAACCAACACTAAAAGAAATATCGGGTCTACTTGCTGTTAAGTAAAGTAATGAACCAATCATACCTCGATATTGCTTCTCGTTTACACACTTACCATTTGAATCTTCATCTAACCTTGTTCCTGTTCCTATGGGAGCGTGGTTGGTTTTTGAATGTTCCAGTCCATATTTCTTGAGTAGTTCCTTGACATATTTTTGTTGATGGATCATTGTTCCTCTTTCAGTTTGCTTAATTTGCAATCCCAAAAAGAAGTTCAACTCTCCCATCATACTCATTTCGAATTCACTACTCATAAGATCAACAAACTCCTTACAAAGAAGATCATTAGTAGCACCGAAAATTATATCACCAACATAAATCTGGACTACTAATATGTCTGTTCCTTTTGATTGAAGGAACAAGGTTCTATCAACTTTACCTCTTATGAAATCATGTGAAAGCAGGAATTTTGACAACCTTTCGTACCAAGATCTAGGAGCTTGTTTCAACCCATAAAAGAGCTTTATCAAGCTTATAGACTTGATTTGGAAGTTCCGGATTTTCAAATCCAGGAGGTTGTTCCACATAGACGTCTTCAATTAAAAAACCATTTAGAAATGCACATTTGACGTCCATCTGGTACAACTTAAATCCCATAAAGGCAGCAAAGGCAATCAAAATTCTAATTGCTTCTATTCTAGCAACAGGAGCAAAGGTTTCATCAAAATCAATACCTTCTTGTTGATTATAACCTTTGGAAATAAGTCTGGCCTTGTTCCTTACCACAGTTCCATGCTCATCAAGCTTGTTCCTGAAGACCCATTTTAGTCCTATAACCTTCTGGTTCTTTGGTTTGGTCTCCAGGTGCCATACCTTGTTCCTCTGGAACTCATTTAGCTCCTCTTGCATAGCGTTGATCCAATCAGCCTCCTTGAGTGCTTCCATATGGTCCTTAGGTTCTGTCTTTAATTGGGATCTCGTTTGAGTTCCCTTTTCAATGTCACTTATTATCAATTCTAAAGGATGAGAATTTTGGTGTTTCCAAGGCTTTGGATCAATTCTCCTAGTTGCTTCTTGAGTTTCTTGAGGTGATTGATTCACTTGATCTTCTTCTGGATCAGGAGATCCTTGATCCTCCTAAGTTCCTCCCGTAGCTTGTTCCTCAAGGGGATTAGGCACATGGTTATTAGTATCAGGAACTTGCTTCTTCTCTTTTCCTGCAGGGGTTAGTTCCTCATCAATTTTGATTAAACTCATCAGGGCGAGTCAAACCAATTTCAAAGTTATTATTGTGACTCGTTCTGCAGGGGAGTTAGTCTCATCAAAAATAACATGGACACTTTCCTCGACACACATTGTTCGCTTATTGTAGACACGATAAGCCTTACTTCTTAAGGCATATCCTAGAAAAATAGCCTCATCACTTCTAGCATCAAACTTTCCTAAGTTGTCCTTTCCATTGTTATGTACAAAACATTTACATCCAAAAACACGAAAATAAGAAATATTGGGTTTTCTTCCTCTAAGGAGCTCATAAGGTGTCTTCAAGGTGATTGGTCTTAGCATGACACGATTGATGATGTAGCATGACGTGTTCATTGCTCCGACCCAAAAATTCTTCGGGAAGACCGCTTGCAATAATCATCGTCCTTGCCATATCCTCAAGAGTCCGGTTCTTCCTTTCGACTACACCATTATGTTGTGGTGTTCTTGGAGCTGAAAAGTTATGATCTAAACCTTCATTGCTACAAAATTCATCAAACTTGGAGTTTTCAAACTCCGTACCATGGTCAGATCTTAAATGCTTTAATTTAAAACCACTTGTTCTTTGAATCTTTTTAGCAAAGGTTAGAAATTCATCAAGCGTTTCATCCTTACTATGAAGAAAAATAACCCATGTGTATCTCGAAAAATTATCTACTATGACTAATACATACTTCTTACCGGATCGGCTTTGGATGCGTACAGGGCCACATAAGTCCATGTGAAGAAGTTCTAATGGACTTAGTGTGCTTACCATTTTCTTGGATTTGAATGAGGATCTCACTTGCTTGCCTTTAACACATGAATCGCAAACATCGTGGTTTAGTGACTTAATTGTTGGTAGACCAACCACCAAGTCCTTCCCACTTAGTTTATGCAGTAGGGACAGGCTTGCATGACCACATCATTTGTGCCACAGAAAAGGATCAGCTTCGATCACACTTAAGCATGTGAGATTATTCCTAGGAACAAGGTTCAGGTCAACCATACAGGTGTTCCTTTTCCTCGTTCCCTCAAGGATCTTGGTTCCTGTACTTTCATTGCTGACTACACAAGACTCATTAGTAAACTTCACTGTATTTCCCTTATCACAAAACTGAGATATACTAAGTAAACTATGTTTTAAACCCTCGACCAAAAATACATTATCTATGGAATGTGACTGAGATTTACCAATCTTACCAACTGCTACAATGTTTCCTGTAAGATTGTCTCCAAAGGTCACAGTTCCTCCATTGAAGACTGAAAGTGAGAGAAATTTTGATCTATCTCCTGTCATGTGCTTAGAACAACCGCTATCGAGGTACCACGGGTTGTTCCCCCTCACTTCAGCCTGTACCATAGCAAACTAGTTAGTGGTAGGAACCCAGTCTAGCTTGGGTTCCTTTGTTGGACTTGAGTCTTTCTTAATTTTCCAAACCTGTTTTACTAGGTACGTGTTCCTCTCAATACGTTCTTCCCTGGTGGAACAGTCAGACACAATGTGACCACTGTTCCCACAGTAAGAACATATTTTACTACTTGGCAGATCAACATATTTTTTCTTTTTGTTCTTCTTCTTGTGATTGAAACCTAGACCATCTCTTCCTTTGTTTAGATACTTATGTATCCATGTGACTGGGTCAGGAAGCTTGTTCCTTGAGGGCTCCAGTTTCTTCCTTAATACCAGGTTTTCTTGAAAAATATTATCATAATCGTTTTTCAAATTTTCAGCAATATTTCTGGTATTAATTGAAGAACCTGTTCCTTTAGGAACAAACAGTTTCAATTCTGCCAATTCCAAATTCAAAAGATAATTTTCGTTTTTGACCTTCTCAAATGCTTCTTGATAAGCTCTACTCTTGTCAAAAAGTTCAAAGAATCTTTTTTCAGTGTCACATTTTAATGTGTTAAGCCAATTAGAATGGTTCTTAGTGACTTTCAAGGCATTAGTTAATTGATCTCTTTTTGCGCATACTTCCTTGTGTTCATCTAAGGTTTCTAATCAAAGTTTTATTAATTGGCTTTTATTAAGTTCTGTAAGTTCCTCTTCAATGGCATTAAAACTTACCTTGGGGTTTGAAGATTCCACTTTGTCCTCGATATTCGCCATGAGACATAGATGGGCAGTTTCTTCCTCAGTCTGTTAGTTCCTGCTCCTCCTCTGAGTTAGACTCTCCCCATGCTGCAACCATGGCTCTCTTCATATCATTTCTCGAAAAGGACTTTTGTTGTTCCTTGCCCTTCTCTTTGTATTTCCCTTTTGCTTTCTCGTTTTCCCATTGAGGACACTCCTTGATGAAATGATCAAGGCCTCCACACTTATGACAACTTAGCTTTGTTGGTTTCTTTGTGACCTTTCCTTTGTAATTCTTGTTGAAGAATTTCTTGAATCTTCTTACAATCATTGCAGCTTCTTCATCATCAGTTTCTGAGTCTTCTTGTTCCTCAGACCTGAGGGCCAGAGCCTTAGGCTTTGATGATTCAGTTTCATGAGTTTCGAGGTGTAACTCATGGGTCATCAAGGAACCAGCAAGTTGTTCAATGTTGAACGTTGTGAAGTCCTTGGTTTCCAACAGTGCCGTTGTCTTGGCCATCCATTTTTCATCTTGTGGTAAACTCCTTAGTACCTTACGGACCTGTTCCTCTGGAGAGATTATCTTTCCCAGAGATTCAAGTTCCTTTATAATGTTTGAGAAGCGAGTGAGCATATCTTGAATAGGCTCCTTTTGTTTCATGTGAAACAATTCATACTTATGCATGAGCATATCGATCTTTGATCGTTTCACTTCGCTTGTTCCTTCATGAGTAATTTGAAGGAGTTCCCACATTTGCTTTGCAGTCTTGCATCCCATGACTCGATTGTGTTCATGGGGACCAAGACCGCAATGAAGTAGCTTCTTGGCCATGTTGTTCATCTCCATTTTGTCGAAGTCCTCTTTGTCAAATTCGGCAAGGGGTTTAGGAACCAGCTCCCCTTTCTCATTCTTCTTTGTGACTTCAAAGTCACCGATTTCAATTACCTTCCATACTTGGTAATTTCCAGCTTTAATAAATATCTCCATACGGTTCTTCCAGTATGGATAATGTTTGCCATTGAACATAGGTGGGCGTTGAGTTGAATACCCTTCATCAAGCTTTTCTCCCGTCGTGTTCATTTTTCCAGGTACAATCTCCTCAGTGTTAGCTGATTCTGGAGGTACTAGGCTCTGATACCAATTGTTATTCTAGTATGAACACTAGACCAACTACAAGAGGGGGGTGAATTGTAGTTGAGGAGAAATTTTCAATTTGTAATGCGGAATTAAAACAAACTTGAAAGTAGAAAGAGACAAGCACACGAGATTTTTACAAGGAAAACTTCCTAGGCCCAATAGGAAGAAAAACCTTGACCACGAGAGATTTTGACTCAAACTCTCTTTACTATAATAGGCCAAAAGACTCTTTCTTTTACAACCTATTAATGGACCTTCTCTGTTCCTCTAGGAACTTGTTCCTAGTCACCCAGTTCCCCCTGAACTGATGACACTTACTTTGACTTCACTCGAAGTCTTCTCTCTTCTCTCTTTCTTTCTCTCTCTTGAATACAAGGATATTCTCTGAATTTTCTCTCACCCACACACTATGAATATTACAATAATAAGAATGTTGAATTGAAGAGGAAATTACATGAAAACTTTCTAAGTGGATAATTAAATGTCGCTCAAGAAAGTCATAAGTTTTCAACAAGTAATTTCTTCCTTATATAGCTGCTGTAATTTTTCTTCTTCTGTATACGTTGTGCTCCATGTTCTCCTCAAATAGTTATGGAGATCATGGCTTGATTTCGCTGTACTTCCTCCACACTTTTTACAACGGAAATAAACTACCTTCACTAGCCGTTAATGGGAATATCTTCAGCGAGTTTGTTGGAGTTTGTTGGTGAGCTTCAAGGAGGTAGCTCCACAATTTATGCCACGTAATTTCCAATTGATTTTCACGCACAATAACAGCAACAAAAATATCTACTAACACTAAGAATCTTTTGTTCAAAGATTCCAAGGTAATAGATTATTAAACATACCTTATAATAAAAATTCAAAGTGTATAATATCTTGACTTAGATTAAATAAATAATCTTTCTCCACAAGATATAAATGCAAAATTAAACATTACATTATTTTTGTTATTTTATAATTTTCGCAAAATAAAAACCTAAGTATTTGGCATCATCAAAACATGGAATACAACGTAAATAGTATGCAAAATCGGGCATGTATATTAAGATAGACAGTCCCTAAAAAGTAAACAATTTTGTTATTAAGATGAATTTTGTCAATTACGAAATATTACGGTTTTTAAAAAGTTGTCATTGGATTCAAAATTTTGAGCGTATATTACGCAATTAATATAAAGATTATTTTACATATGATTTTATGACTAAATTATTTAAGTAGTATCATAAAAGCTAATTATTTGACTGGATTTACGTTATTTAATTTGTACTATAATGGATGTTAAATATGGAACCTTACACTGCATATGGAAAGGTTAAAATGGCACGGTTTCAGTCGCCATTTCCCTTCCATTTTCACGTTGCCTTATTTATGGGCGGTTATCTTACATTAAGAAGAAAAGATGGCGATTGAATATCTTAATTATGCTTATATTTAGGAAAGTTGTATCAAACTTTTTCTATATAATTACAACATATATTGCCCTAAACACTAAAAAAAAGGGTCGCTACGTTCATTGCACTACACACTCATTGTAATTCGACAATAATTGTAAGCACTCAAAAGAAAAAATTCATCATGAAAAGGGTATATTGCCCTAAATGAAATTTGTTTACCCGTCTGCCTAATGAGATCACATTTGACATACTCGGGCGCGTTGGTTCTAATGATCCTTTTGGTTTATTCAATTGCAAATTAAGGTATGTCAATTATTATCAATCTTTGTCTTATTAATATCTTCCAATGATAATAATTCTGACTATTTAATATAAATCTTCTGCAGTTGCAAATTGCTATGTAGTCTTTCAAATGACGAACATGTCATCAAGTGAGTTTCAATTGAGAGGATACTCGAACGAGTATGGCTATTGGATGGTACCGCTAAAAGGTTTTTTCTTTTATGCCTTGAATTCAAAAATCCGGATGCACTACTTCGTTATAGCATTGTAAGTAAACTTACTATATTATTTGTCAATTTTAAGGCATAAAATTAGTAATTCGTTACTACTATTTACTATGTTTTTTTAATCCCAATTTTTTTTGCACTTTTTCGAATTTGTTAATTATACTTTTTAGTATTTTATCGCATTCAAGCTGTATAATCTACACCTTACTATTTTGTTTTTTCCATATTGTTTATGTACAAGTTTTTTACTCATAGTAATTGGAATACTGGATTTGCAAAATTGGAAGAAGCTGCATCGACTGGATATATAATGTCACATTACATACTAGGCTTAATTTTTGTATGTTATAGGGACACGTCATTTACAGAAAAAGGACTACAAATTCTAAAAGGTTTAATTAGTTCTGTTGGTACGGAAACTATTATCCAATGTAGGTGGAAGTTTAGAAGGATGCTAAACACTATTTGGATAAGGAGTAGAATTGTGATGTTAAATAAGCATCCGATATTTTGTGAGACAACTCTAAAACATGCTATGAATGTAAGCAAGTGGGATATAGATGATTACTATTCCTTCTCCAACAGTTATGATAAAGTAGACTGTGAAGATTGTAAGTGTGATCGAGAAATTTGCTTTTTCTTATCGATGATGAATTAAGAGGAGGTTTAAGTTGACAATTTCGCTTCAGTTTAATAAACATGAGTTGTTAATTTCCGTTTACTAAACAATGTTGGCTTTTTCATTTTCTTTTTGATTTTTATGCGTATGTAATTTTTGACAATTCCCAATATAAGTTTGTATTCATATATTTATTAATATCCATTTGTATCTATGTTTTTTACTAATTCGTAAGTCTAAACATATTAGATTGAGTTAATAAAATTTGCTATTAACATAATAAATGTTACTTAGTTTGCAATAATATATAAATTAGACCAAGAAATAATACATAGTATACACTTTCCTAAATATAATAGACATGAGCATTTTTTTAAAGGAAGTTATTTATTTATTAAATTTATGAATTTCTTTTACAAGTCATTTAATGCCTAAAAAATCGGCACCCTAGGGTGAAATTGAAATGTGTAGTTGTCATAATATTGCACTTACCAACTTTGACTCATTTAATACAACCACCAAGTATGAATTTCTTAATTTGACCTAATATTAAAACTACCCACCTCAAAACCCTAGCCGAATTCACCTCTTCCCTATAAAGGTCTACCTCTCTTTTTACTTTTTCCATAAAACTATAAAGGTTCATTTTTTTCTTCTTCAAAATTTCATCCTTTTAAATCAATATTTTCCTTTTGTTTGAAATGGATGTTAGTGATCCAAAAGTTGTTGAGCAAGTAAGAAAGATTATGGAGACCATGGAGTATTTTGCAAGAACGTGGTCAATTCACTAGTGGAAAAAAGCCCATCGGATCCGGTCAAAACTGGGCTTACAGATCCGGTTTTGGTCTGGATCGGATGGACACGTAGCAGCTCGTATAAATTAACTGATCCGGTCCTAAACCGAATAATTTAATACCTTAATGATCCGGTCAATATTGAAAGCCGGATCAGTTTATGGCACTAACTGATCCGGTTTTCACTATTGACCGGATCAGTAAGGGGGTGATTTTAAACAAAAAAAATTATACTGCTGCCTCAACAGTCATTCCAAGTCCACTTTTTATGCAGGCATTTAAAAAAAAAAGAATACAAAGTACAATTTTAGGACATACGAAAAAATTAAGTGAGGAGCTTTGCACGAAAAAATTACATCAACCATAACAACTAAAATTTACAATACGAAAAAATTAGAACATACGAAATGAAAAAAATTACAACAACTACGAAATTACAAAATTAATTACAATTACAACATTAACAACATAACTTACAAAAATTAAAATTACGAAATTATGAAATTAATAACAGAAATTACAAAATAAATTACAAAGAAATCAGAAGATACGAAAAAATTTACGACTAGATCTGACGAAAATTAAATTGAAATGAAAATAATTACAAAATAATTATGGCTAGATCTGACTAAATTAAATTGAAATTAAATTAATTACCAAAAAAATATGAAAACTGACGAAAATTTACGAAAATAGGCGAACCAAAAAACAATCATTGAACGAACAAATTGGAAACCTGCAAAATGAGGAGCGACTAGATCTGCGTCGAGTTGAGAAGCAACGAGTTGGCTGTTGGTTGATGTTGAAAACCCTAGATCTGCGCCTTGGTTGGTTGGATAATCAAGGGATTCGAACCCGAAACCAAACCCGAGTTCAGAAGACGAAGAAGGTTGAAGGTTGGCGTTCGCGTGGTGGTTCGTTGGCGGTTGAAGACGAAGGTTGGCGTTCGCGTGGTGGTTCGTTGGCTGTTAAAGACAAAGGTTGGTGGTTGGCGGTCGCGTTGGCGTGGTTTAAGATCAGAAGACAAAAAAGGTGTAAGGAGGGAGGAGATCTGAAGAGGCTGTGAGGAGGGAGGATATCCGAAGAGGGGATTTAGGGTTTGAGAGGGTGTGAGGAGGGAGGAGGTCCGAAGAGGGAGAGAGAGGGAGTGGGGGGGGATGAGAGGGAGTTAAAGTTAACTGTGAGAATGAAATGAACAACTGATCCGAAGAAAATGACTCATGTGAGAACGAAATGGGCCGCGTATAAATAACTATATCAAGCCCAACTGATCCGGTCATGTGAACCGGATCAGTTAACAGAAAACCGGATCAGTTTTCTATTAACTGATCCGGTTCACTGAAGGACCGAATCCGTTACTTCACCTAGCTTTCCCTCCCATAATTTTGCGGATTTTCGGATCCAATTTTGTTATATATGTCATAAATTATATAGTAAAAGACTTAAAATGATCAACCCTTTAATAAATCGTTAGTTACACAAAACAGTCTCTTCCAACTCTTCCTCTTATAACACAAAATTTTCGAAAAAATAAGTCAAACACCCTATGCTCCATTCATGTATTTGCATCCATATTGCAGTAGATGGAATGTCAAAGCACCGTTACTACGGGTAATCGATAGTACCTACAAAGGTGGTTACATGGGTTTGCAACTACGAATGGTTCTAACTGATTCTTATGTTAGTATGTTTGATTTCATTGATTTGGTGAACTAATTCGTTTCATTTCTCTTACATGCTATTGAGTTACTATATAATAATCTAACATGTTGTACTGTTTTTTTGTTTAAGGGTGAACCAATTGAATGTATAATTGAGCCAAGTGACATTCAACAGTTTATTAGTTTACTGCATGAAGGGAAAATTTATTGTTTTAAAAATATCAAGGTGATTGATATTGAGGTCAACAGTATAATTGTCCCTAATCAGTATAGGCTCCAAATAATGACGGACTCAACAATACATGAAGATACTTCGAAATGTGAACTCTATCCAACAATTTATTCTAATTTGATTGGACTACAGTGCATTGATTTATATCATTTTGATATAACAAGAATGATAGGTATTAAAACCATCTAAGTGAACATTTACTCTCACTATTCTTAAATATATAAATTGGTTAACTTATATTTATTATTGCAGATGTCTTAGGAATCATAGTACATATAGACTATCTGGTCCTATTCAATGAGGGGATGACACGTAGGCAAGATATTGTCATTTAAGATAGGAGGTAATTAAACTATTATTGATTGTTCATGTGATTAATTATATTAGCTATATTAATTTGCATTTTGGAAAAAACAATTGTATGGCAGTTAGGTTAACAATCATGAATGAGTTTTTTATTTGATTTTGGAAATCAATACCGAGACAATGTTAAAGAGTATAATACCGTACTTGCATGTGGTGCGCATGTGCGAAATGTTAAAGGTAACACTTTGAATATGTTAATGGTTAGTCCCTTTTATTTATCATTGACTTCACTTATTTTAATGTAGGCAAGGTATTAGTTACTGGAAGATACACAAAATTATATGTCAATCCTATTATTGAATATGCAACAAATTATAGAGATGATTTGTTACATTATTCTTTCTTAAGCAAAGTACTATTATCAGGTTTTCAAGGGATAATTTTGCTAAAAGAAAAGACGAATGGATAGCAAAATCTGGGTTACCATTAGATCGGACAATCTCAACTTCAAGCGCAATTAGAACAACTATTTCTAACTATTTCCCACTAAGAAAGGTAGTGTTATTAATATATTAGACAACCGTATTGTTATTTGTTCATTTAAATATTATACTAATAAATTGATGGTTGTTTTTTTTTTAATGAAGGGCCAAATATTATAGGGTAGTTGGCAGGTTGATTGATATAGATATGTCCAGTTGAAATGGTACTATAGTTGCAAATTTTGTGGTCTACATGTTGAAGGCAATGTACATTGTTGTATGTGCATTGTTGTATGTTGAATGACAAATTTCTTAGATATATCTGGGTATGTTAAATTGTTAATGACTTGAAATCTAGTTCATTTATATGCAATAAAATGTCTTATTCATATTAGTATTCATGAATTGTTTATTCAATAGAGTTGCGATGGATATGACTACTGTTGATTCTACGAGGTCAATGTGTGTAAAGGATTTTCAAAAAACAACTCGAGTTCATGCTACGTTCCAAGTTGTGGATAATAAAGGAAATTTGTCAATTGGAGAACTGAATTATATTTCTTAGTTGCCTTTTCTATGCATTTTTATAATTGTTTTTTTATAAGGTACTAATAAATATTGTACTATTTTGCAGGTGTCTAATAACCAATTGCTGAAGAAAAAGATTTGTTCCGCATCAAAAGCGCTTATGTTTTTTGTATTTCATCCAATGGACATGAATTCATTTGAATACCCATATAGTCATAAAATCCATTAGGTACTTTAAATGCAGTTAACTGGTTAGATTCTTCAGTTAATTTTAATTGATGAAAACCACTTTTACAATCAAATTTTGAAAAATAATTATAACCTTGTATTTGTCTCATTTTGAGTATTTTATTTGGTATTGGATAATTATAAGTAATTGTTTTTTCATTTAAAATTCTATAATCAATAACCATTCTTGTTTTTCTTCGTTTTTGTTCGGAATGATTATTAACTATAAAGACACTACTGCTATGTTTAAAGTTACTTGGCCTAATTAATTTTCCTGCTAATAATTCTGTTATATGCATTTTAAATTCTTCTTCATCTCTTTGGGTATTATTAAAAGTTTTTTGAGATATTATTATACTATTTTGATCTTTTAATGTGATTTGTATTTCAGTTTTGTGTTTATGCCAATTAGCTAAAGGATTTTCATTACATAGTTCTTCTAATTTAATTTTTAAAGGAGTAATTTTATCTAAATGTAATGTTCCAATTTCTATTATAGCAAAATTGATATATTCTTTCTTTGTTGTCATTTTTTGAACTAATTTTTCTTCTTCTCCCTTTTTACACTTTTCCCATTCTTGAAATATTCGTTCTCTATTTTTTACTATTTTAGCCTTCAACTTAAAGTCATGGATATGGAGTCTACTTCGTCTAGACCAAGAGCCAGTAACCAGATACATTCCGAGAAATTTTATGACTTTGGATTCTTTGAAAAAATATTGCAGATGGATGCAGCAAGAAAATAACCATACGTGTCAGATATGCAGGATTCAACAAACTACTGTTCCTATGATTGAAGACATAGAGGGTGAAGATAAAGAAGAATCTTCAGGAAGCCTGCAAGAAGTAACATTAGAATAAAGTAACGATGGAAAATTAGCCACGAAATAATGTTAAGATAAAGTTCAGAGATAATGTCTTGTAAAAGCATAAAAGACAACTAAGAGATAAGTATGTAAGTTTAACAGCTGTAAAGAAAACAGATAAAGTTTGTTAGATAACGCAACAGCTGTAAAAGTAGAAATAGTAAAAACAGTATGTAAGGCAACTTTAATGTACTAACTTTGCCTATAAATAATATGAACCTTGATGAAGAGAGGCATCAAGGAATTGACATTCCATACTATCTTTTTTCTCTCCATTCTCTCTCTCCACTATCTTTTTTCTCTCCATTCTCTCTCTCCAAATATCTTCATCGGGAAACTTAAGTTTGGTAATTTTCTGACTAATTCTTTGATTTTTTCTAGATTTTTTGTATCGATATTTGTCCACCTAAAATCATAATCTTTTTTCAACTTTTTAGTAAGTGGTTCAGTAAATTGTGATAATTTTGGTACAAATTCTCTAACTTGGTTTACTATTCCTGAGAATCTTTGCAGTTCTTTCTTGGTATTAATTTCTTTTTGAAATTCTATAATTTTTTGGGCTATATGTTCTTGCATTTTTAATCCTGCTTTATCTATTTTGAATCCTAAAAATTCAATTTGTGTTTTAGATATTTTCATTTTCTTTTTACTTAAAGCTATTCCACTATTTTTTATTATTTCTATGAATTGCTCTAATAATTTATAATGTTCTTCTTGTATTTTAGAATATATTAATATATCATCAATATATACTACATAATTTGGTAATTGATTGAAATATTTATCCATAAATGCTTGAAATCTTCCAAGGGCATTTTTATATCCAAATGGTAATACATTATAAAATCCATTAGGTACTTTAAATGCAGTTAACTGTTTAGATTCTTTAGTTAATTTTAATTGATGAAAACCACTTTTACAATCAAATTTTGAAAAATAATTATAACCTTGTATTTGTCTCATTTTGAGTATTTTATTTGGTATTGGATAATTATAAGTAATTGTTTTCTCATTTAAAATTCTATAATCAATAACCATTCTTGTTTTTTCCCGTTTATCTATTATAATATATATATATATATATATATATATATATATATATATATATATATATATATATATATCATTTTTAAAAGATTACAAAATATTCCTAACTTTAACATATTGAAAAACCGATATATGGATCAATTGAAATATATTAACAGTCAAATTAGGGAAAAATGTGTAAAATCTATATTAATTGCTAAAGTATGTATTTGGAAAAACCAGAATATGTATCAATTGGAAAATAGTAATAATAAATGGGAGAAAAATGTATCAGAAACACATCCTTTATTTTCTTTTTGCTAATCGCAATATTTTGCCCCAATGGCTTCTAACGTAATTAATCATTGCCCAATTGTGAACGTATGTGATTTAACCAAATCCACTAAATTGTCTCGCTATTATAGGTAGGTCGGATCACACGTGTATGGGAAAGACCTAATTTTAAGAACCCACGTGTAACTGACAGCGTGGAGTTGATCTTGATGGATGAACAAATATCTTCATATAACATAATGATACTCTATACTTAAAATACACCTTTATCTTATAGATTATTCGAAAATTAATTATGTCTAACTTATATACAGGGAGCTAAAATACAGATTTCATGCAGACATAATTTGATTGTGGCATTCTGGCCAAGGCTTAAGGAGGGAGAGTGTCGACAGTTTTCAAATTTTTTGGTTCTACAAAATATTGGCTATGAGCAACCTACACAACATGCTTATAGGATAAGTTTGAATTATGGTTCAAATGTTGAGGAATGTGGCGACTTGAATGTTTCTAAATATGGTTTGTCTTTCACTAGCTTTGAGGATATACTTTCAAAGAAAGTTCCGGATGTTACTTATATTGGTAAGTTACTGAATATAAGAATTTGACACTCTCCAAAATTGACTAATCTAATCTGTATTCACATACATTGCAGATATTATAGGACATCTTACTGGCTATAGTGGAGTGATTAAAACAGATAACTCAAGGTTCATGACAATTGAGTTAATGGATTTAGAATAAGTTATTTTATAAATGACTATTTATTTGCTTTTTGAAGCATTTTTATTTGTGTAGAAACATAGGATTATTTCATAATTTTGCTTTTATTTTGACACTTGAATAAATGTTTTTGTAGGAATCAAAGCTTAACTGTTGTTCTATGGGGTGATTATGCTGACGAAATGATAAGCCATGTGGTGTCACAAGGAGAAAAGAACCCTCTATTTGTTATCGTACAATTTGGAAAGCGAATAGGGTGGAAAGGTATAATATAGTAAAATTTCAATTTTAAAAATTTGTTACATCATATACACGTATTAATAGTTATGTTATTTTTCATATGCGTTTTTCTGACAACAGGAGAAGTACGTGCTGCAAACTCACATTATGCAACAAGACTTTTTATCAACCATGAAATCCCAGAAATGATAGACTTCAAAGAAAGGTATTTTTAAAATTATATGCATTGATAAAATGAGATATTATCTATTTTTGAAAATAAAATATATATTCCAAAAAAATAGCTATGCAACGTTTTATCAAGGATTTTAAAGGAAATTATATATATTTTTGTACCTTAATGAAGATTATTCCTAATTGATTCATATAATTGACAGATGGCTTGCAAAGCAATCAAATAATGAAGTTTCACAACCCCTCACACAATTATGTACCGATAGTTGTAAGTTTTTGAAGGAAGAAATGGTGAAAGATATATCTGATTTACTTTCTATGGACAAGGTAAATAATATAAAAAATATACTAACGAAAAACAATTTGATAAATAAATACGTTTGTTTTAAAATCCTCATATGTGCTATTCCAATTTTAATGACATCAGACTGGTGTATGTGTGACCTTAGCAACAATTGAAGATCTAGACACGACTTACAATTGGTATTATGGTTCATATAAGCGATGTTATAGTGGAGTTATAAGAGAAGGTGACCTTATCAAGTGTCGAAAAGAAAATATGATCTTTAAATCTACAATCCCAAGGTGAAATATTCTAACTTATTAAGGAATTAAATATAAAACAAATAATTTTGAAATAAGTAATTTTTTGTTAAAAGATAATAAGAACAATATCATATGTATTTGATTTTAGATTCAAGATAAAAGTGATTGTTTCTGATAAAAGTGGTGATGCATCTTTCTTACTTTTTGACAAAGAGGTAAAAAAGTTGATTAATACAACTGCCGAATAACTACTTCAACAACAACTATATTAATACGTGAATATGCCACTAATGAGGTTATTTAAAACTAATGTATAATGTGCAAATTCAAGTGGATTATTTATATTTTAATTTTGATATTTTAGATTGGTCAAGATGATGCAATTCCTCAAAAGTTCAGCGTACTTTTAGGAAACAAATTTCTCTTTAAAGTTAATGTTCCGCACAATAATTGCATTGAGCAAAATGCAATTTTCACAGTGGTGACCTCCACATACGAAATTAGTGTTATTGACAAGTGGATGAGCATGTATATGAAATTAATAGTATGTTATATCTTTCTCCTTCTTATTTACATTATTGATGTATATAAATTTTAAATAATTTATTTACTATGACATATAGGGTTTTTAAATTCACGATTTTTTTTAAATAACATGATGAATTTTAAAGACAACAAATTGCGGAGGAGAGTGTAAAAGACATCGGGGAGAAGGTAATTGATTTTAAATCCAATTTCGAAATACATTTTTTTTATAATATGTAATTCATAGTAAAAAATTATTTTAATAGTTATTTGTACTAATTTTTCTTATTTTGTATAATACTTTTTTGATGTAGGATATATCTATATGTGAGAATGAATTATCTTTGAGTCAAATAACACCACAAAAGAGGCCACATGAGGGGGAACAATCTTTGGGAGCTACATCTGAACTATCTCCATTATAGATTCAAGAGTCGAGCACTAAGAAACTTTTAATATGCAAGGCAGAGAAATAAGGATGGAGATTTGATTTCTTTTTTTTTTGCACAATAATAACTATTTCGAATTTGTTATGCATTGAGTTATGTTTTTAAGAACAATTTTGTTGGTTTTGAATAAGTTGCAAATGTTATGTGGAATTTGCATAGGTACTCTTTAAAAGGTTCTAATAGTATGGAATTTTTTGAGCATTTTACTTAACATTTTGGTTATTACATATTGGGTTTATTTCCTTATCAATTTTCTTTGTGTCATTCAAGAAGTAATAGATGTGAAAAGTAAGTATATATCATACCTAATTTTATAAAGACGATTTTCACATATTTTATTTACAGATAACTTTTTTAAAACCGATTTACACACAACTCTTACCTATTCTTAATTGATTTGTTTCCATATAAAGTTCAATGAGTAATATATATGAAAATTAAGTATATATCATGTATAATTTTATAAATACGATTTCCACCTTTTATTTATAGATAATTTTTTAAAACCGATTTAGACACAACTCTTACCTACTCTTAATTGATTTGTTTCCATATAAAGTTCAACTTGATTGCCAATCAAAAGAAAATCAATGAATGCCTATATATAGATAGACTACCGATTTTCTGTGCATATAAACATATACGAAATATCTTCATCATATATAAGTTGATTCTTTAGGTTGAAAATATATTTTTCAGTGCATATAAATTCAAGATAAAGTATCTATTACTTAAGAAACCTAAAATAAGTTTCAGTAATGAATCCCAAAGCTCTTAGTCATTGTCTACTTGAGTGCCTTCATGTTGAAGTTTTGATTGATATAATTTCACGTGTTGGATCATCTTCCATTTGTGATTTGTTTTATTGAAAGTTAAGGTACAACATATTTAACAAACTTTTTATGATGTTTTCAAGTTTTTCCTAACACGATTTGCATACACTTTTGTGTTTAATGTGTTAATACAGTTGTAAGCTGCAAGCACTTTGTGTAGACCGTATAATATTTCGTTCATGGCAACACAATGATAAAAAAGGGAATTATTTACACGTTGTCTACAATGCAACAATCCTTCAGCTATTTTGTGGGTTGGAATAGTAACTACTTTTAGTTATCTTCTAATAGAAATTTATTTATCTATATAGAAAACGTGAAAATATTTTCAATTACATAGCATATGGTTCATTGATATCGTACAATAATTTCGTTAATTTTGATTGTTATTTGGGGTTGATACGGTTGTTGCTTCACTATAGGTTCAATATTTTACCCACATGAGGATGAAAGATGGTATTGAGAACATCACAAGAGCATCAAATGAAGGTTATTTGGTGGCAACTTATTTACTTGGGCTCATTTACCTATGCGATAAAGAAGAGAAGAACAAAACCATAGGTTTTGAAATGATGGTCAAGATAATTATGATCATGGGTTTGAAAAGGATTGTGGAATGCAAAAAGAAGATTCGTGACAAATTGAATGGATTATGTATAGAAAATAAAATTACGTTAAAACCAGATGGATTGTTTTTATGTAAGACACAAGAATCATGCAAGGCTAAAAACGAAACATTGGGAAGTTGGTGATTATAATTATTATTATTTTGAAGATGCTAGCTTATTATGTGATTATTGCAATCGTAATACAGAAATTAGTTTCTTTTTAGATTTTATGTGTTAGAGTTACATAAGATGTTCAATATTTAAAAATATTGGATTTTAAATTAATTTATTTTTTCTACTTTATTTTAGTCGACATTATATTATGAAGGGTTATTTTGAGAACTTATAGCTTTCACTTAAAAATGTGAGTTTTTTTTTCATTATTAGAATGATTGCACGAGTATTAATTAAGGTGATACATATATTATCATTTTTTAGAATAATATAAATTGTGCTTAATCTTTTATAAAAGGATGATCAATTTGTATAGCAACTAAGAAATATTCACATTGTACTAATTCCTTAATGGTATTTTGATACTATTCCCATTTTTCAATATTACAAATCATCCTTAGTTTTTTATAAGAGGAAGTTGACAACATAAAAGATTATTTTTTCCGAAGTAATAAAATCGGAATTGGTTATATTTTTTTATAGCCATATATAACTAGGAAAAATTAAATTGAATAATCCCAACTTTCATCAGTCTTCTAAAAATAATCCCAACTTTGAGAAGAAAGGTGAAAGTTGGGATTATTCATGTCAATTATTCTTTCAGGCCAAAAGTGGGCCTTTATCTTTTAAGGAGTAAAAACCCTTAAAAAATCCCAAGCTTTCCTCCCCTTTCTAGGACACGTGGACGCTTCTGATTGGTCCACGTGTCTCTTTGTTAGCCCTTTATTTTTAGTTACAACATTTGCCCCTAAAAGGGGATTTTACCGTTGCCAAAGACGGTTAATGCCCTTTTACTAGAGGAAGTTAACTCATTTTTGAAAAGCAAAGATGCGCCAATTTTCAGGAGAGCCACGTATCCGATCGTTTTGAACCGGTTGAGAAGGTTTTTCACCCCCCTATAAATATGTTCTTTTGTCCTTTCTGAAACCATTTCACACCTTGAGCAATTTTTTCTAGAGAGAGAGGCTCTACAATCTTTCTGATTTTCTAGACAGAGAGTGTGATGGTCCAGACTTTGTTTACTTCACCAAACGCCAAGCGCTCGTTAGGTATCTCCCTTTTTCTTCTTGTTCTCCTTATTCTTTATTTTTCCTTAAAAAAGCAATAAAATGAATTCCTCCTCTTCATCAAATAATCCCGTCCATTCAAGAGTTTGCCTTGAAGCTAGCACCGATATATTTTCTTCTTCGGCACATTCTAGGGTTGGGCCTATTATGGCCAGCCCTGTATATCATTTTTATGGATTTGGCCGATAAAGTCAGACGACCCAGTCTTTACCTGTGCAGGATAATCTGGCGCGTGTCAAGCAAACTGCCTGTCTAAGACGAGGAATCATACTCCCGGCCTCCAGTTCTGAAATGGAGGAGTCTACTGGACGGGTTGCCGAAGAAGTAAGGGAAAGAGAAACGCAAAGTGCTCGGCCAGTGGCAGAAGTTTCTTCCTCTGGAAACATCAGGGAAGAAAATTTCGAACAAATAAACCCAGAGGCTAGCCCTTCTGGAAGAGATGTAGATATGGGCGAGAATAATATTGACAATAACGAGGGCGAGTCTAGCTCCCCTGAGGAGTCGGACGAGCCTTCTACTACCTCGTCCGAAATTAGGAGACGCCTAGGTCCCCTTTATGACGCTGGCTTTATATTGGCCAACCGTAAGTGATTAGAAAAAATTGGCCCTGACCCCAGCAATTTGTCTTTGGCTATGCCCATGTCGGGCTATTCATGTGTAATTCCTAACGAGGAGGCCACAATCTTGAGCACTTCTCGAGGGTCACTTTGCAGTTTATAAGCTGGCTTTTGACGCCGGATTGAGATTTCCCCTCCATGAATTCATTGACCAAGTGCTAAGGCATTACAACATCGGCCATAACTAGCTGGAGCCAAATGCCTGGCACAATATTCTTACTTTGATAGCCATCTGCGAATTGTGCGGCCTAACTCCTTCTTTACCAACCTTCACCCAGATACACTATGTATCTAAAGTTCCTGAAACAGTGGAGGGGGCTTGGTTCAGCGTCTGTAATCGTGCCGGATTTATCACTGCTTGGGATAAACCCTCAAAGATGCACGACTGGAAGAACGACTTCATCTTTGTTAGGGCTCCTAGCGAAGACATTGCCGGGCATTATCGCTACGACAGGCGGGCAGCGACGAACACCGGACGAGAAGCATCTATCTTGGATTTGGAAGATAGATTTGATGACCAGGTGGTGGAATACTTTAGAATAGCTGAGTATTCTAAACCAAAATTTCCAACTATAAAAGGGCTAGCTAACTGGATTCCTTTTAAGGAAATGTTTTTTGACGACAACTTCTTGGTCGCCGCTGGTTTGCGGTTGGCCGGAGATAAAGGCGAATCTTCAAATCTCTAAGTAAAATGCCCCGTCCAAAGTATTTGTGTATTAACCAACCCGCCTCTTCTTTTTTTTTTTTTTTGAGCGGGCGGCGAGCACTCCTCCACAAATCTTGGAGAGGCGACATAGACATGTCGAAATTTAGTGCAACCCTGTGGAAGGAGTACTCCAAGACGGGGCCCGAAAAGAGGGCTGATACTTTGGTAACAATATATATATGTATATATGTATATATATATATATATATGTACATATGTATATATATATATATATATATATATATATTGTCTTTTTCTTGTAGTTGGATGATTAATCCTTGGACGTTCGTCCTGAAATGTTTGGACGGAGGTCAATCCTTGAAGGAAAGCGGCTAGCCTTGGCCGTTCTTCTTGGAAACCTCGTCTTCTTAACATTTCTAGACGAAGATCCTACACAGAAGGAGAACGTCTGGATTTGGACATTCTTCTGGATCTTCATCTGTAATGCCATCGGATGAAGGTCTGTCATAGAAGGAGGACGGCTATACCTAGCCGGCTTCCTTTAGCGAATGGTCTTCGTCCAAAACTTAGTTTAACTTTTTCCTGGAAGAAGATCCTCTTAAATTGATAATCATCGTCCAAAGTTCCAGAGCAATGTATCCTTTGTCCAGCTTTTCAATTGGACCATACATCTTCGTCTGAGGGTAACGGCCATTCTGGCCGGCTTCCTTGAGCAAGTAGTATGCGTCCAAAAGTAGGTCAATTTGTTAATGTTTTGTTTTGACGATCTTCTTCTGACTTCTATTTTTCTTTTTGCAGAAGAATGCCCCAACTTCAAAGACGTTAGCTGGGAAATCAGCTGCATCCAACAAAAAGCCATCAACAACCGGGGATCCTCCCCCGCACAAAAAATCCAAAGGCTTCACAGCCAAGAAGAAGACTGAACGGACGAGCTCGTCCGTTCACAAAGCTACCCCCGTCAGTCAAAGGACGGGGGACGAGTCTCGTCCACCTCCAGTGGGTAAGTCTCTGAAGGTGGATGACTCATCCACCATTGCTCCCCTTTTGGGAGAGGAGGGGCACATCTCCACCCTCCTTCTTGTGAATTAGCCGGACGCGGCTGTTTAGACTGAGAACTACCCTGAAATGGCTCGTATTACGGAGATTCAGCTGGGCACGACTGACAAGGAAGGATCGGTCTTTAGGGGGCCGGTCGCTCAGTTGGTGGCTCAGATGCCACCATCCAACAAATCCGCGTCCTTATCTTCGGGTGAGTCATACTACTAAAATGTAGTTCGGACGCTGCGAGTTGGTGGACGTCCGATGAGTACGTCCAACAAACTTGTAGTATTTCTTCCCGTCAAGAGAATTGACCCCTCCAACTTTTCAGATAAGGACAAGGGCCCCTCTGCAGAGCCTGCCGCTCTTGCTGGCTGACTCAGACGATGAGTCCTCTCAGGCATTTGCCAAGATGTCTAGGGCAGAAAGGGACAAGCTTAAACATGAGCTATTCAAATGCTACCCTGAGTCCTACATCAAGGGCCTAAGGGGGGCATCGTATGAGCATGTTGGCTACATGTCTCAACTTGTTGCTGAGGTAAATCTCTTAGTTTTGCTGTTCTAGTTTTTTTACTTAGACTATTTTCATCATTTTTAACCCGTCTACTGACTTTGCTTTATTCTTCGTCCATACAGCTCTTTGCTCATAGCATGATTACTGAAGATTGGGTGAGAGAGCTGAGAAAAGAGAACAATCAGCTCGTCCACCAAGCTACAATGGCCGGTGATAAGGCCATCCATGATTGTCAGATATTGGAGACCCTGCAACGTCAATCCTGGGAAGCTTGGGAAATTCGTCTGGCCACTATGAAGTCCAGCAAATAGCAGTACCTCATTAAAATCATTGAGCTACTCAAAGAAAAAGAAGAATGGAAGCTGGCCATGGACACCATATCTGCCGACCTCAAGGGGGAGAGGAACACCGCCCTTTTGGCCGCTGCTGAGCTCCGAAAGGAGAACTTCAAGCTGGGCGAGGAGAATGCTCGTCTGAAGGAGGAAGAAGCTCAATCTTTCAATGACGCCAAAGAGGCCTTGGCTGACGTTGTGGAGACCTCCAAGGGTTGGGCTCTAAAAGCCTTTGAAATGATGGCTGAGCCTGAGGATGTTCCTCGCTTTGAACGTGGCTTGCTCTTTCAGCAAGATCTGCACAGGGCTTAAATTAATGCTGAAACTCCTCCTACCTTCTCTAATTCAGACGAAGAAGAGGCGGAGGATGAAGAGAATCATGAGGATCAGTTGGACGGCCAAGAGACCCTTGAGGACCCAGCTAACGGCCAAGATACCGCCCCAACCGAATAGAGTAAATAGCTCTCTGCTATCAATGTTGTTGTATCTTGGTTGACTCCTCTCATTGTAGCTAGGCTTAGCTTAAGTCTTCTTTTGCTTTTTGCTTTTTAGATTAGTTTGTAACCCTTGCTTTTTTTGTCAATGGAGAACTTTTTGTTACAGAATGGATAACTTTTTGTTACAGAACTACTTTCGTCCAACTTAGTTCGTGTAACAATATTTGTATTTGGACTAACCATCAAACACTTGCTGAAATTATAGATGATTACTTCATCTTGAGTAAATATGCTAAGTCAAAGAGAGCTCGTCCTAAAAGTTGGTTGATTAACGAACTTTAAAAAATATGCCAAGTACAAAAGAAACTCGTGCTATAATCTGGACGATCATTGAACTTTAAACAAATATGCCCAAGTTGAAAGGGAACTCGTCCTATATTATGGACGATTATTGAATCTTTGAACAAAAAAGTCAAAGTTCAAACGGAACTCGTCCTAAATTCTGGACGATTATTCAATCTTTGAACAAATATGCCCAAGTTCAAATGGAACTCGTCCTAAATTCTGGACGACTATTGAAATCTTTGAACAAATGAGTCAAAGTTCAAACGGAACTCATCCTAAATTCTGGACGATTATTGAATCTTGAACAAATATGCCCAAGTTCAAATGGAACTCGTCCTAAATTCTGGACGACTATTGAATTCTTTGAACAAATATGTCCAAGTCAAAAGGAACTCGTCCTATAATCTGGACGATCATTGAACTTTAAACAAATATGCCCAAGTACAAATGGAACTCGTCCTAAATTATGGAAGATTATTGAATCTTTGAACAAATAAGTCAAAGTTCAAACGGAACTCGTCCTAAATTCTGGACGACTATTGAATTCTTTGAACAAATAAGTCAAAGTTCAAGCGGAACTCGTCCTAAATTATGGACGACTATTGAATTCTTTGAACAAATATGCCCAACTTCAAATGAAACTCGTCCTAAATTCTGGACGACTATTGAACTTTTTTTTTAACAAATATGTCTAAGTCAAAAGGAACTCATCCTAAATGTGTGTTTTAGAAGTTCTAAGGCTTGGTTATTTCCCCCCTTCTTGGGACTGAGCTCGTCCTGACATTCCAGATGAGCTGTGTTCCAAGAAGGAAAACGGCCACCATAGGCCGAACTTCTGTATGACTCTCAATTGGACGAGATTAGATAGTTTGACCTTTTGATATAAACACACTTGCGAACCTTGTGGGATATGATTGCTTTTATGAGCTTACCATTTCCTGGCCGGCTTCCTTTAGGAGGTAGTGTTCGTCTCGTAGTAATGGTTCCCTTATTAGGGCTATTACTACTTGGTTGACCTTGCTTTTGAAAGTTAGACACCTTTACTAAGGTATGCTTATTTCAGGCGGACTTCCTTTAGGAGACAATAATGTTTCCCTTACTAGGGATTATCACAATTTGGCTGACCATGCTTGTTTAAGTAATTAACCTTTGATATGGTTTATTACTCTTTGGTCTGCCTCCTTGAGGAAGCGATGTGCGTCAGAAGAATGGTTATCACTTGCTGAGGTGACTCATTCTTTTAGCTTAGTTCTTTTTTGGACGTTATTGGTTTCTTCAATTTTTATCTAAGTTAATGTCACTTTAAGACCACTGGATTAACTGGTGGTAAAAAAATGCCCCAAAGTGAATGACTTAAGTAAAATAGAGAAACAATCATAAATGTAGGGAGAAAGTAGAAATTATATTATATGAATTTTGCTTGGCAAACTACCAAGGTATATGTATACATTCCTAATTCTCTTTTTGTGCCGTGGCTCTTTTTCTGATTACAGACTACTAGCATTGTTGAGTATTGATTTGGATAAGACGTGGTACTTCTTCAGAGTGTCTGAATTCCAAGTGCGCTGTATTGGTCGTCCAACAATATCTTGGAGACGAAAGGTTCCACTTCTTACTTCTTGGACAATCTGGAAGGACCTTCCCAATTTGATGTTAGCTTACCCAGTTCTCTAGCTCGTCCTACAACTTCCATATTCCTTAGATTCAAATCCCCTACTTTCAGTGGTCATCTAGCGACTCTCTTGTTAAAATCCGAGTCATTTGAAGCTTGTACAATTGCATTCTCAATAGTGCGTTTCCCCTTACCTCTGGTAACTGATCCAAGGCAGTGCGCAAAGCGACCTAGTTGGCCTCTTCTGTGTACAACATGACTCTTAGGGTGGGCTCTTCAATCTCAATGGGCAAGACGACCTCAGTTCCATAGACTAACATGAAAGGTGTCTCGCCTATAAAGTTCTTAGTTGTGGTTCTGATTGACCATAATACCAGCTGTAGTTCTTCACCCATAGTCCCTTGGCATTTTCCAGCTTTCTTTTTATGCCGTTTGACAAGATCTTATTGAAAGACTCTACTTGCCCATTGGCTTGTTGGTGGGCTACTGCAGCAAAATGAGCTTTGATCTCTCTTTCTGCCAGCCAATCTTTCAGCTTTGGCATTTCAAATTGTGGACCATTGTTGAAAGACACTTCAGAAGAGGACGATTGAATGACTTCTTGTATAGGGTTTCACCCCATAGCTCAAAGCACTTGTCCTTGGCCTTGACATACTTAGCTTCCACAGGGTCTGAAGGTAATTGGCCTGTTTTCTTGAAGTTTATGATAGGCTCCATCCATACTGTTCATCGGCTAAGAAGCAGGACTTGCTCTTGATCAATACTTTTCTTTGGCTTTAATTCCCAAAACACTGTCCTTAGTACATCATAGTCAGCTAAGCTAGCCAGCGTTGAGAGAGCATCAGCCTGATGATTTTCTGATCTTGGTACTTGTTCCAGAACAAAGCGCTTTAAAGGCTCAATATCATCTTTGATCAGACGCATATATTTGCTCATTGATGCTTCCTTGCATTCATAATCTCCATTTACTTGGCTGACGACTAAGAGAGAGTCTGATTTGGCCTCAATCTCTAATGCCCCAGCCGCTCTACACATCTTAATTCCAGCCAGCAGGGCCTCATACTTAGCTTCATTGTTGGACTCTTGGAACTGGAATCTTAACGCATATTCGAACTTATCTCCCTCTGGATACTGACAAATGATTCCTACCCCACATCCATTGGCGGTTGACGATCCATCTACCATGAGCGTCCAGTGCTTCCTGCCTTCAACCGAATCAGCTATTGGATCTATAGTTGGTCGAGTAAGCTCAACTATAAAATCTGCTAAGGCTTGACCCTTGATTGCTTTCCTGGGTTCAAAGGTTATGTCAAACATGTTCAACTCGACGACCCACTTTAACATTCGTCCAGCAGCCTCCATTTTTTGCAAAACTTGTTTCAATGGTTGGTCAGTATAGACTAGTATGCTGTGAGCCAAGAAATAAGGTCTCAACTTTCGGCTGGCCATCACTAGTGCTAATCCAAACTTCTCGACCGAAGTGTATCTACATTCTGCGTCTTTGAGCACATGACTCACAAAGTATATTGGTATTTGCACTGCTTCTCTCTTGGCTAGCTGGACAACAATTACAGCCTGAGGAGATACAACTAAGTATACAAACAACTTTTCCCCCTCGGCTGGACCGACCAACCTAGGTAACTGACAAAGGTGATCTTTGACTTCTTTGAAGCGCTTGCTCACGCCTCGCTCGTCAATTCAAACTTAGCTTTCTTTTTTATTGTAGCAAAAAAGTGATGTCACTTATCACTCGACTTAGAATGGAAACGGCCAAGAGCCGCCAGGCAGCCCGTCAGACGCTGGACTTCCTCAATCTTGGCCTGTGATTTCATATCCAATATGACTTAAATCTTTTCAGGATTGGCTTATATTCTCGGCTGATCTACAAGAAACCCCAAGAACTACCGGGCCAGGACTCCAAAAACACACTTTTTGGGATTCAGCTTTAGCTTATACTTCCTAAGAGTCTCAAAGGTCTCTCGCAAATCACCAACGTGGTCTTTCTACAGCTGACTTTTCACAATCATATCATCTATGTAAGCCTCCATGTTCCTTCCCAATTGTGACTGAAAACTATATTGATCAGTCTTTGGAAGGTGTCTGGAGCGTTGTATACTTCCATCTTCATGGATTTCAAACCCTTTTGATTTTCCCTCCTTAAGTTTCGCTTTGACTCGCTCAAGTTTCACATCCCCAAGCTGAACCTCTATTATTTCATCTAGGAAGTTGGGCTGGATGGTTAGGGCACTCAATAACTTTTCCACTTCCCCTTCAGGAACCACTTCTCCCTTTTAAGTCATGTAAAAAGACTAACATTTTCTCACCTTCTTTCTCTTGTAAATATAACTTATCCTTTAATTTTTCTTTTTATAGTTTTCATAGTTATTTAGAATTAACTTATTCTATTTTTCCTTTCCACTTTTATATAATATGCTGTGAGTTGTTTGCAGGAACATATGATAAGCTTCTTAGAGCACTGAACTATTATGAGTGGTCTACTAATCGTAAACGATCATGCAAGACCTTAAATTTGCGCTTCTCGGGAGGTAACTCGAGTTTTGACTTACATTCTCTTTTTTTCCCTTTCCTTTTTATTTTAATTTTTATCTCTGTTTCATCCTTTTTGAGTTTTGGTGTGTTTTTGTGTTTTTTGTAGGTGGAACGAGATATTAAAAAAAAAGTTGTCTAAGAGTTGGTCGAACTCGCCTGACCGGTAGCGCAAACAATTTCTGAGGCTGAAGATTTTTACAGAACTTTGGCTAAGTATTACTTGCCCGGTCAACCGGGAGAAGTCGCCAGACCGGACTATTTTTTGTGCTAGATTGGGCTGTTTTGTGACTGACTGGGCGAGAGAGATTTTCCAAAAATTTCGCACCAGCACTGCAGTGCCCTTCTTTTTCCTTCGTTCTCTCCTCACGCACTCTTCTTCCTCAGCCATCTCTTTACCCCCAGTCCCCTGCAACCATCATTGCCGCATCGCCACCCTCCTGCTCTCCGCCCATACAGCGCCAGTCGCGACCCACACCACCACCAACAACCCACTGTAACCCCACCTTCATCTCCTCATGCACCCCCTCCTTCTCTCCTGACGACCGCCCAAAACGCATCCCTAGCCTCGCCCCTTACAGCTTCTCGCTGCCGCTTCTCCGCCCACCATCCTCCGTCTTCTCAGTACCACAGCCGCACCTTTCCCCAACTTTTCTTTCGTTCTTCTTTCTTCTTTTTCTTTTATTTTTTAGTTTGTATTAATCTGACTTTCCTTTTTCTTTTTAATTTTCTTTTGTTGTTACTTTTTTCCCAATGAACTTTTAGTTATTTATTTTTATCAATTGTTGTTATAGGATTCTCTCAAGTAGGCACCAATTCAAATTGGTTCAAGTTCGCTTTCGTGAAACATTACGACATGATTTTTGAGCATATTTGACTCTTTTCCCCAATTAATTGGGTAGTAAGCATCTATTCTCACTTGTACCTGTTGTTAATGTTCATTTCAAAATTTTGCTTGGATTTTCGTTTTGACGTCATCTTGTTGAGAAGCTTGTGGACATTGATTGAATTATTAGTTTATTGGATTGTTGGGTTGTGTGTGGTTTTCGTGGTGTTGTGGCTTTTGGTGGGCGACTTTGGTGATTTAGTGATCCCGGGGTTGCTTTTGGTTCCTTCTCTAATCTTGTTATTGCAGTGAGGACACTGCAAATTCTAGCTTGGGGGAGGGATATTCTATCCTTTAATGCTTTCTAGTGTAGATTTCATTAATTTTGTAGGATGTTGCACGGTTGGTACTGCTCACTAGGAGTGGGAGTTTACGTGTAACCAAAAAAATTGTACTGCTTTCTTAGTTGCATTAGCATATTTCATCTCATATTAGACTTCATCTCATTTTAGTTGCATCTATGGGACTATTGTTGGCACTTTTTGAGAATTTTGTTGATATTTTACTACATTTAATAATCGTGCTATGAAAAATCATGAACAAGATTGATTAATCTCTCTCTAACTCGACTTAACTTTATTGTGCAGACACCTAACCTAAGTGAGCTTCTGTGCCTGTAAACTGACTTATCTGTGTCAGTTTTGTTCTTTCATGTGTGATTAGTTCCTCAGCTGTCGCATTGATCTTGACTTTTGACTTGGTACCCCTTGATATTTGATAGTGCATACATTTTGATATGATTGAGGCATTTATTTCATGATCTAAGCTCCAGAGTTATTCTTGTTTTCATATTATCCTTCCTCTAGCCCCGTTGAGCCTTTCTGACTGTGTTTCATTGATACCTATATTAAAAGCCCTTAGCCTCATTTGATTCTTATCCCAAGCCTAGCTTGGGGGAGCGAGTATTAGTTTTGGTACGGTTTGTATTGAATTGAAATGCTCTATTTGTGGTTTAAATGGATGGAAAAGTATGTTTAGTGAGCTTAGAAATTGAATTGAAAGTGTGAAAAAGAAATACAAAAGTAAAAGTAAAAAATGGAATGGAAAAAAACAAAAGTGAAAAAAAGAGTTGTGAATAAAGTCAAATAAAAAAGGGTTATTATTGAATTTCTTGAATGGAAAAAAGTGTTGGTTATATTTGGAGATTGTTGGTTGTTGTACGGAGTTGTTGTGACCTTTCTTGGTCACTTTTTAGTTATTTGATGCTCCCCCTTCTTGGCTTTTGCACCATTATTCCAAAATTATTTTCCATACCCTTAACCTGAGCCCCATTATAACCCTAAAAGTCCTCTTGATCATTATGTATTGTAATGTTGATTAAAAAGTGAGTCAAAAAGTCAAAGTTAAAGAGTATATGTTTCATCTGAGTCGACTTGTTTTAGGTTGAGTGTCATCATTTATCCTTTAAATCACATGAGATTTGAGTGCACATGACTATAGTGAGGTCTGTCAAGTTTGGTTAAATCTAGTGTAACAGCCCGCACTTCCGAGCTGCTAGCTAATCACACTTAACATTCATAATCCTCATTTATCATTAATGAACCTCAAATTACATTATCTTGTAGCGGAAACAAAACAATTTGATACGATCCTGGACCTATGGCTTATGGCCCTTCAATACATCATTCTTTAAAAGAAATCCTTCATAATAGCTACTCTGACTGGAACCTCAAAATATATTACAACAAAATATCACAAAAAAAAATTCTCAATAAAACATCTAACTATAACTTTAATCTACGATTCACAACGTAAGCATCTTCTCGTTCATTTAGCATATTCCAAGTCCTCGATACTATACTTGCAAAATATCTAACAATAAACTCTGCCCCCACCATGACAGGTTCCAAGAACAAAATCAACGAAACTGAGTACACATTGTCCAACCAGAAATTCACTCTACTGGCTTAAACTTAGTTTCGTAGCTTATTGATCTTCCAATGATAACTTAATTTGAAACATCCATAAGACATGAATTCAGATAAAAAGTGAATCTTGTGTCACTCAGAATTTCCATACTCAATAGGGCCTTTGAAAAGTATATTAAAACCCAATAACAAAAGCTTAAATTTTCCATAAACGAAATATGAACTTAAAACATGTTCTCCAGCCATAGTTTTAACTCACTTTGCTATCCACTCACGGAAAATATACCTTCTTGGTATTAAAACATATACTTCTTGAATATAATTCCTCAAATCGAAATTCAGATACAATGATTAAGAAAACATCATTAGGAGCATATCTCTTGGTATAAAATTCATTTGTAAATACAATTATCTTGGAAAACTCCATAACATAAACCATTAAGTCTTCGTAAAAGACAGAAGCTTTTGCAAAAATAACTAGTAGGAGTTTCCACATGAACTTTCAGAGATCATATAATACTTTGTAATTTATCCCTTCAACAAACCTATAACATATCCGGGGAAGAATCTACGAATAGAGAGTGGACTATGTCGCCATCTCTAAACTCATGGGGAAGTCTCCCCTAACAATTTTGTACTGCTTGCAAGACTTGTTCTCATACATGCATACCAAGATGCATTCATCACTACAGATGCAATATCTTCCCCATCATACACATAATTAGAATACTTAATTTCATAGTTACTCAAACCAATATATACTTTCTCATAACCAAAATTCATAGTTCTTAAAGTTAATGATCATATATAATTAGGATCTCAATCCACATAATACAGTGTCTTTCACACTTTCATAATTCTATATAAAACTTATATCGCAAATCCTTTAACAATTATTTTATACTCGAAATCATAACTCAAACACCTTTGATCAAAAATTCCGTTGTTTGCCCTGAATCTTTCAAACAACTAATTCAGATCAAAATCGATTTCATAAAAGAATACTAAATTGGCATTCCCTAGGTTCATAAATCGAAAATCTCGGTGTGAACAACTTACATAATTAAAGTTGTCGAAGATTCTAGCTCCAATACTTATAGCAACAGTTACTAAAAACATCGCTTTACAACAAATACAAAGCCTTATAAACTTAGTTGGAAGACAAGTTCATATAACAATGTCACGAATTTATACTCTTAAGAAGTTCTCGTGCCTCTCGGCAATGCAACTCAACGATAATTCAAAACGTAACTTTATTCTATAAACTTTTTAAACTGACAATCAAAAGTGCAATTATTAAAACTTGGCAAATAGACATAATCATATGAAATACCAATTTCTAGTTCGAAAGTGGATGGATATGTGTGTACCTCTTCTATGCTCGATTCCATAATAATCTTCAAGAATCCAGCATCTCCATATTCATGATCAATCTCCAATAATCACCTCACAGCAATAATAACAATAATTAACATTCATCCCTACTATATTTCAGATAAATGAATTGACTTGCTCATACTTTCTAACTCTTATATTCAAGCCATTCCTCTAAACTAACTCATATTATCAATCTATAACTCTAATAAACCCCACCAATCAAACTAATAGGCCATTATCTAAATTATATACTGTAAAACAAAAAGTTGCAACCTTAATCTGAATATTTTGTTTAAAACTCATGAACTAACTAATATCATACCATAAATCAACCTCAATTTCTTACTTGGAAACAATTAGCAAAAATAACTCCTTCAAAATCTTTATTAACTCCAACAATTACATAACTAGCTAGTTCCATAAAACCGATTGAACATTTTTAACAACCTCTACTCTCAACTGATTTTGCCAATCAACAATCAAGATTTAGACGTGAATTCATTTGTGAAATCATAAATTAAATCCTGTGGAAATCTGAACTAATACTTATCAATTCAAAGAAAATAGGCAAAATTGGCCTCAACACCCTGAACTATAGCTCGGGTGCACCCAACACCACCAACTACGACTAGTAGCCTAAACACCACCAACTATGGGGTGGGGTGCATTCCGTACCATAAATGAGGCCAAAAGCCTAAAATGTTGCCGATAAAATGTTGCCGATGACGGTGGGTTTTTATGGTACATACTGCACCCCGCCAACCGAGGCCGGAAACCTAAAATGTTGCCGATGACGGTGGGTTTTTATGGTCTGCACTGCACCCCACCCCCGTAGTTAGTGGTACGGACTGCACCCCACCCCGTAGTTGGTGGTGTTTAGGCTACTAGTCGTAGTTGGTGGTGTTGGGTGCACCCAAGCTATATTTCAGGGTGTTGAGGCCAATTTTGCCAAGAAAATAAGATAAAGGTTTGAACTTTATACCATCACTAACACCCAAAAGATCTGGAAATGAAGAAGTTCAGCAACAAGACAGCACAAACACGAGAGAGGAGAATTAGCTTAAGGCTGCGATTTCCAGTGATGAATCGCCGTTAACAACAACTGGTGATAGCAGCAGCAGAACACGGCAACGCCGTAACCACAGAAGCACTGGCTAACGAAGGCAAGGGAGGCGGCAGCCTAGGCGGCACACCACCAACAGAGGCAGCAGCGGCCACGAAGAGGAGAGAGAAAACAGGGGAGTAAAGGGAAAATAAGGAAGAAGCAGCAACGCTCCAGGCTAGAACGGTGGCACCGGAGCACGACAAAGTCGCAGGCAGAGGCGGCAGCAAAAAGGCCGACAGAAGAGGAAGGAGGAGAATATGCAACTCTTCGATATTTCTCTCTCCTTCATTCATTTCTCTGGTAAGCTTAGCAATTCCTCTATTTTTTTTTTGTGCACAAAATGATTCCCATCATTTATGGTGTTTATAATTTCAAATTTCAAGTTTTTTGTGGTTAGTTATTTTTCCTCTCATGTCGTTGATGTCGGTTCTCATTATTTATTTCGATTTTTAGGGTTACAGCTTGATGAAGTGAGATTAATGGTCAAGGAGGATAGAGAACCCAGATCCTTGCCCTTCCTTCTTTTTTGTCCTCGTCAGTTGTTGGCTTGTTGCCGCTTCTCCTCTGCAGTTGGTCGACGATGTGTTGTTACTGTTGCTGCTCCTTCTATTCTCATCATGTTCTCTGTAATTCCACATCAGTTTTATTATGTAAGAAATCACTTAATCTCCTTTCCTCTTGTTATGAGTTTTATCAACTTACCAATTGCTTTCTTATTATCCAAAGGACGTTTTTCGTTTTATTATATATTTCCATGATTTACTTTGCCAAAGAATTCTGAATTTATCGTGGACTTCTTATTAAGAGTCGTAAGTTTCATTAGGTTGCTTTTGGAAATAATGTGGGAATTGTTGTTGATTACAACTGTAATATGAGGGATTTGCTATTGGAAGTCTTATGATTGTGGTTCAATAAGTTAGACGGATATGATCTTGATTATAAGTTAGTGAGCTAAAAGTTAGTTTAAATGATTATATTCAAGAGAGCTCATAGGTGTCGACGGTTGCTCCGGTGGTGGACGTTGGTTAGGTCGCCCATCGCCACTAATTGAAGCAATAGAAAGAAGAATCAATTGGTGATGCTCATCAAATTGTAACGAATTGTTATGCCTTATGCCAAGCAATCCCGAGGATGTAAGAAGAACATTTCTCGCTTAATATCACGATGAACAACACCCATAACTTAGCAATAAAAAAAATCTGAAAATAGGGGAAAATCTAGGTTCAATTGAAACTCTAATATTTATTTCATTATCATTTTTCATCAACAATAGAAAAAATTAATAGTTCCTAGTAGAAAAATTAAAATGAAGCAGAAATACCTTTGCAGTTTCATCAACAACAGGAAAAATTAATAGTTCCTAATAGAAAAATTAAAATGAAGCAGAAATACCTTTGTGGGTTCCCAATTCGTAGCAACCACATTAATTTTGAAGCTATTTCTTCTTAGATCTGAAAATAAACCAGAAAGGGATATTAAAAAATTCAGCCTAATTTTGCAATGAATCATCAAAATGTTAGAAATTTACTAATTTCCAAATTGAAATCCTGATATTAAAAAAAAATACCCAATAATCTTTGGTTTAAATAGTTGTTATTGGGTAAAGAAAAGGGATTTTCCAAAGTGAGAGATGAAGTTGTGGAATCCATGGATAAGCTAAGAGAAAGACTGCAAAGATAATCGAAAAAGAAGAGAGAAAAAATGGTGAGAAATAGAAAAAAGAGAGACGAAGAAGATTGAGAATGGAAGGGAGAGTAGGGCGGCAAGAGGATGGTCGAAGATGAGGATGGATAAAATGAATGGAGGAGGATGAAGAATGAAGATGGAGGGTGCTAAGGAAAAAACCGGGAGGAAAGAGAAGGAGGGTGAAGGGCAGAGTAAGGGCAGAGAAGTGAATGGGAAAGCTAGCGAGGGCAAAATGGAGATTATACTGTTCATAAGAAACAGTAGGGAACTTCTTGTTTTTTGAAGGGTTGTTGATTCCGATCTCAGATTCTCGGGTAATCTCTACATTCCCTTCTTTCTACTGTTTCTTTCTTTCTTATATATCCAGTTTTAGTTTGTTTACTTTCTTTATTCACTCAGTGTTGGGTTTTCAGTTTAATTTGTTGTAATTTTGTTTCTTGAATTGTTTTTGTTTTACTAATAATTTATGTAGTGCTTTATACAATTTATACTTTGATGATCTTATTCTTTCCTATGTAGGTAAAATCATGAAAAGATGGTAGGCATACGTTATTGGAATCCATGACGTGTATGGGCGGTACTTGTTGTATGTGATTTTGTCCAACTTATATATGTATTTGTACCACAAGTAACCAACCTGCAGGGGAAAAAAAGAAGAGAGATGTTATATTTATGCATATGTGAAGTACAACTTCCAACCAGAAAAAAGATCATTCAACTCACAGATGCCGCAGCAGCAACTATTCCAGTTTTGATTGCATGTCTCCTCCAGCTTCCTCCAACTTTTTCCTAGTATTTTTCAACCTATAGCAACATAAGCATCACATATTTAAACCTTAATTAACTGCTAAAATAGAAACCACTACTTGCTATAACTGAAAAGAACAGTAAAAGTTACATTTGGGTGGTAATAGGCATAGATCATTCCAATGATCCATATATAACGATCCAGTCCGGATTTGAAATGCCATTCATGTACTCGAGGAACATCTGGTTTTGCAGGATTAGAGTACCCTATATTTCCAAAAAAAAACTGTTGTCAGGAAACCTGAATTCTGCTATCTAAGATAAGTATCTCCGCATTGCATGACTATTTTCATCAGTCACACAAAAAAAAAAAGAGAAAGACCAGAAGTAACTGACCTAAAAAGAACATGAAAGGACTCCAGATCAAGTCGAAGACTCCAGGGACCTCCCAAACAAGTATAACCACAAGAAAGCATGACAAAATCTTCACTGCCATCACGGTTGGAATTTCGTTGTACTTGTTGAATATACCAAGGGCTCCATACACCATAAGAGTGAAAAGTGTATGCATTGGACAAATATAGTATAGCATATAATCATTATTCAAAACAATGAAGTAAAAAGCAACGAAGAAATTTAGCCGCCACATCATCTGCATAAAGGCGGCAGACAATAATTTCAGAGAAGCGTCTTCACAAAACATGTTCATGTCCCCTCCACGCCCCCTCCCCTCTCTCCAGTTCATAGAATAGAAAGAAAATCATAAGATTAAGAATTCAAATAAAAGACCATTACATTACCTGGGTAAAGTGAGCCAGACAAAAATGTTTTTGTATATGTAGTAGTAAGAAAAATTGCCAAAGCCAGTCATCCAAACATATGCAGCAATGAACACACGTATAGCATTGTAGATTTCCTGCCTAGCCCTCACATTGACAACGGCTCCACATATCTCATCTCCATGATCAAATTGCTCCCCAATCATTACCAAGAGCTAGAAATTACTCACCAAGTCAGAAATGCAGATGTACGCATCGCATATTAACTCATAGCAAGATCTCAAAGTAAGACACCCCAAAAGAAATGGAAGAATATCAATGTCAACTAAGAATACTCAGGATTCACCATAATCTAACAAACACAGTATAATTACCAAATTCCTCGCCCTAATTACCACTTGCCTGGACATTATAATCTGATTTAAAAATTAACCCACATATAAAGATAACACAATTAACCCAAATTCTAGCAAAAAAAAAACCATCCCTGACATCACAGAAGAAGAAAATTACCCTTCTTTGACGATCTTGCCAGCAGGGTTTTGGAAGGTACGCATGAATTTAGAGACAGATGGTAAGCATAGTTTGCTCGAGCAAACAATAAACTTCAACAAATTCAGACTATTAGTTCAAAATTACTGCTTTATACAGTATATACTCAAATATTAAAGCCACAGCACACCCATCATATTATAGTGCAGAATAGCCAACAAATTCAGACTATGTGAATTATAATATGAAGATGTTGTTTGGGATCTATTATTTGTTGAATAGAATCAGGCTTTCGAATGAATATTGTAATATAAATTAAATGGTTTGAAATTGTGGATTGGAGATTCATTTATCATTATTGTTTATTAGTAACAAATGACAAAATTTAGTATTATGTTATATAGTATATAATTTGATATAAAAATTGATTGAATTTTGCATAATTATCATTTACTGAATCTCATAATTTTACAAATTTGGTTTGTTTAATCTAATTCATATTGCAATTTAAATGTTAGAAGGAAATGATAAAATACAATGGATATTTCTAGTATCTTTACTACACGTCTTTGTGAACAATCGTAGTAATTTCTAAGTAGTATTTGTTTCATTGGTTGTCATATGGATATTAATTAATTTTAAAAGATATCTTTTTATGATATTGTTTTAAAAGATAAAGTGTAGTAATGCAACTCTCTAACTCTAACTCTCTAACTCTAACTCTAACTCTAACTCTAACTTTAACTCTATCCCTATCCCTATCCCTATCCCTATCTCTATCTCTATCTCTAACTCTAACTCTAACTCTAACTCTAACTCTAACTCTCTCTCTCTAACTCTAACTCTAACTCTAACTCTAACTCTAACTCTAACTCTAACTCTAACTCCAACTCTCTAACTCTCTCTCTAACTCTAAGTAGTCTCTAACTCTAACTCTCTCTCTCTTGAACTCTCTTTCTAACTCGAACTCTCTCTCTCCCTCTCTCCGTATTTCCCTCTCTCCCTCCCCCTCTCACCCCCCTTCTCTCTCTCTCTCTCTTCCCCCTCCCTCTCCCTCTCTCCCCCTCCCCCTCTCCCTCTCCGTCAAGCATTACCATCCAATACTACCACTTATCAGGTGGTGAAAATTTATGAGAAACACACATGTCTATGGATGAAACTCCATTACCATGGTCGTTGACATGGGACTTGCTTAACAAACTCACAAATAAATTTCATTGTCCTACCACCATGTATTGTTGGCTAACAAACAGGCCATATTGGATGGTTGCTAGCTTGCAATACTAACAAACATGCTCCGCCAACGCCATCTCTTTGCGTCCCCTCAATTTCCCCCTTTCTCTCTTTCATCAATTGATCTCTTTTCAGGTTGCTGCTGTGCGAGATACGGAGGAGGGGGTTGGCAAAGAAAATGATAAGCTAAGGGAATTAAGGATAGTAAGATGAGCAGATATTTCCAATAACTTTTAACTATCCATATATTCTGCCATAAGCTGAAGTCAATTGCACAGAACCACCAAATCGCACTATAATCTATCTGTCAAGTATCTTAAGAGCCATATGGTGTTGATGCCTACTGATCTTTCAGATACAAGATTTAATTAAGTGTAAACTGAAATCCTTGGTTCTGGCATGTTGATAATCTATTTTCAAAAATAACATATGATGATTGATGACAACCATTTACTAATAACGAATGTCCAGCTAACAGGCATCAAGTGTTCGCTCACCATGCAAAGGCAGGAGAAAATTGTTTGATAGATTTAATAGAACAAGATATATGTTTTACCCTCCTCCTTCCTAACATATATGTTTTTTGCAAGTTTTAAGAGATGATGTGATAGTGTTCTTTATCTCTTTCTTATAGTCTAAGTTATGACTATCTCTTCCTCCTTCCTTTTCCTCTCATCTTGGCCCTCATATTCTTTCCCCCCTCCCCTTTACCATTACCCCTTCTTGATTCCTCTACCTCTCTCCATCTCACTATTCTCTTATGTATTTGTGAATTAACCTTTTCACCTTTTCTTTCTCTTTCTAGCAATTATTATTATTATTATTGTTATTATTATTATTGTCATCATCATCATGATCATAATCATTATTATTCCTAATTTGTACATTAATGTATAACATAGCTTGATAAACCTTACATCTCTAAGTAAAAAACATGAGAAGAAAGAAAAAAAAAAGAACATATTATTAGGCATATAGTTACAAACAAATCAATAAGATATGTTTTACCCAATTAAGCTAATTTGCTAGATATCACACAAATTGCAATCGAATTACAAGAACATTTTCTCTCATGATTGCAGGCATTCGCTTTAACTTAGTTTTACTTCCTTCTTTTTTTTTTTTTTTGAGCATATATGAGTAATTAAACCTAGGCATAATATAGGCCTAGGCGAAAGTGTATCATATAATACAATGGTTTTTAATAGATTAAGAAGAAATAAACACTGTTTAAACAAATTCAAGAAAATGAATTCGGAGCTCATAATAAGTGGGAAAATGAAACAGGCTAAAAAGGAAGAGAAAGATACCAAGATTTCAATTTTTGTCAACAACCATGCATTTTTCCAAGCAAAAACAGCTCATGTTCATCTTCCTCCGTCCACATCACACCTAAAATAATCACGATTAATCAATCAAATCAACAACAAAAAAAGAAAGCAATTACAAGATCAAACAGATTCCTGTGAAACAGCCCTGCTCTAGGCAGTCGGGGAAAGGGGGGAGGTAAAAGGGGAAGTAAGTTCTTCAATGATGAACATAAATTCACATAAATGTCGTCGCCAATAAAAAGTTAATGATGGACAAGTGGCAAATCAAACACCACATGAGGATAGGTAATGGGAGAACATTATATACAATAACTATAAACGGCTTGAAAGCGAGATGAAAAAGAACAAAGGCAAAAAGCCAAAAGTAGACCTTCGTAATGAAACCTCGGTGATTCAAAATGCTTGCTTCAAGACGATTCAAAGAAAACCCTAAATCATGAATTTTTGAGTTGAGACGAGAGGGTGACCAGATAAAAGTGACGAAGAGAGAAAATGTGAGAATTGAAGCTGGAAAATGGAGATGGATGAATATAGAGAGAGGAAGGGGTTGTAAATTATTTAATCAACACCATAAATCACAAACCCACCATCACCTGTTTATCTCTCTCCTCCATTAACCTCTCAGAACCCACAAACACTGCAACCATCTTTCAACAACCACCACCTTTCCCCATCATCAATCGGCGCTCAATTTCATCATCTTAGGTATTATAATTTCACAAATAAGACACGCCGACGTCAAAATCAAATTAATTGATGTCATAGTAGAGCATAAATCTCATCCTCAAGCTCTGGCCATGGAAGCTTCTGGACATCATCGGTGCTCAATTTCGCCCCAAACCACCGCAGCACCCTCCCACCACTGTCACCTTTCGTCTTCCCTGCACAGCACCAGCGAGGCTCGCCAACCTCCCCTTTCTCCTTATGACCTCAAGAAAATTATGCTATGCTATGTTAGTTGGCATATCTTGAGCAAAATTTCCTCCATATCAACTATCAAGATATATTGTCTGTAATCGCAAACAAGAACCAACAAACTCCAACTTATAAAGGCGAAAAATCCTGATCTAATATGCGAAAATGCACACAAAACAAATAGGTTACAATAAGATGCTTGCTCAAGAATTAGTGCTGACTGCAATGGTTCTTGAGGAAGTAGATGAAAGCAAGACCAGGAAGACATGTTCACAAAACAAATAGGTTAAAGAAAGGAGCATTACCTCACCAGATACACGGAAGTAAACATTAGCTGCTTCCTTGTACAGATCTCTTGCTTTCAGCATTTTAACCCACCAAAGCCCACAACAAATGGCATTATGCTGGTCTCGTAGCACATGTTTCTATAGCATTTTAGCATCTTTGCCATACAAATGAAACCCAACAGGTTAGTTACAGACTATCGCCATCGACAAACCACCTTCACAAACCCAGCTAATAGACTTCAGAAAGTAAAAAAAATATTTAATTATTTATTTTGAAGTAACATTTGTTAGCCCTATATGTAATTATAACAATCTAAGATAGCTGCAAGAGAATAGACGGATCCATACTGAGTAAGTAGCGAAAGTACTCTCCATGCAGTACTCAGCTTCCTTTCTTGCTTGGTCCAGCATAAAGTATGACAATGCGATCATCTCCTGCAATCAACAAAATAAATGTCGATCAAAAGAAGGAAAAAAATAGAAATACAAAGACAATGCTAGATAAACTCCCTAGTCAAGTTTGAAACAATCTCTATCAATTAGAAAAGTAAAATAAGTTTATTATAATGAATTAGTAAACCATACAAAACAAGGTATCAATTCCCAGAATTTAATACAAGAAAAGGTGTGCCAAATGCCTAATATCATGTAATTTCCTTGGAAGGAATTTGGTCCTTGGCATTCCCCGCTTTCAGTTTTGAAAGACAAAAGCTCCACCTCAAGAATGCTCCACCTCAAGCATGCTTCTGTGCTTGGGCGGCTACCAAAGAGAATATCCAAACCAAGAATGTTCTCAAGAGAAAGAGTTCTCACACTCTAAGTTGTCAAATCACAGTAGTTTACGTCTTAAGAGAATGAGTTTCTTAAACATCTTCTACTCTTGTGTCCATGGGTTCTTTTTCTTTGGCACTTATTATTAGCCCTGTTTAGGATGAGCTGAGCTCAACCTTGTTCAGCCAAAGATGCTCCCGTAGCTTGGAAAAGAAGGATAAAAAAGCTTGGCTAGCTGAAGTTTTGAAGATGTTATCAAGGTTTTAAGTTTCTACTTTGAGGTTTATGTATAGCTGGAGTCCAAGTATTATCTATGACAGAGACTCGGTTTTGTAGATATTTTGCTTCACGATACACATGAGTTTCGTGTACTTTTCCCTCCATTTGTACATGGGTGACACCCATTCTGCTATCTATTCTGAATGAAGTGAAGCAAGTAAACCACTCTATCCCGCAAATAATCATAACCTAAACATTAGTTAGCCACAAAAGTTGAAACATCCACAGAATAGCTAAGCAGCACAGAGAAAGTGGTCTTCGTCTTGCTAAAATTAAGTCGATCACCGCAATCCTTTTCTCTTATTCTAGCGTATATATTCTTCGAAAAGACGAACAATTGGTGAGCGAATGGTGAAGCAATCTACAGTAACCAAAAAACAGTTAACGAAAGCAAATTTAAACAAATTAAGCATCAACCCACGAAAAATCATTTCTTTAATTATAGAGGGTTAATGTTTTTTTTTTACGATTAACAAGAGAGGCACGTGTAAACACCCAATAAATTTCGTTTATTCTTCTCCTTTTAGCTACAAAGTTCATTTCTGAGCTTTTTCTATGGCCAATATGCAATCAACAGATGAAGTGAAACACTTGTCTTAAGAATATATACTAATATACTTCCTCCGTTCCAAAATAAGTAAAACACTTGTCTCAAAAAGCTCTCACATAAATGAGAGAAGTGTTTCACTTATTTTGGAACGGATGAAGTATTAAAAGGCGTGCGTGACAACGTATACACGCCACGTGGCACCTCTGTTACTCTACTAGAATTGTCCAATGTATACATATGTCATGTCAATTAACAAAAGTAAAATTGGCTTGCAACAAGATTTGAACACGTGACCTCTTGCTATTATACATAGCACAATTACCATCTCAACCAACTTTTAATCATGCTTTAAATGTCCATAGTATTATATTTGTACCTTTTAAATGTTGAGTTTTCTTTAATATATTTTAATGCGAATGGAAAAAAATACATATCAAGTTTGGAAAACAATACCACCCGGGGCAACGCCCGGGCCCAAATACTAGTTTTTTTTCACAACAAGGCTTAGGTTCTCTTGGTTATTGATCTTTGAGGATAATAGGAGAAGATGGCACATCACTCTTTAAGACACTTTGGCTTCATCTATGCTTGACACCTTAGAATAATGAGACACATGGATTTTTTTTTCTATTTTCTATTTTTTTCCTTTTTTATAAATTCACATTTATATTTCCAAATCATATTTAAACTAAATAAATCAAATTAAAGTAGGAATCTATCTTACTATATAATTCCTTCCAAGGTTTTGATAACATAATCAATTTACTAAACATCACTAATCTCTATCTAAACCTACTTTAAAATAGAGGCTATTACATTCTACCACCCTTAAATAGAAATTTCGTCCTCGAAATTCGAAACACAAAACTTTAGATCACATAAAACATATTTGTGAAAAATCAAACTAGATATACACTTAACTTAGCTATAGTATCTCCGAAGACCCAAGCTTCTTGTAACATCAATCACTTAAGCTCCGATTAGAATCTCATAATCCCTAATCAATACATTCAAGTTTCCTCAAATCATCACACACTATAATCCAAATCCCAATAACACTGTTCACTTTTCCACAATTATATTCTAAATACTCAACCTTCAATTTTCTTAATCTCTTGACTACTTATAACCCAAATCAATTTCAGATATTCCCAAGAATCCTTTACCCCTCGCTAATTGGTTTACTCAGCACATGATCGTCGGGTTGTTCTGATAACTAACTAGAAAATATCAAATCCTCACTATACATATTCCATAACATGACTCAAATCTTAACTCAAAATATTAATTTTTCTCTCCAAGTGCGAATACTTAGTTTGAGTAATCATAATAATCAACTAATTCCAAATCATTATCAATATATTTTAAAATAAATCATTCTATCCATCATCCATAAATCATAGCTCTAATACTCCTGCTCTAGATTCTAAATACATTTCACTTATCCTTTAATTCCTCTGCATAATACTTCATAACTCATAATGAATTACACATTAATTAAATGCTCAAGACTCTAACATCATGTAAAATATTTCCTCGTTCAGATAGAATCACAAATTGACAAACTAAATTTTTCCATACGTCTCGTAACTCAAACAAGACAATTAATGCCAAGTCATTCGCACACTTCTAACTTTCGTTATAACTCTAAATTTTCAGGTCTCTTATTTAACCTTGCCTTCTTTACTAAATACTTGAAGATCAATAACTAACTTTTTTATTACAGAATTGACCACGTCCTATCCTTAAATTCAGACAATGAATTCTCATCAACCACATCTAGACATGTTGGGTTCCAAAACCATGAAACCACATCGCGTACTAGTTTTCATTAAGTAACAACTTTACTTGACTAAATTTTAATGTTCAATATTCCATTCGAATAACAAAAAAAATCAGTCCATAATCAACTCGGCATGCATATTCAAAGCAATATCCCAATTCAATGGAAGCCATTTCACTTAATTTCCTAAATGCTTACTCGTATAACTTATCAAACCTTTAAACTCTAATTCTTAACATTTACCTCCGAATAGCTCAATAACCTGCATAACTTTCTAATTCCGCAAACCGAAACTCGAATCTCCGAGCTTATCAACCAATATGATTCATATACATTTAACTCTTAAACAATCTCATAAACCTATCTCAACTCATATGCCATGATATGAAGATCAAGACAACTCTAAAACAAACTTGCTCTGATACCACCTGTAACAGCCCGCACTTCCGAGCTGCTAGCTAATCACACTTAATATTCATGATCCTCATTTATCATTAATAAACCTCAAATTACATTATCTTGTAGCGGAAACAAAACAATCTGATACGATCCTGGACCTAAGGTTTATGGCCCTTCAATACATCATTCTTTAACAGAAATCCTTCATAATAGCTACTCTGACTGGAACCTCAAAATATATTACAACCAAATATCACAAAAAAATATATTCTCAATAAAACATCTAACTATAACTTTAATCTACGACTTACTATGTAAGCATCTTCTCGTTCATTTAGCATATTCCAAGTCCTCGATACTATACCTGCAAAATATCTAACAATGAACTCTGCCCCCACCAGGACAGGTTCCAAGAACAAAATCAGCGAAACTGAGTACACACTGTCCAACCAGAAATTCACTTTAGTGGCTTACACTTAGTTTCGTAGCTTATTGATCTTCCAAAATATAACTTAATTCAAAACATCCATAAGACATGAATTCAGATAAAAAGTGAATCTTGTGTCACTCAGAATTTCCATACTCAATAGCGCCTTTGAAAAGTATATTAAAACTCAATAACAAAAGCTTAAAATTTCCATAAACGAAATATGAACTTAAAACATGTTCTCCAGCCATAGTTTTCACTCACTTTGCTAGCCATTCACGGAAAATATACCTTCTTGGTATTAAAACATATACTTCTTGAATATAATTCCTCAAATCGAAATTCAGATACAATGATTCAGAAAACATCATTAGGAGCATATCTCTTGGTATAAAATTTATTTGTAAATACAATTGCTTCGCCGGTCTGCCGCCCCGTCGACCATCACCGACCACCTGAAGCAGTCGTTGCCAGCCGTCGCTGATTCTCGTCGGCGTTTCTTCCTCCTCTTTCCTTTGCTTTGGTTTGATTACTTTTCTTCCTCCTCAAGTTTTTATTCAAAGTTTATGTTTTTAAGATTTGTTTTTAGTATGATTATGTTTAAAAGCTTTAGTTTGATGATTTATTTATGAATCTAAGTTTATATAATTTATGTATTGAAGAAATAAAAATTCAGATTTGCATATTAGGTTTGAATTGGATTTTTAATTATCAAAGCATGAATTTTTAGGGTTGTAAAGGTTGGAAGTCATAGTAGACTATTATAGTTTATGAAATTGGTTATTTTTATGATTATAACTATGTTTAAATATGTTTTAAGAGAGTTTTAATACATATTATATTACTGGAAATTTAAAGGGAGTATTGATATGGAGTTTTATGGTTTTAAAGCATGAGTTTTTGATAGTTTTTAACAACTAGTGTAGTAGTACTATACTAGGAGGTTTAATAATCAAGTTTTATGATGGGAAAGGTTTTTAAACATGTTTAAGAAGGGTTTAAAGTATTTTATTATTGCTGTAAATTCATAAAGGATTGATTGTGAATTTATATTGGTTGTTTTAGGCGGAGAATTCTCTCTAGGCGACTTTTAAGAATGTTAAAGTGGCCTCTTAATTTGTCTACACAAGTTACGTACATACCTATGTGTTGATTTGCTTACTATCTTGATTTTAAGGATGAGAATTATGTAGTATCATGTATAGGAACTATGTTGAGTTCATATATGATTTCTATTATGTTGGATTTGCATGTTTTATGCCGTTGTGTGAAACATGTTGATTATGAGATTTGTATTATGAGATTTATATTATGTTTGTACGGAAGATTGATGCAAGCATGTGGCTGGGAACTTTATTTTATTAATCCACATGGGGGAATTAATATACTTCCTCCGTTTTTTTAGTTGCAACACTTTCTAAAAGGGAAATAATTAATTAGTTGCAACACTTTCTACTTTTGCTTTTCCTTTCTCTCTATCTCTCTCCAATCACATGGGGCCCTCTCTTTTTTTCCTCTCTACATCTCTCCTACCCAAATTTTACATTGGAGTTGATGGAAAAAAAAGTGTTGCAACTAAAAAAAACGAAGGAAGTATATATATTGGTTTGGATCATGATTGATCATTTGTTCCCTTTTGAGTATTTCACTGCTTTATAAGGACCGAGGGCCTTATTTGGTAAGTTGATATTTTATACCTATGAAAGGTAGTATGGTTGTTGGCTAGGTTCAACAAATAAGGAAGTTTGGATTAAATAAAGTTGGAATTAATCTTGGGTTGTTAAGTTGTGTGATCACTTATCTAATCCTAAGATAAAATGGAAGTTATGATTGTTGAGTGATTATAATGTTTGTTTTACTTGTGTGTCATAACAAGTAATAACCGATTAATCATGTAAAGTGAAACTTGGATAGCAATAGCTTTAGACCGGTGTACGTCTGATGTGTTGGACAATTAGGACTTGGAGTACATGGTGGTAGCCCATGGCTTTTTCTGGGGCCGGATTGATCACCGTGTCCTATTTTTATTTAAAAGGTTCCTCGATATCGTAGGTCTTGGGAATACGGAGTCGCGCCTGTATTTCGTCTTCCAAAGGGAAGGCTGGTTTTAGTTAGACAACTCGATCCATTGACTATTCCATTCAAAGTAATAAGAATGTTGTTATAAATTTTAGTTCAGTAAAAGTTATCTAGAATTTATTATATTATTATTTTTTTCCTGCTTATTACTTATTAGTATCATGTTAGGATTGTTTGTTTATTTATTTAGTATGTAGTACTCAGCTTTGCTGATTACGTGCTTTTGTTTGTGTATGTTGATCATGGCTATGCCTTATTGATCCTGCGATGACCTATTTTGGTGAGCAGTCTCTAGGGATCAATAGTGCATTGTCCATCTACAGGTTTGAAGATGATGCATCATTGGATTCGGGTATTGGAGAGCTTGTGTAGTCTAATTATCATACTTTGAGTTTATACTTTTTAGAGTTGGTTTTGGTTTTAAGTTTGACTTTGACTTTGTTGGTTTGACTTTTGGAGTTGACTTTGTAGTTGACTAAGTTTTAGTTATAAAGTTTATTATTATGTTTTCCGCTGCAAAATTATGAATAAGCCGATACGTTTTCACACGGGCGATAATGCTTTGATGATTCTCTAAGTTTTATATTGAAAAGGTATTTTGGAAAATAGAGAATTGTCAGGGTGTTACAAAGTGGTATCTAGGAGCTTTAGGTTTTTATTGGCCTTTCGTGCCAACTTTAAGTTTTTAGGCGCCTAACTAGCTAGTTACTTAAAATGAATTTCTTAGAATTGAGCTCCTACTTATTCATTGTGTTCAAATTAACTTTTGAAAGTTCTTTTTCAAGATTTCAAGTATTATTTCGCTTCGAATTAATTTTTTTTAAAAGGGTCCGAATTTTTTTTAATTGTGTCCGAATTTTTTATTATTGTGTAACAAAATTTCGAACTATAATGTTTAATTTTTTTTATTTAGGTTTTTTTTCGGTTCCTTTATAAATTCAAAATTATTTATTTAAATTATTTTAATACTGTAGTTTATTTTGACTATTTTTTTATATTATGAGAGATGGGTAGTATAGGAAGGGAATATAGGATAGAAATATTATATGTCTGCATTAGATAGTTAGTTCATCATGATTATATTTTTCTTCCCTGCTAACTGTTTATGTTATTCCTATGCCTCATACTATTGTTGTTATTCTTGATTATTGTTTATTGTTGGGATTATACGTTAAGTGAGAGTACCAATTGCTTATAGAAGTTATATTTATTTGTTATAGATTTCTAGCCATGTCTGATAGAGAAGATACTAGATTAGGGAGCTACTACAACCCTATTGTGCTGAGTGATGATGAGAGTGATGGAAATTATGAGTCTGACAATGATAGCTACACTAGCCTAGAGTTCATTATGCGTAATGTATTAAGAGCAGGCATGCCTGATAGTGATGATGAGTTTCTTCATGAGTTTGATCGTGCTAGAGGACAGACCAGAAGTGATATCTACCATGCTGTTTTGAGACCCGAGAGTGATTCTGAGTCAGAAGAGGACGAGCCTCAATCTAAAAGGTTACGAAGATCTACGAGATTTAGAAGATATGTTTATTATAATACTGAGGACATTGATGAATTTGAAGATGAGATTTTTACTCCAGAAAAGTACAAGGAATTAAAAGATAAGACTGATGATGTTTCACCTTAGATTATTTACCTATTTATTTATGTTTTAAGAATAATGTTGGATAATTCGTCCAGCAATGGTTTAAATTTATTTCATAGTACCTTTATTTTATTTTAGAAAAATTATAGTATTATGGTTTAGAAAATTGTCACTAGTATCTTTTGAGAAATAAAAGTCAAATATTTAGTTATCCAAGTGAGCAAGAATTTATTTTGGCACGCGAAAGGGGATATTTTTATTTATTTGTTGATCCTCACATGTATATTCTTGATGTGAATATTTTCGTGAATGGTTATGTGATTGATGATAATTACTCTGTGATATTGTTGTAACTTCATGAGAAATTGTTTGTTGATGCGATCTTTATGGTCAAATCAAATGTTGCCTTCGTAGAGAATGGCATGTAAGTTATGTATCGAACGTAAGGTAGAGTACGTTAATTTCAGGTCGCGCACTAGAATGGCTAACAACAATAACAATTTAGCTGCTGCTATTCGCCTTTTGACGGAGAAACTGACTCAGGAGAGAGCTGAGCGTCCCGATTCTGCTGGGGACATGTTTGAGAGACTAGCCAAGGTTAAACCACCATACTTTAAGGGGCAATCTAATCTTACCTTCTTAGAGAACTGGATTAGGGAGTTTGAGAAAATCTTTGGGGCTGTGAACTGTCCTGAGAATATGAGAGTAGGTCAAGCTGTGCTGTACCTAAAAGATGATGCTGAATTGTGGTGGAGAGAAAATGGGGCTAGACTGAGTGCTGTGGATGGAATTAATTGGGATTCTTTTGTTACTGCCTTGAGAGGGAAGTTTTACCCTGCTTTTATGAGGAAACAGAAAGCCCAAGAGTTTATCAACATTAGGATGGGGAGTATGACCATCTCTGAGTACTATAGAAAATTCATAGCACTGTCGAGTTTTGCACTTGAGGTAGTAGCCACTGAGGAATTAAAGGCTCAAAGGTTTGAGCAAGGTTTGACTGAGGAAATCCAGCTGGGGTTGGGTGGTGAAATTTTTTCATCTCTAGATATTGTGTATGGAAGAGCCGCCCACATTTATGGTCTTTAGTTGAGGTGTGATAAGAAGAATGATGTAGTGAGTGAGAAAAAAAAGGATTTCAATGCTGGGAGAAATCAAGGGAATTTCAAAAAGAACAGGAATGGGAATGGGAATTTCCAAGGGAGGAATAATCAGGGCTACAACAATAAGGGCCAATATGAGAGAGTGTACCACTATAAGAAGTGCAGTAATAACCATCCTGGTAGAGACTGCAAGGGAGACTTTGTGAACTGTAAATACTGCCAGAAAAAGGGCCACAGGGAGTATGAGTGCTTTGCTAAGCAAAAGAAAGAGCGAAATGGCAATGGGAGTGGTAACCAGGTGAGGTCTGGGTTCAACCAGTCGGGAAATCAAAGTTCTAAGCATGTAGGGTCACAGAACAACCAAGGAAGCTACAGTAAGCCTGCTAATGAGGGCAACAACAACCAGAACAAGGCTCCGTGTAAACTGTTTGTGATGAGTCGCAATGAAGCTGAACGATCTGCCGACGTAGTTTCTGGTACTTTTTCTATTAACTCCGTGCTAGTTAAAGCGTTATTTGATTCGGCGGCGACTTATTCTTTTATTTTGTCATCTGTTATTAAGAGTCTGGGGTTAGTAGATTTTAAAGTGATTGATTTGCATGTTAGTATACCTACTGGGGAGACCATAAGGTGTACCAAGTTGTTTGAAGATTTGCTCTGATGATAGGAGGCTGTGTATTTCCTTCTGATTTGATAGAGTTTAATCTGGAAGACCTAGATGTAATTCTGGGAAAGGATTGGTTAGGTTTTTACAAGGCCAAGATAGATTGTGAAGTTCTAGAAAATAGTTTTGAGAAACCCTTTGGGGAAGTTGACCTCATATATACGTTTTGGGAAGCCCAAGAACTTTGGGGTTATTTCTGCGATGCAAGTGAAGAAGTTGATGAAGAAGGGGTGTGAGCTATTTTCTGTAGTGTGCAAGATGTGAGTAACGAAGTTGGGGTGAATATTGAGGATGTTCCGATCGTAAATGAGTTTATGGATGTGTTTCCGAGTGAAATTTCGGGTATGCCGCCTGCTAGAGCTGTTGAGTTCACAATTGACTTGGTTCCTGGAACTGCACCTATATCTATGGCACCCTATAGAATGGCACCTCCTGAGATGAGTGAATTGAAGACACAGTTGTAAGAGATGTTCGATAAAGGTTATATTAGGCCTAGTGCATCACCTTGGGGAGCTCTTGTGTTGTTTGTTAAGAAGAAAGATGGGAGTATGAGATTGTGTATCGATTATAGGGAATTGAACAATGTAACCATCAAGAACAAGTATCCTTTGCCTAAGATAGATGACCTATTCGATCAATTGAATGGAGCGAGCGTGTTCTCGAAGATTGATTTGCGTTCGGGGTATCACCAGTTGAGGGTAGCTGATAAGGATATACCTAAGACTGCGTTTAGGACTTGCTATGGTCATTATGAGTTTACGGTAATGCCGATTGGGTTGACCAATGCACCAACCATATTTATGGACTTAATGAATAGGATTTTCCATGAGTTCTTAGATAAGTTCATTGTTGTATTCGTTGATGATATTCTGATTTATTCGAAGAATGAAAAAGATCATGATGAACACTTAAGGATTATATTGGAGACGCTTAGGAAGAATCAATTATATGCCAAGTTCTCTAAGTGTGAGTGTCGTTTGGAGAAAGTAGCATTTTTGGGTCACTATGTGTCTAAGGAAGGAGTCTCTATAGATCCTGCTAAGATTCAAGCTGTGAGTGAGTGGCCAACTCCAAAGAATGTGTCAGATATCAGAAGTTTCCTAGGTCTAGCTGACTATTATAGAAGATTTGTGAGAGATTTCTCGAAGATAACAAGGCCAATGACAAATTTGATGAAAAAAGGAGTCAAAATTCGAGTGGAGTGAGAGGTGTGAGGAAGTTTTTCATATTTTAAAAGAGCGTTTGACCTGCGCACCTGTTTTGACCCTGCCTGATGGGAATGAGGGATTTGAGGTGTATAATGATGCTTCAAAGAATGGTTTGGGATGTGTGTTGCAGCAGAATGGGAAGGTGATCGCGTATGAGTCACGTCAGTTCAAACCTTATGAGGCTAATTACCCTACCCATGATCTAGAGTTAGCTACTATCGTAGTTGCCTTGAAAATTTGGAGACATTACCTTTATGGGGCAACCTGTAAGATCTTTACTAACCATAAAAGTTTGAAGTACATTTTCACCCAGAAAGACCTCAATATGAGGCAGAGGAGATGGTTAGAATTAGTAAAGGATTATGACCTAGACATCCAATATCATGAAGGGAAGGCGAATGTAGTTGCTGATGCGTTGAGTAGCTAGGAAATCGAGCCATAGCATACTTTCATAATGGACTCTACCAAGAACACCACCGTTAAATGGCGTTTTTGAAAGAAGGAATCGAACTCTACTAGATATGGTTCGATCCATGATGGGTCTTGCTGATCTTCCTATTTTATTCTAGAGATTTGCGCTTGAAACAACGACATTCACACTTAACAAAGCACCGTCCAAAGGAGTAGAATAGACACCATATGAAATGTGGACTGGAAACGTTCCAAAATTGTCTTTTCTAAGGATATGGGGTTGTGAAGCTTATTTAAAACGTTTACTCTCGGATAAGCTTTCACCCAAATCTAGTAAATGTCTCTTTGTGGGTTACCTAAAAGAGACTAAGGGATACTACTTCTAGAACCAAAGCGAAAACAAAGTGTTTATTGCTCGTAATGGTTTCTGAAAAAGGAGTTTATTTTCAGAAAAAACAAGTGGGAGTAATGTATATCTCGAAGAAATTCGAGATGAGCAACAAATGGATGAGGTTAATACCTTGGCAGAGGCGGCCCAACATGAAAATGCTCAGGAGGAGGTGCATTCAACTCACGTACCTCCTACCGTCCCACTTGGAGATACTCCATGCGATGTAACACCCTCAAAATCCATACAAGTCTAACTACGTTGCATCGACTTTGGGAGTGTTACCGCCGCGGTGAAACGCAAGGCTTATTAAAATCCAAAACACTAACTTACTCTTTATTATGAAAACTAAATTGCAGCGGAAATAAAATGTTAACTTAACTACAACTCGGGAATCACTACTAACCCTTTTTTATATAAAACCATTAACTAAGTAAATCATAAACAAACTCTAGAAGGTTCAACTAAAACATTTGAAAAGTTTATAACCAAAGAGTATCCCCCGTATGACCAAACTCATGCAGCAACATCAGCATACCTAATCTGCTCCCCATTGAAGTATCAATGGTTCATCACAGGTCAACAAACAAACACAAATAACAAACAATCAGCTATGCTGAGTACGTACATAATCAGTCAAAATAGTACACTAAGCATAAACAGAAGAACAATAACAATTCCTAAACATGATACTACAAAAACATTAAAATCTGTTTATACAAATTATTTGGCATCGAATGGGCACCGTCATCTTTCTAGAATCATACGGGCTACTTAATCCTTAATAGACAACTCGGTCTATTAGATGGAATGTAAATACGGTTTCGTTCCGTTCCACATCCATCACCTTAGTATGCATACCCCCAAGATCGTACGGAACCTTCCGCCTACTTGAGTTATCAAAAATTTTAAGGACACTACTATCGTCACAGTAGGCCTGCGTAGGAGTGTGGAACAAGCCCCACACTCCCCCAATTGTTCATTACTTGTAGGGAGTCCGACTACAACTTTATTGCCAACTATCCTTTTTAGTGATACTCATTCATACACATTAAGCATATGATTTTTAAAACATCATACAAAATCCTTTAGTTTAGGCAACCTCTTATAAATCCTTGCTATAATTATTAATCATATCATTCCAATCCAACATCTCATTTCATGCTTGTAATACAATAGAATTACGCATTCCAATAACAATTCATTCCATTTCACAAGTCATACCACAAGGAAATACATACAGATTTCCAGTCGGTTTCATGTTACCAAACAATCTCATCAATCATAACCATACAATTGTTCCCTATCATGATTCTAGGTTCCAATGAAAGAATTCATAACCTAAACATGATACTAACATATCTAATTGAACTAGTACGCGTACGTACCTTGTAACGGAGAATCTTCGCTGACTACTTAAAACGTTCCGCTTATGAAATTGGGACCAAATCGAATAATAAAAGTTTTTCAGTGCTAAGTCCTTCATAATATTAATAAAAATCGGATTATCTTACTATGTAAAACATTGAAGTTCGAATAATAAAAATAATCGTACTTGTTGTTTAAACTTTCTCTTCATAATTTATATTGAAACTAACATACATAGGAACTAATAATAAGATGTTTGTAAATCTGATTTTTATACTTTATTCTGTACTTTATTTATAATACAACTTAATCCAAGATACATAAGAATTACAAAAATCAAATTTTACAATGTAATTTAAAGTAGAAAAAGAAGAATTTTATTTTTTTATACCAAACCAACTCGCCGGCGACAACCACCGGCGACGCGACGAAGGATTCCGGCAGCACTACGCGTCCCAGCACCGCACGTACTCGCACAACACACACGCCGCACGTCGTACACCCGCACATACCTACGCTCGAGCTTCGCACACACTCGCTCGCCAACACCTTCGAGTCACCCACAACGCTCGCACAACACCTCGAGCCACACACCGCGCGCAAGCCTCGCACACACCCTCGACGCTAGCAGACTTCGCGTCGCACAAACTCGCTCGACCCACGAATCGACTCGTCGGTAGTAAAGCCTCGACTCGCACGACCTCGCTCGCACACTCATCGGTACACCCTCGCTCGACTCGACAGCAGCAGCGACGACTCGACAACCCTCGCTCGCCTCGTACGACACACCCTCGCACACCACACTAGCACACCGCACACACCACACGCCTCAAAGGCGGACGAAAACTCCGGGGAGGGGAGGAGTATTAGTGTGACGAGGAACAAGAAAGACAAGTGACGAGGGAGAAGAAGACAGGAGAGAAAACGGCTGATGGGGAAAAGGAGTTAGGGTTTTTTTTTTTTCTTCTCTCTTATTTATAGCATAAGAAACCTTGGTTTATTAAGATTTGTTTTCAAATCAAATTCCGATTTTTTATTTAACAAAAACCGAATTAAAATATAGTTAGGTACAAAAGTAGGTTGTATATTTAAATTATAACTGTAGGCTTACCCAAATTATATATTTTTCTTTAAATAATATAAAAAAGACTCCCACTTTATTCTTTATATTTTCTTGTTTATAAAAGAATAACTCCCAAAAATAAGGAGTATTACAGGCTTCCCCCCTTAAAAGAAGGTTTCGTCCCTTAACTTTGAGGTAGTCAGTCTTAACGACGATCTTTTGCACTTCTAAGTCCCAATATTTCACAAGCGTTTTCTAGTTTTCGCAAGTCACATAAGCAATAATACACATAAATAACATACTTAACAGACATTAGCACACTTTTGGGTGGAAGCGCGAAATTCTATCGCATTCTTCCCCCCTTAAAAGAGAAGTTACGTCCCCGTAACTCACCTACCTCTTGAAAAAGCTCAGAGTACTTCAGACGCATCGCATCTTCTGCTTCCCATGTGGCTTCTTCAGTATTCTGATTTCTCCACAACACCTTCACAATTTTGACGTCCTTATTTCTCGTACTACGCACCTTGTGGTGTAGGATCTTGATGGGTTTCTCCTCATAGGACAAGGTTTCGTCTAACTCGACGTTTTCAGGTTTTAGGGCATGCGACTCGTCAGGTACGTATTTCCGGAGCTGGGATACGTGAAATACGTTGTGGACCCTTTCTAACTCGTTTGGCAATTCTAAGCGATAAGCCACTTTGCCTACTCGTGCCAAAATCTCATATGGTCCTATGAACTTGGGACTTAATTTCCCTTTCTTCCCAAGTCGCATCACGCCTTTCATTGGGGACACCTTAAGCAGCACTTTTTCACCCTCTTCACTTCTGATCCGCATAGGACTTCTGCCTGTCCTGTGCAGCCCTAATCTTCTCTTGAATGACTCGCACTTGATCCGCAGTCTCTTGAATCATTTCAGGACCTAACACCACAGTCTCACTAATATCGTTCCAGCACAATGGACTACGACCCTTCCTCCCATACAACGCTTCAAATGGAGCCATTTTGATACTAGCATGATAACAGTTGTTGTATGAGAAATCTATGAGGTCCAAATGGTCTTCCCATGATCCCTGGTATTCTAAGGCACAAGCTCTTAACATGTCTTCCAAGGTCTGGATGGTTCTTTCTGTTTGACCGTCTGTAGCTGGGTGAAAGGTTGTACTCATCAATAGCTCACTACCAAATGCTTCCTGGACCTTTTTCTAGAAATTCGAAAGGAATCGTGAATCCCTATCAGACCCTATACTCGTGGGTACTCCATGCAATCGAATAACATGCTTAATGTATGCTTTGGCTAGGGCTTCCATACTCCACGTGTCTTTCATGGGTATGAACCTTGCAGTCTTGGTCAATCGGTCCACTATCAGCCATATTGTGTTATTGCTTCCCCGACTCCTAGGTAAGGCTACGACGAAGTCCATGGATATCGAATCCCACTTCCATGTTGGAATGTCTAGAGGTTGGATTTTGCCTTGAGGTTTCTTGTGTTCACTCTTAACCTTTTGACACGTCAGGCATTTGGAAACAAACTCGGCTACTACCCTCTTCATTCCAGGCCACCAAAACATCTTTTTGAGGTCCTTATATAACTTATCCCCCCTGGGTGGACGGAATAGTTCGTACTATGACCTTCACTCATTATCTTTTGCTTCAGCTCCTCACATTTTTGCGGTACACACCACCGACCCTTGTAGTATTTTGGTAATGACCTACCATAACTACTATATATGCTAGGTAATCACCTAATTAGTTTAGGATATTACCAAACATTTTAGGTAATCACCTAATCATTTTAGGGCATTACCTAAAATAATAATTGACTTGGGCAATAGCCTCAAATTATGTGACTTAAACATATATGATGATGGCATTATATGCTTAAGATGATGGCATTATATTAATATATAAGATATACTTATGTATTTGTTCTTTTTTTCAAATGTATATATATAAGATAAACTTATGTATTTGTTCTTTTTTAGGCATGATTGTGGAATGTACGTGATGAAGTACATCCACTGCGGTGATGTGAACGTGATCCCAACCATTTTTTACACTGTACGAAGTGTAATTGTATATATTTGACTTTGTTGCATGAAGTTATTGTATTAACTTGTGTAACTTTTTGTGCAGACGGAAGCAATGCGTTTTGAACGTTTACGCGCTTTAGCCAACATTGTGAGAAGCAAACGTAACAAAATCGATATAGGTTGATATTGTCGCGCTAAGTTTGTTTGCAATGCGGGTAAATAGATCAATGCCTTCATATTTTTAAGGCAAAGACAATTGCGGCCAACTCTAGGTCATGTGTTGGGTAATTAACCTCATATGGTTTCAGTTGACGGGATGTATAAGCTATGGCTTTCCCATTTTGCATAAGAACACAACCCAACCCATTCTTTGACGCATCACTAAAGACATCATACCCCTCATCCCCGTTAGGCAAGGCTAGAACAGGTGCTGAGGTTAGTCTCTCTTTGAGTGTTTGAAAGGCTTTATCACTGTCTTCAGTCCAATTAAACTTGCAATCTTTCTTCATTAAGCTAGTCATTGGTTTTGCTGTCTTCGAAAAGTCTTTAATAAACCTCGTATAATATCCGGCTAAACCCAAGAAACTCCTTATATCTATGACATTCTTTGGTGTTGGCCAATCACTCACAGCTTTTATCTTTGCAAGATCTACTGACACACCCTCCTTAGAGACGAAATGACCCAAAAATGATACTTTTTCTAACCAAAACTCACTCTTCGAAAACTTTGCATACAGTTGGTTCTCCCTAAGCGTGTGTAAAATAAGCCTCAAATGTCCCTCATGTTCCTCCTTGCTCCTTGAATAGATCAATATATCGTCTATGAACACGATTACGAAATTATCGAGGTAGGGTCGAAAAATCCTATTCACGAGGTCCATGAAAACAACAGGTGCATTGGTTAACCCAAAAGGCATGACGGTAAACTCATAGTGTCCATACCTAGTCCTGAAGGCAGTTTTAGGTATATCTTGATCAGCAATCCTCAACTGATGGTAGCCAGACCTTAAGTCTATTTTAGAGAACATCCCTGCACCCTGAAGTTGATCAAACAAGTCATCTATCCTAGGTAATGGATATTTGTTTTTCACAGTGATATTGTTCAACTCACGGTAGTCTATACACAACCTCAAACTACCATCCTTCTTCTTGACAAATAAGACATGGGCTCCCCATGGTGACATACTAGGTCTAATGTACCCCTTCTCTAGTAGTTCTTCCAACTGGTTCTTCAACTCGTTCATTTCTGCTGGAGCCATTCGGTATGGGGCTTTGGAGATAGGTCCAGTTCCAGGTACTAGGTCAACAATGAACTCCACATCTCTCCTTGGCGGCATACCAGGTATTTCTTCAGGAAAAACATCCTGGAATTATCTTACTATAGGCATGGCGGGCGCGGATGTGTCGTTGTGCACCGCACCCGGCCAAAGATAAAATTTCTCCTACTCTCTTTTACACTAAGCTAGTATAATGGAAGTAGGGGTCGTATCCACAGGGAAACAGGGACGAGTTTAATACTTAGCGGGATCCAAAACCTAGATTAAGCTAAGGGCCGAGAAACCTAATAACAAAGGGGGGTTTCAAGTAGATTTACAAACAAACTAAAACTAACTAGCATATAAATAAAATGAGAAATCAATATAGGAAGATCTTGAATCCGATTAACATCCACTTCAATTCATTATCGATCCTTGAACCTCCACTCTAATTATTTCCATAATTATCTATTGTCGAGAACTAATCTCGCATTCTCCTTATTCTTAGTTGAATAGCACGATCAGCGTGACTATAAAACCCTAACTAAAGGATAACCTAGTCCGATCTCGCGTCTAAGTTCAATCCAATAGCGGCCAATAAACACAGAGAACCAATAGACCTGCTAATGTCATACATGCGATAAACATTCAACAGTTGATTCAATTTCCCTAAGAAATAACCAAGACGATCTGCATCTAAGTTACTCCCTAGTTTGCTACAAATTGATAAAAGAATAAAACAATCCGATTCTATTCTTAAATCTAGCATTAGATTAATTACACAATCAAACTAGTAACGTTCCTAGCATAATTATGCAATAATCATAAATCACAAGCATAGAAATTGAACCATAATCAAGGAAAATAGATAGAGAGGAAAGATCTCACAATAACGGTTGAAGCTTCATGTTAATTTCTTCAAGAACAGTTCAAGCTACAATCCGATAGCATAAACCAAATCCCATAATTGAAATCTCTAAGAAAACTAAGAAAACTAAGAAAGATAACAAAAGTGAGGAAGGAGAATTAAGAGAGGAGTGTTGGAGACTCCCTCTTCCATTTTCAGCTCTGCTCCTTCTTTCCTTCCTTTTCCTCTTTACATTAGGTTTTAGGAGGCTTTTAAACCCCGCACAAAACGTGGCCCCAAGCCGACTTAAGCATCGCGAGTCGCGCAACTGATCGCGAGTCACGACGAGCACTCTGTCTTCCCGTGCACAAAACATGGCTGGGTAAGCGTCGCGAGTCGCGAAGAACATCGCGAGGTGCGACAAGTAGGGGTCGCGAGTCGCGACATCCCTCGCGAGTCGCGAGCTCGTTTGTCGCCGCTTGCTTCGTTGGTTAGGCTTGGCCGTGCGATGCTTGCGTGTCTTGCTTGGATGGGCGAGGCTCGGGGCGAGCTTGCGGTAATGCTTGTGTCTTGGCTTGGCGATGCATGGCTTGGGCTTGCGGTGGAGTTTGATGCTTTGCTTGGCTTGGGCGTGCGATGATTGCAATTATGCTACGATGCTACATTTCCCGAGCACTCCAAAGACAACTTCAATCACAACATCATTCAAATGCATTTCACCTTGAAAGCTCGGAATACATGACGTTAACACAAATTATCTCGCAAAGCTCCGAACTTCCGCTAAGGACTAAATAAAACACGAATGTTAACAATTACAATCAAACCCTTAGCAAAGTGCACCCAAAATAACGTAAATACAACGGATAACTTGGGCGTATCAAATACCCCCACACTTGAACTTTACTCGACCTCGAGTAAACTCAAAATGAGGATCACCCATTAAATCTTCACCCAAATTATCAACACCAACCTCTCTCTCCACCAACTACATCATCATCATCACATCTTAACGAAATACGCTCAAAACCTAAACGTAAGGGATAATGACTCCCCCACACTTAGCTTCAAGCTACTATCAGAAATACAGGCGTGACAACAATAATCACCAAACGACAACCAAAATGTGAGCTCAAGTCCTGAAGGATCTCAAAGGATTTGAACTCACTCCAACGCCACAATCAAAATGACAACTCGCCTAAAACCTCAAAAGATAAACTACTACTACTACTACAACCAACCTAGAATAGCAAGCCATGGAACAAAGACAAAAAGGGATAAATTCCATGCTTACTCCCAAAAACAATCAACCAAAAGAATGTAAAAGCCAAAACAAATCTCCGGCAAATGAGTTTTCAAAATACATAATTCTCTCTTAATCTCTCATTTTGCCTAGGAGCCCTTTCGGGTTTTCATCCTAGCTTCTCACATTTCTTTTTTCATCGCACCATCTTACCCGCTCAACTAGCTCTTTTTTGCATAGGCCGCCCTTTCGGGTTTTCGACCTATCCGAGCCCCCAATTTTTGCCCGAGTCGCCCGCCCTTGCGGGTTTTCAAGTCAGCGGGATTCACTTCATCATCATTTTTTTTAATATTTTTTTTTTCATTTTTTTCATTTTTTCAAATTGAAAGTAATAAATACAACATAGATACATGAGAATGAGAATACCCTCCCCCTACTTAAACTACACATTGTCCTCAATGTGATGACAATTAGAAGAAAAAGTAAACTGAAAATGGGGGGAGAAAATCGAAAATCGGGTAAATCGAAGATCGAATGCTCAAAACTCATGACAAACAATCCGTCAAACTCAAATTTCTAAACAACACCAACTCAAATCTCATAACTCAACTCACAACCCTCTCCCTCGAATCACTCAAACAAATGACAAATTCAAAATTTTAAATTCTTGAGATTTGCACCTAGCTTCTTAGATCGAAAAGATACAACAATCTCACCGTTCCAATTTCGCCAACTCCTAGCGGTTGAACTCTTCCCAACGGGTTTTCTTTTGTGGACTTGGGCTCAGAGTGGATTAAGATTTGTTGTGGTTCTTTTGAGTGGGTGGTTAATGAGTGAAAGAAAATTTATTGTGGTGGTGGAAATTTGATGAGAAATAAAGGAAAAGAAAGAAAATAAAAGGGGTCTCGGGTTGCCTCCCAAGAAGCGCTGTTGTTTAAAGTCGTTAGCTCGACTTAGTACCTTAGGCTCAATCATTGGATTGTGCTCCATGTGTGACAATGGTAGTTCCATGTCAATCTCCACTTCAAGTCCTGCAAAATTGATTGAGAAGAACTCTTGCAATGCATCGTTAATATCTAGCTTACTACAACATGGTTGAGCATATAACAGCAGATTATATCCAAAACCTAGCATTAAGTCAACAACAAACATCAACTAGTATTACTCCTAGTTAATCCAAGTCATGACCATTAATATCAATATTTAAAGCTAGACAATAACCAAGATATAGAGTAAATCTTACAATAAACCGTCAAAAGCTTCAATCAACCATTCCCAAGAGAGTTTAAGCAACAAGTTCCATGCTTCTTGTCCAAAATACAAAAGTGAAATACATAGAGCTCAATGGAAGATGAAAACTAGAAACTCAAACAAAAAGGGAATTCTTTATATGAGTGGCCAACCAAAAACAAAGAGCACAAGCAATACCATCCAAAAATCACGCTAAATACAAACAAGTAACACCGTTTCCCCGGCAACGGCGCCAAAATTTGGTGGGCGCGGATGTGTCATTGTGCACCGCACCCGGCCAAAGATAAAATTTCTCCTACTCTCTTTTACACTAAGCTAGTATAATGGAAGTAGGGGTCGTATCCATAGGGAAACAGGGACGAGTTTAATACTTAGCGGGATCCAAAACCTAGATTAAGCTAAGGATCGAGAAACCTAATAACAAAGGGGGGTTTCAAGTAGATTTACTAACAAACTAAAACTAACTAGCATATAAATAAAATGAGATATCAATATAGGAAGATCTTGAATCCGATTAACATCCACTTCAATTCATTATCGATCCTTGAACCTCCACTCTAATTATTTCCATAATTATCTATTGTCGAGAACTAATCTCGCATTCTCCATATTCTTAGTTGAATAGCACGATCAGCGTGACTATAAAACCCTAACTAAAGGATAACCTAGTCCGATCTGCGTCTAAGTTCAATCCAATAGCAGCAATAAACACAGAGAACCAATAGACCTGCTAATGTCATACACACGATAAACATTCAACAGTTGATTCAATTTCCCTAAGAAATAACCAAGACGATCTGCATCTAAGTTACTCCCTAGTTTGCTACAAATTGATAAAAGAATAAAACAATCCGATTCAATTCTTAAATCTAGCATTAGATTAATTACACAATCAAACTAGTAACGTTCCTAGCATAATTATGCAACAATCATAAATCACAAGCATAGAAATTGAACCATAATCAAGGAAAATAGATAGAGAGGAAAGATCTCACAATAACGGTTGAAGCTTCATGTTGATTTCTTCAAGAACAGTTCAAGCTACAATCCGATAGCATAAACCAAATCCCATAATTGAAATCTCTAAGAAAACTAAGAAAACTAAGAAAGATAACAAAAGTGAGGAAGGAGAATTAAGAGAGGAGTGTTGGAGACTCCCTCTTCCATTTTCAGCTCTGCTCCTTCTTTCCTTCCTTTTCCTCTTTACATTAGGTTTTAGGAGGCTTTTAAACCCCGCACAAAACGTGGCCCCAAGTCGACTTAAGCATCGCGAGTCGCGCAACTGATCGCGAGTCGCGACGAGCACTCTGTCTTCCCGCGCACAAAACATGGCTGGGCAAGCGTCGCGAGTCGCGAAGAACATCGCGAGGTGCGACAAGCAGGGGTCGCGAGTCGCGACATCCCTCGTGAGTCGCGACATCCCTCGCGAGTCGCGAGCCTCTTATCTTGTGCGCCGCTTATTTGGTGGTTAGGCTTGGCTGTGCGATGCTTGTGTGTGCTGCTGGATGGGCGAGGCTACTGGGCAGGCTTGCGGTAATGCTTGTGTGCTGGCTTGGCGATGCATGGCTTGGGCTTGCGGTGGAGTTTGATGCTTTGCTTGGCTTGGGCGTGCGATGATTGCAATTATGCTACGATGCTACATTTCCCGAGCACTCCAAAGACAACTTCAATCACAACATCATTCAAATGCATTTCACCTTGAAAGCTCGGAATACATGACGTTAACACAAATTATCTCGCAAAGCTCCGAACTTCCGCTAAGGGCTAAATAAAACACGAATGTTAACAATTACAATCAAACCCTTAGCAAAGTGCACCTAAAATAACGTAAATACAACGGATAACTTGGGCGTATCAAGGCACATCCTCAGGTTTCAATGGATCATCCTCAACCTTTCTCACGAAACACATAAATAGAGGCCATCCTTTGTCTATATAACTCTTACGTTACAAGGCATTGATTACTTTAATCCCTGGTTCTCGAGGTATTCTCCTATATGACACCCTTTTTCCCGAAGGATCTCTCAGTTCCACCTTCTGTGAATCACAATCTATCTTAGCCTTGTACTTCCCAAGCCAATCCATTCCCAAAATGACGTCTAGGTTCGATAAGTTAAACTCTATTAGATCGGAAGGAAAGAAGCCCTCCCCTATTTTCAGTGAGACATTTAGGAATTTCTTAGAGCAATTAACAGTATCCCCAGACGGAATAACTATAGGCATAGAAATTGACTCGGACTCAACCAGTGTTAGAGTTCTAACAGTTGTATGGACAATAAAAGACAAAGATGCTCCAGAATCGAACAATACTTTAACAGGAATTAAGTTGATAGAGAAAATACCAGTGACAACATCTCTATGAGCTTCCTCTTCGCTAGTTGTCATCATATACAACTTCCCTTTGCCCTTATTATCATTGTTGTTGGTCACATGGTTCCCAGTTGGTGCCTGATTATTTGCATTGGTTGGTGGTTTGGAGTAATTGGAGTTCCCTGACCCATTGTATGCATTTTCACCATTCCCATTCCCATTCCCATTCATAGGCTTGTCTCCATAGTTCCCTTTCTTCTGACCGTTGGGGTTAACCCTATTCTTTGAGTAGCACTCATACGCTCTATGCCCCATTTTCCCACATTCACGACACTCCACCTTATTACCCTCGCAATCCCTCCCAGGACGGTTGTTTGGGCACTTCTTACACCTATACACACGCTCAGGTTTGCGGTTGTTGGTGTTATTGTTGCGGTTATTGTGGTGATTGTTGTTGTTGTTGGGTCCCTTACCAAAATTTCTTTGGGAGGTTTGATTATTCTGGTTCCCATGGTGTTTCTTTTCAAATCTCTGAACCTTGGGGTTTGGATTCTCCTTTCGCTTCTCACCTTGTTTACCTCCTTCCTCTCGTTTCCTTATTGCATATAAGTGGGCAGCTTTGCCAAAAACATGGTCCAACGAGGTGAAAGTATCTCCCCCCAGTCTCCCTTGCAGGTCAAGGGTGAGCCCTAACTCAAAGCGTGAGGCCTTAGCTTCCTCAGTAGGGGCAATTTCAGGAGCAAATCTCATCAGCTCAATGAATTTGCGGTAATATTCCTCAACAGACAGGTTCCCTTGTTCTAGCATCATAAACTGTTGGGCTTTCTGCTTTTTGAGGTATGGTGGGTAATACTTATCCCTCAGGACTTTCTTGAAGGTTTCCCACTCAAAGTTAGGTTGTTTGAGGAGGTTGTACTTAGCTTGAGTCCACCAAAAGTGGGCATCCCCTGTAGGTAATAGCTTGCTAAGGGTACAGTCTTGTCATCTGGACAGGTGAGGGTAAAGAAAAGCTTATCAAACTCCCCAACCCCGGTTTTCCAATTCTTCGGCCCCCTTTCCTATTCGATCTTGGTGGGTTCCTACGGGCAACCTTTTCAGACAAATCCCCATCCCGGTTATGCCCTTGGGCTAGGTTAGCTGTGATCTGCACTAAGTCACGAATCGATTGTTCGACATTCAGGGAGGTATCAGACGTGCCCCCCTGACGGACCATTCTGCGCTGAAAAATGACACAATGGTTGTCTCAATGACATACACATAGTCGTTTATTCACTTAACTATTACACATTTGCACGTTCATACAACACGTTTTATTGCGAACAATCATTGAGTCACTATTGACTTGCAATATAAACATCTCAAATAAGACATTACATCAAATAATAAAAGAATGAGAATATTGTATTATTATTGAAAAGGGGAAAATTTATTGCTTCCAAGGAAAACATAATATGAATAAATAAAGGAATAAAGAATGCTAATTTGCTACTTGGCATGCAAGCCTTATTAAAACTGAAATAAACAAATCAAATAATATTCTAATCCTAATTATATTTTTAAAAGAAACTAGGGACAATAATGGTGAGTTTCGTCATCTGAGTTAGGATTTTCTATTCCTTCTTCCATGTCAGCTTCGTCCTTAAAAGGCTCGTTATCCTCTATAGGTTCATCATCCTCCAGGGGTTCTTCCTCTTCTTCCATGGGCTCTTCTTCTTCTTCTTCTATGGGCTCTTCTTCTTCTTCTTGGTCGTTTTCCTCAATCGGATCTCCTTCAACAGGCTCATTTTCATTAGGATCTCCCTCTTCCTCATTTTCTATGTCAAGTATAGGTGCAACATGATTTTCCTCAATCACTGTGATAATTGTCCTATTATTCCCTTCATCATTGAAAATGTAGGTAATAGTTCTAAGGTTTGACGCTATATGGTAGTCCTTGGGTATGAACTCATCCTCAAAAGTTTGGTACCTAGCTCTTTGTGCAGCTCTAGGTGACGTTTGTGGCTCAGTTTTAACTCTAGGTTTCCCAGAATTCACATCTACAGCCTTAGTTCCTGAGCTTTCCCCCACATGATAGGTTCCTCTAACTGCAGGTGATGAGGTAGAGGGCTCCCAACTTCTTTTCTCACGAATTCTCCACTCATTTTCACAATACTTAAGATCAGTGACGAAATGCCCTACAGTAGGAAGGTATTGGTTCCAGTAAGTGTGTTTGGCTCTGTTAAAACCTCCATTTTCTGACCATATATCCCCATATCTACGGTGTACGAAAAGGTAGGGTTCCTCCCTACGGACATACTGCATCATAAAGTATATTTTCTCCATTTCAGTCCTAAGTCTAGTATCTCCCTGTAAGGTCCTATATTCCATAACAACTTTCATCTTATAGGCCCAAATGTCCCAATCTTCCGCTATTCGGTGTCTCATCATATACTCCTTAGAACCTATGTCGTAAACCATCTGCGAATTAAAAGAAAGAAAATAGTCTAAGTTTTTGTGAAGTAAAGGTCTTCAAGTATACATTATATATTAACATCTATAAGAGGTAAAACGATTATTTTCAATTTTAGAACTCCTGAAAGAGGTTTAAAATATTTACTACAATTAGGTGGTTCTTTCCTAAAATATTCGAAATAAGGTTTGAGTTCAATACCTTTTTGAAACATTTTTGGAATATTATACTACTTCGAAATTTTAGGAAATAAAATATTTCAATATCTAACTTAGTGCTTCTATAAATTATCACTATATATGCACATATCCTTGTACATCCTCCTAATCTATTCATACTTCGAAGATTTCAAAGAACCTTTCACAAATTCAATCAAGCAACCAACACAACATTTCATATAATCAGAACATCTGATTCATTCCACGGTATTTGCATACTTCCTATAAACATATCAGACAAGGCAAGAAAGGCATTACAAATAAAATCATTCCTATGATTTAATGCACGCAAAAGTAATCTATATGCTCTTATCCCATACTACCCATTTTTTAAAAAAAATCTTTTGAAAAATCTTTGAAAATAGGAACTTTTAGCTCTGATACTAGTTTTGTAACACCCTCAAAATCCATACAAGTCTAACTACGTTGCATCGACTTTGGGAGTGTTACCGCCGCGGTGAAACGCAAGGCTTATTAAAATCCAAAACACTAACTTACTCTTTATTATGAAAACTAAATTGCAGCGGAAATAAAATGTTAACTTAACTACAACTCGGGAATCACTATTGACCCTTTTTTATATAAAACCATTAACTAAGTAAATCATAAACAAACTCTATAAGGTTAAACTAAAACATTTGAAAAGTTTATAACCAAAGAGTATCCCTCGTATGACCAAACTCATGCAGCAACATCAGCATACCTAATCTGCTCCCCATTGAAGTATCAATGGTTCATCACAGGTCAATAAACAAACACAAATAACAAACAATCAGCTATGCTGAGTACGTACATAATCAGTCAAAATAGTACACTAAGCATAAACAGAAGAACAATAACAATTCCTAAACATGATACTACAAAAACATTAAAATCTGTTTATACAAATTATTTGGCATCGAATGGGCACCGTCATCTTTCTAGAATCATACGGGCTACTTAATCCTTAATAGACAACTCGGTCTATTAGATGGAATGTAAATACGATTTCGTTCCGTTCCACATCCATCACCTTAGTATGCATACCCCCAAGATCGTACGGAACCTTCCGCCTACTTGAGTTATCAAAAATTTTAAGGACACTACTATCGTCACAGTAGACCTGCGTAGGTGTGTAGAACAAGCCCGACACTCCCCCCATTGTTCATTACTTGTAGGGAGTCCGACTACAAGTTTATTGCCAACTATCCTTTTTAGTGATACTCATTCATACACATTAAGCATATGATTTTTATAACATCATACAAAATCTTTTAATTTAGGCAACCTCTTATAAATCCTTGCTATAATTATTAATCATATCATTCCAATCCAACATCTCATTTCATGCTTGTGATACAATAGAATTACGCATTCCAATAACAATTCATTCCATTTCACAAGTCATACCACATGGAAATACATACAGATTTCCAGTCGATTTCATGTTACCAAACAATCTCATCAATCATAACCATACAATTGTTCCCAATCATGATTATAGGTTCCAATGAAAGAATTCATAACCTAAACATGATACTAACATATCTAATTGAACTAGTACGCATACGTACCTTGTAACGGAGAATCTTCGCTGACTACTTAAAACGTTCCGCTTATGAAATTGAGACCTAATCGAATAATAAAAGTATTTCAGTGCTAAGTCCTTGATAATATTAATAAAAATCGGATTATCTAACTATGTAAAACATTGAAGTTCGAATAATAAAAATAATCGTACTTGTTGTTTAAACTTTCTCTTCATAATCTATATTGAAACTAACATACATAGGAACTAATAATAAGATGTTTGTAAATCTGATTTTTATACTTTATTCTATACTTTATTTATAATACAACTTAATCCAAGATACATAAGAATTACAAAAATCAAATTTTACAATGTAATTTAAAGTAGAAAAAGAAGAATTTTATTTTTTTATATCAAACCAACTCGCCGGCGACAACCACCGGCGACGCGACGAAGGATTCCAGCAGCACTACGCGTCCCAGCACCGCACGTACTCGCACAGCACACACGCCGCACGTCGTACACCCACACACACCCACGCTCGAGCCTCGCACACACTTGCTCGCCAACACCTTCGAGCCACCCACAGCGCTCGCACAATACCTTCAGCCACACACCGCGCGCAAGCCTCGCACACACCCTCGACGCTAGCACACTTCGCGTCGCACAAACTTGCTCGACCCACGAATCGACTCGTAGGCAGTAAAGCCTCGACTCGCATGACCTCGCTCGCACACTTGTCGGCACACCCTCGCTCGACTCGACAGCAGCAGCGACTACTCGACAACCCTCGCTCGCCTCGCACGACACACCCTCACACACCACACTAGCACACCGCACACACCACACGCCTCAAAGGCCGACGAAAACTCAGGGGAGGGGAGGAGTATTAGTGTGACGAGGAAGAAGAAAGACAAGTGACGAGGGAGAAGAAGAGAGGAGAGAGAAAATCTTTGAGGGAGGAGGAGAGAAAACGGCTGATGGGGAAAAGGAGTTAGGGTTTATTTTTTTTTTTTTAATTTTTTTTTTCTTCTCTCTTATTTATAGCATAAGAAACCTTGGTTTATTAGGATTTGTTTCCAAATCAAATTTCGATTTATTATTTAACAAAAACCGAATTAAAATATAGTTAGGTACAAAAGTAGGTTGTATATTTAAATTATAACCGTAGACTTACCCAAATTATATATTTTTCTGTAAATAATATAAAAAAGACTCCCACTTTATTCTTTATATTTTCTTGTTTATAAAAGAATAACTCCCAAAAATACGGAGTATTACATGCAGCATCATTAGCACACCTAATCTGCTCCCCATTGAAATATCAATGGTTCATCACAGGTCCATAAGCAAACACAAATAACATACAATCAGCTATGTTGAGTACGTACTTAAACAGTTAAATAATATACTAAGCATAATCAAAATAATAAGAATCATCCCTAGACATGATACTACGAGAGAATTACATTTCATTACTTTTATAATATAGTTGGCAACGAACGGGCACCATCATCTTTCTAGAATCATACGGGATACTTAATCCTTAATAGACAACTTGGTCTATTAGATGGAATATAAATGTGGTTTCGTTCCGCTTCACACCCATCACCTTAGTATGCATACCCCCAAGATCGTACGGAACCTTCCGCCTACTTGAGTTATCAAAATTTATATGGACACTACTGTCGTCACAGTAGGCCTGCGTAGGAGTGTAGAACAAGTCACACACTCCCCCCATTGTTCACTAAGTAATAGATAACTGTCAATAATGGAAAATGTTGCAGAAGTACAAAACAATTCACTCGGAAGTTTTACTATATTTATTCATGTCTGAGGGTATTGCCGTATTGGGCGGAGATGTCTAATACCTTTTATCAGTTGTTTGTTCTTCAGCTTGTACGTACTCACGAATGTGTAAATAGATAGTTTCCAAAATTAAGCAATCTAACTTAAACCTTCATGCTTTTGTTTGAAATGTGAGTATATTGATGCATGTTAGAGGGGATAGTCATCGACATTTATAGACTTTTGGTCCTAACCTTCCTAGAGGGAATCAAGTAGAATTCTACTTCACATCAGGAGAAAATTAGGTACTTCATTGGTATCAGTGATTAACTTGTTAATTGCTTTAATCAAAAAATGGAACTGGTCCTGCGTCGAATGCAATCAAGGATTTTTCTAAATTATGAGAGGAATACTTTAAGTATTGTCTCAGATATATATATGCACTGTTCATGGAAGAGACTCCACAAAAAAGGACAATACATCATACATGTATACGAAATACAACCAACATCTCTTCACCCAAAAAGGATAGGAGTTAGCTCAAGTGGTAGGAAGACGCCCCTCGGCGCCTTGAGGTCGGAGGTTCGATCCTTACCCCCAAGGCGTTATCTTTGCAGATTTCACTAGCATGCTAGGCATGCCTTACCAGCCAATGTGTTGGTGTTTCCTACAAGCTAGTAGTCTGGTAGGGGTTAGCCCTTGGGCTGACTTAATTTCCTAATAAAAAAAAAAAATCTCTTCACCCAAAAAAAAAAATACAACCAACATCTAAGTACAACTTTTTCTAAATTTCTACTGACTTACCGCTTACCGAAAGGGCATTACTATTTACCGCCCGTATTTACTAAAAATCGTCCGTATTTTTTTCAAGATTTTCCTAAACTACCCCTATGTATACTTTCACTCACTCTCACTCCTCACTCACTCTCACTCCTCACTCACTCTCTCACCTCACCCCAACCACCACCCACCCACCAAAGCAACCACCACCACCACCAACACCGCAACCACCACCACCACCACCACCACCACGGCGTCAACCACCGCAACCACCACCACCACTCTCACCGAAAATCTTGTTACCATGGATATTTTCAAAAAAAAATTTTTTTTTTTTTTTTGCATAGTAACAGAATTTTCATCCGTTACCACCATGGTGGTAACGAAATTTTCATCCGTTACCATGTTTTTTTTTGGGAAAAAAAAATTTTTGTTACTTTTTTTGGAAAAACCCATGGTAACGGATGAAAATTCCGTTACCTCCATGGAGGTAACGGAATTTTCATCCGTTACCACCATGGAGGTAACGGAATTTTCATCCGTTACCGTGCACTTCGGTGGCGGAATTTTTTTTTGAAACTAACCACATTCCGTTCCTGGCCCGGTTGACGATTCTTCGTGGTGCTCGGTGGTGGCGGTGGTCCGCGATGGTGGTAGCCATGTGGTGGTGGTGGTGGTCAGGTGGTGGTGGTTGTGGTGGTGGTGGTCATGTGGTGGTGGTGGTGGTGGTGGTGGTGGTCGGTGGTGGTGGTGGTGGTGGTGGTCGGGTGGTGGTGGTGGTGGTCGGGTGGTGGTGGTGGTGATGGTCGGGTGGTGGTGGTGGTGGTCGGGTGGTGGTGGTGGTCGGGTGGTGGTAGTGTGAGAGGTGAGAGTAGAAGAGTGAGTTAAAAAGGGAGGGGTATGGTGGGAATTTTAAGGAAAAAATACGGGCGATTTTTAGTAAATACGGACGGTAAATAGCGATTGGGTACCGGCGAAAACATTCTCCCTTGACCCTTGAAAACACGACAGTAATAAAAATGCAAGAAAGAAAATTGTTGTACACCTTGAAAATATGATAGTCAAAATAAAGGACTACAATGATAATGATTTGACATAAGGAAAATGTATGGAAACTATCTAAGAGAATATGCAATATTTTGAAACAATCACCCATTATATGATTTTTTAAACAGCTTTTTGTTTTTATATATGTGCTTTTGTAATAAGTTTCTAAAGTTACTCAATAACAGAATTCATAGCTAGTGAGGTAATGAGTTTAACAAAAGTAAGTTGTTAGTGTACATGTAGCCTCTTGTATATATTAAACTAGTCTAACCAATTGCTAAATGCCTACGGAATGTTCAATAGCTCGTCTTTCATGTTATATGTCGCACACTCAAATGATGATATACAAATATGAGTAATCTTATTTGACAACTATGTTAGTTACTTGCGTTGTCAAGTAACCCACTATATGCATTACTAGTGATCCCATTATATCTTTAGTGATTCTTTACAGTAATTGCATATGCATTATCAATATCACCGGTTATGCTAATATGACCTATATTGCACCATTGATGGATGTTGTGGCGTATCGCATATAAGAATTTGTACAGACCATAAGGGATTTTCCCAATATAACCAATCAAGGTATGCATCATATATATGAGTTTAATAGTTTGATTGAATTAGTTTAAACTCATATATTAGAATAAGAATTTAGTGGCGTACAAATGGTACTCCCTCCTGTCTCAAAAAGATGATCCCGTTGCAATCTTGAAATTATTCATAAATAAAGAGATTATTCTAAATTCTTTCCAATATATAAGAAAATAAATAGTCATGTGAGGTCTTGTTTGATTCTTTTCAATGAATACATTATGAAAATTAAACTTTTATAATTTTTACTAATGTATAATTAATTATAATATTAATGATACAAACATGCATTGACAATGTGAAAAAGAAAAATAAGAACGTACATCTTTTTGGAATAGATGGAGGTTGGACAGAAGGATTTGACTCCTTTTCAATGGACATGGTGCATCGTATCACCCATGAGTCAAGGTATAGCAAATTCCTAAGGGTCTAAGGCCCGGTTCTTGTGGACTTATTTTCAGTTCAGTTCAGTTAATTCAAGTTCAGTTTAGTTAAGTTCAGTTTCTCTCTGCAATTCAGTTTCTCTCAGTTCAATTTAGTTCAGTTTTCCTCAGTTCAGTTCAGTTCAGTTTCTCTCAATCCAAAAGAACGGGGACTAAGTGTATTAGCCAACCATTCTAAAATTTAATTACTTTAACTAAACTCAACTTATATTTTTTTTAGGGGTACTGAACTTTTTTAATTACTTTGTCTTTGTTTTTGCAATCAACTTATATATTGAACATATAAAAGCAATTGCTTCTAGAGAGCTTACATGGCCTTTAGTAGCTAATTTCATGGTCGACTAGATTTTCGCATCCTATGAACTCCCAAGATAAGGACTCGAAATTATTGTATGTCTAGAGAGGGACATAAAGTAATTAATTAACAGTGCACCATCACTACTTACATAGATTAATGTCACTTCATGGAGTATTCATATGATCGGCGCGTTTATCATTTAGTCCCATTAGAAGTAGTATTAATTAATGAAGACTTTGGACATATCTATAGATATGGTTGAGTAATGTGGATTACTAATAAGGCATTAAAATCTTGTCTTAAAATCATATAGATTCCACTTGCTTTTTCCTTTCTTTGTCTTATTGGGTTTATGTCTAATTATGGGAAAAGAAAACATATTGCGCGCATTTAAACGAAAGAATTAGCGAGGATGCATGTTTGGTTGGCGGTGTAGCTAGCAATAGCAATATAGCATGCTGTCTAAATTTGGTTGCAAAAAATTGGAATGAATACGTTGTCCTTTACTGTACTGAACTTAGTGCATAATGGTGTAGACTGTAGACCACATCTTTGAAAGAGCTAACAATGGACCCAATTCTTCTTGTAAAAGCTGCTAAATTAAAGGTCCATTATTCCAACTTATTGCATTGTACTTGGGGGCACATATGCATGCCTGACAAAAGAGCGAGCTTTGGTTTTGAATGTAGAGCTGAAGTTTCTTCATGCTGTCTACTGTTTTGAGAATCAATTCAGTGATGTTTATTTGTGTACAGTAAATAGTAACTTTCACTTACATATACTTCTATACATGAACAAAGAAAGAAAAGTACAACTACATTATTGCTTATGGTGCAAACAACTACATGTAGTATAATCTCTGTCTTGCACAAAAGTTGCAATATTTGTATTTTTGTAATGTTTTAAGAAACAAATTCTTTTTTTTAGGCGAATTTTAAGGCACAACTTTGAACATTGATATTTTCAAGTATAAAAAATTGGTAAAGAAGTAATATTTAGAAAATACACATGATTGAGAAAAACGTAACACGATCATCGCTTGTATTTGTTTCCATTCCCTAATACCTTCATCTAGGTTATTTCTCACATGCATGATGCATTCTCATATCATGTACCTCCTTCATTTGATGGAATAAAAAAATAGGCTAAAGAAAAAATAATAAAATAAAGAAGATTGTACGGCTTCGGTAGAATCTCCCGCTTTAGATAGGTTTCGTATTAATGCATGCACCCATTGCCATACTTCGTGCTGTAGGAGCTATGCCCTTTTGTTCGTTTAGCTCCCTATTAAACCCCTTGTTTGTTGTGCACATGTGAGTTGTCCCACATTGAAGAAAGATGAGAGAAAGTACCACATTATAAACGAAAGGAGTAGTTACTCCTAGTACTATAGCCAATTAGTTTTAGTACAGAACCTCCTTTGGACTTGTAAGGGGATCAAACTCTCCTCCTTCTCCTCATATGTGCAACTATTACTCCCTACGTACCACATTAGTCTTACACTTTACATTTTTATTTGTCCCATAATACTATTTTACACTTTTATTTTTGGATATGACCCACCATTGATTAATCTTTCCACTTTTCAAACATGAAACATTGCTCTATCTTTTCTAAATAAAATAATATTCCACTAACTCTTATCACATCTTTGTATGCGTATTTTCGATCCCCATCCCTCTAATGGAGATAAATTCTGCAGAGATTTATGCAATATTCAGGGCTCTAACAATCTCACTCTCTTGTGATTGTATCAATAAAGCCAATCTAATCCTTGAGTCGGATTCGACAAATGCAGTAAGATGGTGCAATGATGATAATGGTGGACCTTGGAATATGAACTTCATCCTGAACTTCATTCAAAATATCAGAATATCTTCTTCCACCATCTCCATAGTTCACAAAGATAGAGAGTCAAACATGGTGGCGGATTCACTAGCCAAACACGGTCTTAGAAGGGATGCTGAATTTTTGCTTGGTGTTAGTTCCTTTCAATGCTGATACCAAGTTTTAGAATCCTCAATGATATCTCTTTTTTTTTTTTTTTGATAATTTGTCATTTCATTTCATGAAGTCAATAGAGTACAGTCAACATGCTTTGCACACTTGGGCCAGGAATGAAGGCCAAATTGAGCCAAAACCAATCGAAAAGAAAATTAGCTAACTAGCAAACTAGCAGGGTGGAATAACACATATGGTAGGCTCAAAGCCAGGCCACAAAATCTGAGCATCTGTGAAGGCCTTGTCTAGTGAAGGCATCTGCAACAAAGTTGGAGTTTCGAGTCTTGTGATGAATAGAGAGTTGAAGGCCCCTTCGATGAGTCGATCTAATGAAATTGAGGATGAATGAGAGGTGCCATGGACCGGAGCTTGATGAATTGCACCGTAGAACCGCATTTTTTGAGTCGGACTCTATTTTAATGGGATGGGTTTTGAAGGAGGGATTATTGAGAGAGATTTAGATGACCCTATGGATTGCTAATACTTCAGCTACATTTATTTCCATTGGGGGGATTGGACATGAGAAAATGCAAACGAAATTCCCATTTTCATTGCGAAGCACACCTCCTATGGCGGATCGAGATAGAAGAGGGTTGAAGGATGCGTCGACATTTCTTTGTGTTAATTCTACCCAAGAAAGCCAACCAAGCGAATAATTCCACTCTGTGAGGTACCAAATTTTTCCACAGTTTCTTGGCAGCTTCCAATAAGATCGAAGAGGAGGATTTTGAGAGTTCTTGGTAAAAGGAGTTCACTGTGAAGGCACCATTTTTACAGGGGCCTATATTAAACGGTCTTGTTTCCCAGGGTCAATGTGGACCAGGCGAAGGAGATTTTCAAGCCCAGTGCACTCTTCGATATCATGAACTCTCAAAATCTTGGTCCATGTCAAGGACCATTCCCAATTTTCTCCATTCCATGAGCCCATTGATTCCATAGTTGCAAGAGGGGATGTAGTGATGGAAAATAACCTGGGAAAATCAAATTTCAGAGGTTTGTTAGCAATCCATACATCAAGCCAAAATAACGAGGTGGAGCCATTGCCAATATACTTCCTGACGGAAGATATTGCTAAGTTTCTTGCTTCCTGATTTCGGAAGATTGAATTACAAATGTTCCTCCATGGCCCTCCACTCTTAAGAAACCCGAAATCTGAGACAGTGAGAGAGGAAGGGTATTTGTATTTGGATTGGATGATTTGACGCCAAAGGGCATCGGGTTCACTCAAATAACGCCAAAGCCACTTAAATAAGTGCCCCAGATTTCTCTTGAGAAGATTGCTTACATTTAGCCCTCCAAGAGATTTTAGTAGGAGGATGAAATCCCATTTGATCAGTAGGAAGGCTTTTTTCTCCGAATTACCAGCCCATAGGAAGTTTCTTTGGGTTCTAGTGATCTTGTCAATGACACCAATGGGAATGGGGAAGATGGACATGAAATATAGAGGGAGGATTTGATGAGGGTAAGTCTCCCACCAATTGATAAGAGTTTGGATTTCCAGGTTGCAAGTTTGGATTGAAAGCGGGAAATTATGGGATCCCACAATGAGAGGCGATAAGGACATCCACCGATGGGGATTCCTAAATATGAGAAGGGAAACTGACCAACTTTGCAGTGAGTTTGCCGTGCAGCCGATACTAGCCAATCATGACTCACATTAATTCCATAGAGTGTGCTTTTATGGAAATTTACTTTAAGGCCCGAGGCTAGGTTAAAAAGGATGAGGGTGTTGCGAATGTTTGTGAGGGATTGAGGGGACGGGTAGCTGAAGATAATTGTATCTTCTGCATATTGGAGGTGGGTGACGGGTGGGCTATTTTTTGATGGTGAGATTCCTTCCCAAAAGCCCATTGAAGTCGCTTTTTTTATGAGGAGGTTTAGTGCTTCCACAACAAGCACAAAGAGGAAAGGAGATAGGGGATCTCCTTGTCGGAGACCCCTATGAAGTTTGAAGGGTTTGGATGGTGAGCCATTTATGAGGATGGAAGCAGCGGTCGACGACACACACGATGAAATCCAGGAGCCCTACCGTTCAGGAAAGCCCATTTGTGAGAGAATCCAATCTAGGAACTGCCAAGATATACTATCAAAGGCTTTGTGGAAGTCGACTTTTAGCATAATGGCACTTCTTTTACTTTTTTTGCAAGTATCCAGAATTTCACCGGCGATGAGGGCGTCGTCAAGGATCTGTCGACCTTCAATGAAGGTCGTTTGGAAGGGGCCAATCAAATCATTCATGAGGGACTTCAATCTGTTAACAAGTATTTTCGTTATGATTTTATAAATACTACCCACCATGATTATAGGTCGGTAGTCTTTAAAGCCATTTGGGTTCTCAATTTTGGCTATGAGAACTATGAAGGCAACATTACTGCCTTTTGGAAGTGATCCAGTGCTCCAAAAGTCATCAATAAAAGCATATACATCGTTCTTGATTATCTCCTATGAGGCTTTAATGAACTTAAAATTAAATCCATCCGGGCCAGGACTTTTTGATGGGTTGCACGAGCCAACTGCAATGTCTATTTCTTCATGGGAGAAAGGGGTTATAAGGGATGAGGCTTGATCAGTTTTGAGTTGGTTGAAGCCCAAATTTTCAAAGGTTGGACGGTTTCGGAAATCTTCTTGAAACAGGTTTGGGAAGAAGCTCACCGCTTCCTTTTTTATGTCATCAGGTTTTGTGATTTTGGTGTTGTGGGAGTCAATGGACAAGATGTTGTTCTTTCTTCTACGCATTGAAGCATAAGTGTGGAAAAACCTAGTGTTTTTGTCACCATGTTTGAGCCACTGGATGCGTGAATTTTGAGCCCTGAATATTTATTTTCTTCTAAGCCAATCCCAAAGCTCGCATTGTGCATCTTTTTTGGATTGAATTTCCTCCTTAGATAAATGGCGATCATTTGCAATATCATCAAATTCCTGGATTTCAGATTATAATCTTGGAATATTATCATCAAAGTTCCCGAATTCTTTCATATTCCAGGATTTCAGATCTTGTTTTACCACTTGGAGTTTCACCATGAGGGGTATTTTATGGTCTTTGTTCCAAGCCTTCTCAATAACATTCAAACAACCTTTATGGGAGAGCCACATATCGTGGAACCGAAAAGGCCTAGGGCCCCAATTCAAGTCTTGGGAGTGAGCCAGAAGTGGTAGATGCTCAGAGATGCTTCGTTTGAACAACGAAACTTGAAGTGATGGGAAGATGTCAATCCATTCAGGGTGGATCAGGAGCCTATCTAATTTGCTTTTGGATGCAGCTCGAAACCATGTGAACCATCCGTTGGATGCTTTTATTTCAGTAAGTTGAAGCTCTTGTTTGAAGTTATGGAAATCTTCGGATCCAACAGGATCAATGAGTTGGCTTCCTCTCTCTTCACTGGTCAAAACTTCATTGAAATCGCCCAATATAAGGGCTGGGAGTTGGTGCAATTTGCAGAAGGAAGCGATTTCAATCCATACATCAACCCTAAAGTTGGAACAACATGAATTGTAAATGTTTATCAGGAGACATCTAAAATTCCGGCCCATCAAGGTTCCTTTTATTCCAATCCAGTTTCTTTCAATTTTTGATGATTCCATGTGAAAGTGGTTGGTCCTCCAAAAGGTTAGGAGACCACCTGACAAACCAATTGCGGGGCTAACACACCACTCCGAATTTTCTGGGCTCCAAAAGGTTCGAATTATTTTTGGTGAGAGGGTTTCCAGCTTTGATTCCTGAATAAAAAGGAACCATGGGTCATGAGATGATATATATTTTCGAAGAACATTTCTTTTGGCTTTGGCACATAAACCTCGAACGTTCCAGGAGAGGACTATCATTAAATGGGGATTTATTGATGGAAGGTGGTATGGAAGGCTCATTGGGTCTCAGCTCAATCCTGAATTTGGCGAGAGATGATATTCGAAATTTTGTCATGAAGGACGAGAGGCGGCCCGAGAAAAGACAGGCCCAATTGGAGGCCAAGATCCATAATTTCTGAAGCAATGGAGGGGATACGAGTGTTTAAAGATGAGGGAGGATTTGGGTTTTGGTTTAGGTTTTGGTTAATGGAGAGGTTATGGTGAGATGAGGTGGAAAGGGGGGGTTTACTTTTTTGTTTCATTTTTTGCAATTTTTTTAGCCTTTTCCTTTCATGATGGGCCTTTAAAGGGAAGGGGATGAAATTCTCATAGCCGGGCAGAATGGAAGTCCCAGAGAGGGATGTAGAGGAGGTGTAAGAGGTCGAGCTTTTTGATCTGTCCAGAGGATTGAAACTATTGAAAGTTGATATTGGACGACCCAATTAGATAGGCCCAGGTGAGTTTCTTTTAAATGAGGGGGATTTTTGTGGACGTCTAGGTTTAGATATTGGTGTGGACTGATTTGAATTGAGTTTTTTTGTTGGGGGGGGATTTATTACTCAAAGAGTGGGCGGGAGTTTCTAGGGAGTTGTCAGGAATTATTGGCTTAGGAAGGAGAGAGGAGTTAATGCTGTCATTGGAGATAGTGGGTGGATGTGAAAGGTTTTTGTTTCTTTGGAGGTGCTGGCTTGCATCATTGTTTTGGGGACTCAACAACCAATCATTAATTGTATTTTTTGGTTGGGGAGAATCGTTTGATATTCCAACGTCCAAGTCATGTGCTTCTGATTGGATTTTGTCAGACTGGAAAAGGTCCTCATCATGGGATGAGTTTGGATCTTCATCATCCAGGGTATTCTTTATTGGAGAATGATTGGGTTTTGGTTGAGGATTGATTAGGACTGGATTTTGCAGGGTGATTAATTCCTCAAGCACAGATATTTTGTGTTTCTTGTCTTCCAAGCTCAGAAGAATTGGATTGTTGATTCTGAAAAGACAGTCTGTAAGAATCATAATTCTGGCATGGTCGAATCTTGAGTACTCCACTGATAGGACTTTGCCATATATACATCCTATATTGAAGAAAGTTTCATAACTCCAAGCAGACAAGGGGACCCCATAGACATATTACCATATTTCACGCTATATAGACGCTGAGGAGGTATTTACGTCTCTTACATCCTGGAACCAAGTGAGTAACCAATCACTTTTCAGCATGGCATCCTTATCTTCAGTAGTTTCAAATGTGATGAGGTACGGTGGAGCATACCACCCATGGGACTGATTTTTAAACATGTAACCCCATCAGCAAGGATGTGGTCGAGGATTCTCTCAGATGATAAAGAAGAAGAAGCTACTCCAATGGCACTTCTTTGGAAAAATTCGGCTTTATCACTTGATTGGGTCCCTTTTAGAATTGGTAGATGATCACCATCAAATTCTTCCTGTGTGATGCTTTCCCTTATTGAAAATACCTCTTCTCCGAGGATTTTTGAACTCGCAATTCTATGTTTACTCATCCCTTTGACAAAAAAATCTGGTGGGGGTCAAGAGGGAAAGAAGGAGTGATAATAGGGGTAAGGGGATCTTTCGATTTTTCTATGGAGGGGGAAGGAAAGGGGCAGGAAGGGTGGAGGGTCTCTTTGATAGGGATGAGGTTGGGATTTGGATAGGATGCTTCTTTATATGATCGATGGTCTCGAATCGGGGTTGAATTTTGGAGGGGGTTGATGGATTTTTGGAGCAGAAAAGGTTTTGTCGGAGGAGGGGTTAGGATGGGAATGGCTGGGCTTATCATACTTGGCTAGGTGGACTCTCAATTTATTTCTTCCAATCTCCTCTTCGATGGCCTTGATCATGGTCATGGCGCTAGTGGCGAAAAATTTAATGAAGGCGTAGTGGTGGTTCATCTTTGGTCTCGGGTTTTTGGGGTGAAAAAGGACTCAATGTCTCCATGGACTCGAAGATTTCAATAATGGAGGCGGACGGCGGGGGAGATCGGGGGAATGAAGTTGACGAAGATGGTCTTAGATGCAGAAGGGGGTTGATGTTTGGGTGGGGTTTTTTTCCTACTCACTGTTTTCCAGACTTCATGGTTTCTCTCACTAAACTCCAGAGCTCCCTCTCTCACTCTAGACTCCATTTTAGTTGTTCACTGTATTACCAGTTTTCAATGATATCTTTGTTTAGTGGCAGTAACTATTGTGATCTCATGTAAGTTGGAGGAAAAAAGGCCTAATCAATGTAATATTTGTGCTGAGATGTATGGTTCTGATCAATATTAATAAAGCATGCGGAAATTATAAAAAAAAAACTCTTATCACATTTTTCTTTTTCAATAAAATAAAAATTGATAACCAAAAACAAAATTATCATATAAAAAACTACATGCATGCATTGAAAAGTGTAAGGAATAATGTGGAATGGAGGGAGTATAACATGGTTAATTTCAAAAAAAAGGAAAGTGGGGTAACTATTGTGAAGCGGATGAAGTATCGTTTGAGAAAAAGCTCCAAGAATACATGGATTAGTTGTTAAGTCTTTGATATTTATACTTGAAGTTTTGAGTAAAAGGCTTGTAATATCATCTTTCATAAAATTAAAAAATAATACTCCATCCGTCTCATAATAATCAATACACTTTCCATTTTCGTCCATCTCATATTATTAATTGTACACTTCCTAAAATGGCAAGGTCCTGCAATTTTTGTATTATTTCTCTGTTTAAGGGCGACCCAAACAATAATAAAGAAATAACTCTCTTACTTAACCCTCAAAAACTTAAGTCCTCACAAGTCACAACCCACTAACTACAATATGTAAAGGGGTGTTCGGAGATAGCATTTGATGTAGCTCTTAGTGTTTGAACTAAGCCAAAACTCTAATTAATAATGGTGAAAAGTAGTGTTCGGTGAAGTAGTAATTAAAGTAGCTTTTGGTATGTTTGGAAAAACTATAAATATTAGCTTTTGGTGTAGAGATAGCTTTTGGAGTAGATTTTGAAATTTGAATATAGTTTATTTTTGTTGTTTGTAAACTAATAATTAGTCTTACTGAACATTAATTATCATAAAAGCAATTTTCAAAGTCAAAGTCTAATAATTTAACAACTAATCTAACGGTGATACGTAACTATTAGCTATTCCTACCGCAATAACTTTTTTTAGAATAGGCCTCTACAAAAATACTCCTTCCGTTTTTTAGTTACCCTTTTACTTTTCACGGTCTCTAAAACGTTTCTTTGACCATCAGTATTTTCAATTGTCCATTAATAATATTTATGAAAAGTTGATAACGTAAAATTGCATATTGGAAATGAATATAATAAGATCCCATATAATATGTTATTGTTATATATTAGTGTTATATTATGGTCAAAGTTAATGAACTTTGAGTCTTTGACTTTGAAAAGGCAAATGAGTTAACTAATATAAAACGGACGAGTAACACACTATCATCAATAAAATATGACGTCAAATAAAACACCTAAAAATTTATACCGGTCAAATTATATTAATTAATATGGAAAAGGAAGGAGTATGGGTATGACATGAAGGGGAATGCTGAAATATATTGAAAAAGAGAGCGTCACATGGACTCATGGAGGATACAACCAACAAAGTCAATACTGTAACCTTGCTATTTATTTTTTATTTTCTTAGTAGATTTAAGAGTAAAACACAAGATCATATGATAATATGCCTAAATGTATACTACAAATTTTCATGTATAAATCATTTTAAAATAGGGATCGCTTTATGTAAATTTTTAGGTGCTTCAAAGAGCATGTAGAATTATGTACTCTCAGTTACAATTTTTGGCACATTTGTCACGTACTTTTCTCAATTGAGCAAGATGTAAAATTTGCAAATATAAAATGTACAAACAATACAAGAGGAGAACTTAATTTTAGGTTCCCCAATAATACTATGGAGGATTTGATAATTTTATTATAAGCGATATTACACAAGACTTACTAAAAAGAAGTATACTAAGTGTGCATTCTCTTACCTGAAAAAATTTGAACATAACCTATTAGACCTGATTGACCATTATTAGAACTTATTTTTTAGTGTTGTGTTAGACGTTTAGACCTGATCAAATCAAATCAGATACGATCTAAACTTATTGGACCTTAAACTAATTTTAAAGGTGAAGAGAAACACCCTTATTTAGCCGCCTTCATGCTTATGTTGAAGAAACGAATATAGATTATAGGTAATGCTGTTCAAATTTCATCCACATAATAGTCCTCTCCTTAGAATGTACCCCAAGTCATCTTCACAAAAACAAGGCAATGAACTTCATTTCGCCTGTTACCATAATAGTTACAGTTAACCATGGCAAAAGTTCTGGACTCCCATTTCTTAGCTATAACTGCCATTGTCACTGTATACCCTTTTCCTCTTTTTCTCTCTCCTTGTGTTTTTTTTTTAATCTAAATGTCTTTTACCAACTAACTCCTTTGAATCTTTTTTCTGGGTTTTATTTGTATTTCTTTTTGCAGGTGTTTTATCAGCTCAGTTTCTTTGTTGTCACTGCTCTTCTTAAGTTCGATAAAGTCACCGATTTTGCTGGTAATCTATCATTTTCTTTGTTCATAAAGAATTTTATTGTCAAATTTCAATTCTTGGTTGAGTTATTTGGTTCCCATTAAAAACATAAATGGAATTTTATTTGGGTTAGGCTTTTAACATGGGCGGAATTGATTTATGAATTCTAAGTTAATTAATTTGATACTTTATGTTTATAGGAACTATATTATGAATGCTAATGTGCATTTTGCTGCTACTTTAATTTGTTTATTCATTATCATCATGATGGTCTTTTAAGCTATAGTTTGCACATGCATTGGTTAATTGGACAATTGTAATGAAACATGAAAGCTAATGGAATGATAATATCTGTGTTTAGGGTCTCTCTTGAGTCTTTGACATCCTTATCTATGGGTTGAAGTACTTCCTCTGTATTCTTTTAGTTTCAATCCTCCACTTTGACAAGTGATATCTTTAATCATCTATTTGTACCAATTTTAAAAAATGGACATTTTGAAACGACGTACTCAGACAAATCCAATAATATTTCAAATGATAACTGTGGGTATGTGAATAGTGCAATAGTAAGTATGGTAGAATAAGTAAAGGGAGGAAGTATGTATGATGAGTCAAACGATTTCAATATATTGCATTAACACTTTGCTTAGATAACAATGATAGAGGGAAAGGTGGGAGAGAAAAGGAGAGGAAAGGGGTGGGGGTGAAAGGAAAGGGAGGGAAGAGTGAACTTGCATATTCCTTCCAAATCATATCAACACTGTAGGGATTTGGTTTGTTAAAATTGGGAGGAAATTCAATCAGACCTGTTCTCATCCTTTCCCTTTCCCCATGTTGTATCCGAACAAGGGAAAATGAATCCTCCCCTTTCCCTTCTTTTTCTTCCCCCCCCAAAAAAATCCCTCTATCCGAACAAAATGTAAGAGTTACTTGCTTGTCTGGCTTGAAGGAAGTACTAGCTAGATTGATCAATTTAGCTACCTTGCACATCTAATTTTGTTAACATTTATATTTGGAATTACCATACTACTTTAACATGGCTGGTATTAATTCACTCTGCTATCTCAGTGGGAAAAGAGAGTTGACACTGACATAACTGTAGAAGTTCATCTCATGTGTGTGTTTGTGTGCCTTTGTGTAGGATTCATGTTCTGGTTCAGCATGTAATATGATTGTGAGAATTTACCGTTACTCACAACATTCTGTGTCTTTACCTGCCTTTATTTTATTCATGTTTACTCTTAGCAACCAGACAACATATATTACGTACGGAGGACTTATCATATGTTAGTGTGGGAAACAGGAGTTCAACTCATTCCAAGCTAGATACATTACTACTCCATTAGTTCCAATTTTCTGAACCTTTTTATTTTTGGTTGTCCCAAAATTATCTTCTTTAATTTATATTATGCATGTGTGTTCAATCAACTTTTTGAATTTTGAACATTGAGAATCGAGGTATGAATTCTTTTGCATCAAGTATCTTGAACACCCAAACTACTCTGGGATGCATTGCTACTTAAATTTCTTCAATTCTTTTGTTGTTTACACTTACAAGTTTTTGGCTTGCACATATTTGAAGATGTACTGGTTCTGTACACTTTTTCATGCACATATCTTCTATTGAGAAAATGTTAATCAGCTTAAAACAGGAAAGTAAAAAAGTGAAGTAAACATAAAGTCTCTTTCTTTCTCTCTTTTTGAAAATTTTTAAATCTCTTGTATTCAATATAAGTAATGCTAATTGATCATTGATGGATCAATTACTGAAGTTACTATGAAAAGTGAATTAGTAGACAGTTGGGGGAATGGCACTGATTAATCTCTTGCAGTGGCTCCAGAATTATAGTTATGAAGCCAAAAAATGTATGCCGAAGATGCTTTCATGAAAAAGAAAAGTCATACTCTTTTAGTTGTATGTAAGAATATTAATTGCTTGTTTTTCTCGCTGTGGATTGAGGCAACATAAATACTTGCTTTTTTTCCTGCAAATATCTCTGGGCAGTTTTGTTCGATGACTGACTAAGCTGATATTTTATCAGTATCCTATCCGATGTTATGTTCAACACTTTATAAAATTTTAGGAGTTATTTAATTTTTTGTAGAATACTTATTAGCAGGCGCTATACCACCAGTTCTTAGCTACCGTTAATGTAACTATATGTCATGCTTGTATCAGGAAGCACGAATTTTATCATTCTTGCTGTATTGACTCTGGTCATCAAAGCTTCATGGCACTTTAGACAGGTACATCTTACTCTTCTCGACTTCCTTTATTGCATTGGCTATGTATTTCATATGCTCAGCCTTCTTTATCTTCTCATGTAAATCTCTCATTATAATGTTTTATGTCTGTTATATACCAGGTCTCAATGACAAAATAGTTTATAAGTGTTCAAAAGGTTTTATGGGTTATAGCAGTTTCCCCTGTTTGTTATATTAACTTTTGTGTTGTTATTACTCAATTCTATAGCTTATCAGAATCAAGTCACAGCTCTTGTACAATATACTGCCAACAATTTAAAGAAAACATTAAACTTACAGATGCATTATTTGAGATATTGTAACGTAAATGGCAATACTGCATCCAACACAGAGTAAGATTATATTGTACTTATTAGGCTAAGAACCCAAAGACAACACCAGGGAATTGGTCAGCTATAGTCCATGACCTATTAAGTGTAAGTTAATTGTTTACTTCTTATTTATTTTCCTGTCCTGAGAGGGGAAATTTGCAAAGCTCATAAACTGGGAACCTCAGCCAGGAAGAAGGGGCCCAAGCCCAACCAATTCCCCCTTCCCCTCTCTTTGGTGTGTATTTTTGCTCAGTTAGAGCCTGTCAAAAATAATTTCTGTTGTGAATTTTCTGATGTGCAGCTTCATCTGTTCTGCAGGTAGTTTTGACGCTGCTTGTCGTAATATGGGGTCTACGTTTGGCGTTGTTTCTTTTAATGAGGTATGATGGATCCTGGGTCATATACTGTATAGTATGCATTGAGTACATTAAAAGTTGCATGTTTTGTGTGTACATCAAAACTGTGTTTTCTGTGTCTTTGTATGTTGTGTGCAAATGGAACTCAAGTCTTTCTTGTGATTGCCAATAGCATTCCATCCACGTCTAATGGTCTCTTTTTGAAGAGATCAAATTACTCATTCGATTATAGAACAATGCATATGATCCTTCCATTTGATTTGCTGTAGTTTCTTATCAGGATTTTGCAGTGGGGAGAGGACCGTCGATTTGATAATATGCGTGGAAATCTGGGAAGGCTGGCAGTGTTTTGGATCTTTCAGGTTTTGATGACTTTTTTATTTGTTTGTTACTGTTACCTTTGAGACATCTCTAAATCTTATACTTCATATCCATTTTGAGAAGTTCTACAATCTCATTGTCAATCTACTATCAAATGGTGACAGGCTGTGTGGGTATGGACTGTGAGCTTACCTGTGACAATTGTCAATGCTAGTGACCAGAATCCATCTGTTCAAGCATTGGACATAATAGGGTGGATTATGTGGTCGATAGGTTTTTCTCTTGAAGCTACCGCTGATCAACAGAAACTTGCATTCAAAAGCTCGCCAGGTAGTAGAGGCAAATGGTGCAATGTTGGAGTTTGGAAATACACCCGTCATCCAAACTACTTTGGAGAGGTTAGTGTTGCTTTCAATGTGCAGGATGCGGATGACTAGTGTAATCTTAATGAGCCTAGAATAGTAAACCAGTAAATTCTATTTTATGCCATGCCTTAGTCCTTGGACACCTATTTAATGAGCTGTAATAATTTAGATATTATATTGCTGTCCTTTTCCTAGAAAACTAGTATATAAGGAGTATGTAACCTCAGTGATCAGTAGGGATAAAAACTGAAGAGAGGGAGAGGATTTCAGAATTGAGGTAATCATTTCCTCAATTCTGGAATTCCCTCCTCTCTTCAGTTTTTATCCCTCCGCCATGTGCTGACATTCCCTGTGAATACCACTCATCAAATCTTGGTACTTCAAAAAATAAGAAACATCCCACCCCATCCCCACAGCCCCACCCATTCCCTTTTTGGCTTACCTTTATACTGGACCTGTTTCTCGATTCTTCTGATTGACATTGCAGAGGTGCTTGTGGATACAAACCTTGTTAAGAATTCTATAATTCCTTGGGAACCATTGAAGGCTTACGAGCGCGAAAGACCACTATACTCAAAACAGTGTTCTGTCACCATGCGGAGTTGGCTACTTTGTATAAACTAATTATGTCTAGGGCACAAGTCCCAAGCAGTTCCTGTGCCCCTTAGGATATATACATGATCAATTTACACTGACAACATTCCATGGTAAACATCCTCATGGTGTTCTGTACATGTGTGGATTTGCTACTCTGCAACAAGCTGTCCAGTTTCTGCTGGAAAGACCTTGTATCCTTTCTGAAAGACTAAAATCACACCACAAACCTCTTGGTAGCCCGTGATGGTGGCTGGGGGTTCTTCTGAGTAATGGCTACATAGATTATGCTTTAGTGAGCTCCCATGTGGAATGTGTTGAAGATTGAGAGCTGATACCGGTGGCAGAAAAAAATGTGAACAAGATTTATTTCAGTATCTGTTCACGTGTGGATTTACAGAAATTATTAGTACCTTGCCTTCTGATTTAGCTGAAGATATTGTTACAGGCAGATAAGCTTCTGTAGCAACTTTTTAGTTGAAGGTTTACAGATAGTCAGTCACCTTAAAGGATTTTCGTAAACTTTTGTTTTACTTTATGAAGAAGGTTCTCAGTCAAACCTTTACGGCTCGTTTGGTACCCCGTAACCGATGGTGGTTATGGTGAGGATTTTATACGTGTTTTTGTGGAGAAAGCATCACGTCAAAGCCCATGGTAATGAAAGTACATCTCCAAACATGTTTTCACAAATCGTCATTATCACTCAATACCACCTGTTAAGTGGTAATGGATGTTATTGGGAATTTTTGAAGAATCAGAGGTATTTGAAGATGGAGAAGTATTACCATAGACATTTGGATGACACTTTCGTCAAAAATTCAGCTATAAAATCATTACCATTACCACGAATTATCATTGCCTACCAAACTTGCTGTTAGGTGAATAAAACACGTAATAGTCATTTGTAATTTTAGAGTGCAGAGTTCAACCTTTTTGTTTCCTTTCATCTCGTCCTCTCCAATCTCTTCACATTTTACGCCTAACTCCTCTTCAACCATGGAGCTGACAGTAGGATATATATCTATTGCAAGTAAGGTTTATATAGTCTCATCGATAGAAGCAGTTGAAGTAAACTCAAGACTGAAAAAGATAAAGAGCCACTGCTTTAAGATCGAAGTGGAGCTTTTAGTTGGCTGTAGCTTTATATGTGCGTCTCATATTCGTCTTTTGTGGAGATATGTTTATGTTTGCTAACAATATCCTCTGCCTAGATTAACCAAATTATCAATATGCTTATTGACTCCCCCCCATAAAAAAAGAAAATTAAAACCCAAATAGATTTATACTTGCAAGTTGTTTCTTCCTGCACAGTGTCGATCACATTTGCTCTGCTTGTGCGCGTTTGGTAACAGATCTACTTGATTGCTGGCAGATTTTTCTATGGTGGGGTATTTTTATCAGTTCGATACCAGTTCTAAAAGGTGCTGATTGGCTTGTTGTCATCGGTCCAGTGTTCCTCACATTGCTGCTCCTTTTTCTCAGTGGGATACCATTGCTTGAGGTTGGCTCTCAGCATTGTTGTTAGTTTTATTTTAGGAAAACCATTTACCAAATTCTGCCAATATGTGTATACAGGACTCAGCAGATAAGAAATTTGGCAATGTGGATGACTACAGGCTATACAAGAAAGTTACCAGGTATTGAACTACTCTTGGGCAATCTTGCTATATTGATCTTCTCTCAAAGTATACCATAAAAAGTTGCTTATGCAATGTTGACTTCTTGACCAAACTTGCAAATGGTTTCTTGAAAGATTTGTTCAATCATACTATATGGTCATGTACTCATGTTGATTTGTTTATATCCTTCAACTAATGTGGCCAAGAATTATCAGTGAAGTTGATATAATAACAATAACAAAAATGCCAGTGTCTTAATTCTCTAAGGTTGTGGTCGGAACTATGAGTCAAGATTGTATCTCTGATGGTCGTCACATGGATCCTCTGCCTGTAGTCTTGTATGAAGCGTTATATGCTCCTAGAACCTGATGTCTTATTATCGTTCCTAAAGTCCTCTGTCTAATTAATAAAAACTAAAAAATTTCCAACTCTCGGTTACCCTAGCCGGATACCGGTGCATAATTTAGTCCCTTCTCACATGCCCAAACCACCGTAACCATCTTTTGAATATTTTTGTTCCAAATTCTTTTGAGTATCCACCAACTGCCGTCCCAAGCACGGATAAAGGAGGAGGGTTGCGGTAGGTGACAACCAGGGTAAAACTTGGTTACATCCATGAGCATGAGTCAATAGATATGCTGAAGTTAATGTAATTGTAATTCTAAAGCTTGTATCCATTCTACTGCTTCTCTATCAATGGATATTTGTTTTACTTCATCTATTGCCATTACCTTATTTCTGGCATGGAGAGATGCAGGTATGAATGATATTGGAAATAATTGCAGAAGATATAAATTTGGGTGTTCTATCCAAATTTACATTGAACAATCACTTGACTCGTATAAAATTGCATACAAATTATAATGTCATTACCTTTTCAATACTTCATCTCGGAAAATCGTAAGGACTCTAAAGTAGAGACCTAGTGGAGATTGGAAGCCGAACTTCGCCTTCCTCAAAGTTACTAGAAGTTTTATTATGTTATACTCTTAGATTTACAAGATTATCTTATTATGAAATTAGAAGCACAGGTGAATATAAATCAAATTGTCAAACTGAACACATCACTTGAGAAAGCAATCTCTGTTAGTTTTTTTTACTATATGTTGATACCTAAGGGACAGAAATATATGCGACTGATTGTGATAATGTTGTTTCAGCCCTCTCATCCCAATGCCACCAGAAGTTTATGGCAATCTGCCTTTGTGGTTCAAGAAGATTTTCCTCTTTGAGTTTCCTTTATACAGCAGGAATCTTCCTCAAGAAAGTTTAGTGGTAAGCTCTTGCTTGATGTAAATCTTCTTTTAATCACAAGTAGTTTGCGTCTGTTGTCAACCTTTCGTAAACAGATAAATTTCTGTAATTTCTGCTCTTTCGCGATACTTTTGTTATAGATTTTACTGATGTAAACAATGTGTTATCTGCGCAAGGTGTAGGTCAAGCCAGTGAAAAAAGAATGAAGAGAAGATGAAGTATGTTGTTGATGAAGACTTTTGCAGGCCACATCGAGTGAAAATACTGACTGATTGAACCATAGCATTGTATCTGTATTCTCTTGTGCTATCTTGTTGTACTATCTTGTTGTACAGAATAGAAATCCATCATTTGCCCTATTATCATGTAGGCATATTAAAATCCTGATTTTATGAAATTATCTGTTTAATGGTTCATGATATAATTCTGGAATTCATCACACTTTTCACATCAAATGAAGGTCAATCCCCAGGCCCGGCCCTGGGGGCTGTTTTGAGGGGCAACCGCCCAGGGCCCATCAATATAAGGGGCCCAGTTTTGATTTGAAGCTTGTAATAAAGGGAAGAAACAACAACCATAATCAACAAAATGAAGTTTGGCTTGGTGGTTTGCTTTACAATTGCTAGTGTAGAAGACATGGGTTCAAATCCCATAAGGATAGAAAGTTTGTTTTTCTATTTTTTTGGCAATGGTTTGCTTTTCTATATTAAACTTGTTTTTACATTTTTTTTATCTACATTTTTTCATTTTATAACCTATATCCCACAATACTTTTTACACTTTTTATTTTTATTAGTAGTACTTACTCTTTGCAATTTTATTTTTGGATACATCCCATTGTTATTTTAATCTTTTTTTTTTCCCAACAAATATGAACCACCACTCTCTCTCCTCCAAGTAAAATAACCACTTTGCTACCTCGTGTCATATCTACCTTTATACTAATCCTTTAAAGTTAATAGGTGTAAGAAGCCATTTTAGACGAAGGAAGTAATTCATTTTAAAAGTTCCCATTATTCATTTTAACATATTTTCCATTTTGACTTTAATATTATTTAGATATATACATGACTTTAACTATTTGTTTTGATGTGTGCTTAAGAAAAAATATAGTGTACTTATTTTGCCGTGTAAGTGTCAGAGGAAGTACTAATTAGTGGCGAAAAATTTGCTCTGCCACCATATATAAGAGGCCCTGAGATTTAGTTTCGCCCCGAGCCTATAAAATGTCAGGAACGGCCCTGTCAATCCCCTTAGTGTTGAAAGGAAAATAAAGGGTGATGTATCCATGATTCAAAATTTCCTTGCCATGCTACATGAAACAGATTTCCGGAAGTCCATAGAGAAATGATTGCTAATTTCCCAAAGTGAGAAGCAAAAATATTCTGATAAAGACGTTCTTTAGTAATATCATCATGACTCTCGAAGTCATGTGCGGTAGCAATACCAAACCAAATACGAAGAGTAGTGGGGTCCTCAACTAAGCCTTGGTTAAACCTTGGAAATCTTAATGCCATAATGCCTTTCAAATCCTCCTAGCCATTATACTACTGCAATAATTCTTGTTAAGAAGAACGCCATCCCAAAAACAAAGGGCCAGAGAAGTTGTGAGGAAACGGGGTGTTGTAGTTTGATTAATGCGGAACAAAATCAATGAAATAATTAGGATGAGAAAAAACAATAAAGAAGATAAACAAAAGAACACAAGGATTTACGTGGTTCGGTCAAAATAGACCTACGTCCACAGGTGGGGGATTCGAGCTTCTTCACTATGATGGAGAAAAACAGAGGGAATAATTACAAGGAGTTCTAAATTCTAGAGGCTAAAAGTGTTTCATAAGTTGTGTCTAATAATGAACACCAAGAGGTCCTTTTATAACATAAAGAACCCCGCACAAAAACCCTAGAATATACTCCGCACAAAACCCTAAAAAAGAAAATCCGATTCGGAAACGCGTCTCGCAAACCGCGAGGCGCGGTGATGGCCGCGAGTCGCGGTGATGGCCGCGAGTCGCGGTATGCTCTCGGTAGTTCTTCGTAAAACGGGCGTAACTTTCTCGTTTCTCAGCGGAATTGGGCATATGACCTATCGTTGGAAATCTCTTGAAACAAGCTTTCACCTCCAATTTAAATCACATCAAAACCATTTATAGATTGAGAGATATGTGCATTCAAAGTCAGCCTTATGCCATTCACAAGATTTCAAGTCACAAATAACAATCTCCACCTTGACTTGAAACCGATCAATCAAGATGACTCCACCTTGAACTGAAAACCCAAAAAAATTCTCACCATAAACATAGAACCTCCACCTTAAACAAAATTCCATAAGCCTAATCACTTTAGGCAATCAAGAACGGACATCTTCTGTAAACTGTGTACCGATGCTTCTTCGAACACAAAACTCCGTATACGAAACCATCACATGGCCTAGATTGAGAGTATAAAGTCACCAACGCCAAGCATGCTTATTCAAATTGACCAAACTCTCTTCAAACACTTCTTCATCTCAACAATAAACTCAAGCAATTATAGAAAACCAATTGACATCAATAACTTCTAAATTGCAATTGTACTTAACAAAACACAAAAGTACCAAATTTGAGATAAGAAATAGCATAACTAGAACAAAATCTAATGCATAACCAAGATTGTTACAAAAAACTCAAAAAACAATCTATCATAGACTCCATAGCAAAATCCACACGGTTTCTCGTTTCACCAAGAGATCTCAAAGGGCACCAATCATAAAGAGATCGTAGAAACCGCAGCCCAAAAACTTGTAACCCTAAAGTACAAGATCATCATCAAGAACATTGTTGGCGATATTTGCGGATTGGTCCTCATTAGACTTTTCCCCATTCTTCTTCTTTAATTTCCAACACTCAGCTTTGATATGACCCTTCACATGACAATAGTTACAGATTTTATTCTTACCAACACTAGTGGAAAAACAAGGAAGGGCTGCGGTCAAAACAGCCCTAAGGGCTGCGTTTTTGGCCAGCAGCCCTTTCCATAGCAGCCCTTCAATAAATAAGAAGGGCTGCGGTTTTTGGCGCCAAGCCCTTCACAACGAAGGGCTGCGGTTCGAGCCAAAAACGCGACCCTTCTAAGTTGGAAGGGGCTGCGTTTTTGCCCGAACCGCACCCTTCTCTAAATGAAGGATCTGCGGTTTTAAGCCTAAACCGCAGCCTATATAAGTGAAGGGCTGCGGTTTAGGCTTAAAACCGTGACCCTTCACATTCAATTTTTTAAAAAAAAAAATAAATGGCACCCCCCACCCCCTGCCCACCCCCGCGCCGCCAAAGACAACCCGCCTCCCCGCCCACCCCCCCACCCCCGCCCACCCCCGCGCCCCAAAGACACCCCACCCCCCGCCCACCCCAAAGACCCCCCCCCCCGCCCACCCCCGCCGCCCCAACACACCCCACCCCCGCCCACCCCAAGACACCCCCACCCCCCGCCCACCCCCTTCCACCCAAAGACACCCCACCCCCGCCCACCCCAAGACCCCCCACCCCCGCCCCACCCCCTGCCCCCAAAGACACCCCACCCCCGCCCACCCCAAGACCCCCCACCCCCTACCCACCCCCGCCAGCCCCAAAGACACCACCCCCGCCCACCCCCCCCGCACTCCCACCCCCCCCCCCTGACCCACACCCGCCCACCACCCGCACTCCCCCCCCCCCCCCCACCCCACCCTCCCCCTTCACTCCCCGCACCCCCACCCCACCCCACCCTCTCGCCACCTCCTCCACCCATTCTTTGCCACCCACCCCAAGACCCAACCAGCCCCATAGCCCGGCCCAATGACCCACCATGGCGGCCCCCACCCCCCCCCCCCACCCAAAACCTCCCCTTCGACACAAAAAAAAATCGATCAAATTGCAATAATAATATATGACAAGTTTTTGAACGTAATATAATAATTAACTTTAAATATGTATATATTTAATAATGTAAAAAGTGTACATAGAATTGATACAAACTAGCTAGTAGATGTATCATAAGCAATCATCGCAAATGTGGGACGCCAACTTATCCCGAACTTCATGTAATTCGTCTGTGGTGAAGGCCCTCAAACGTGGTGTGTTATTCATATAAACCTTGCAAAACAACCAAGGAATAAACACATAATATAAGAATTCAATCATTTACCGTAGTTAGTAGTTTTAAAAATGACATATACCTTTCCGAAATTCAATCAAAAACAAATGCAAGCCTAAAACTCTACACACTAGTTATATTATACCTTATATTATCATATTGAAAAAGAAAATGGAGTTAAATGAAGCGATAAGTACGAATTGGACGCGAAAAGGCAAAAATAGGCCAAAAATGCCCTTTTCGTTCCCAAAATTCAACCTACAACAATTGCAAACCTAAAAATCTACACAATAGTTACATTATGCCTCATATTATCATGTTCAAAATGAATTTGGGGTTAAATGACTCGATAAATACGATTTGGAAGCGTAAAAGGCAAAAATAGGCCTAAAAATGACATTTTCGTTCCCAAAATTCAACCTACAACAATTGCAAACCTAAAAATTTACACAATAGTTACATTATACCTCATATAATCATGTTCAAAAATAATTTGGGGTTAAATGACTCGATAAGTACGATTTGGAAGCGAAAAGGCAAAATTAGGCCTAAAATGACCTTTTCGTTCCCGAAATGCAACCAACAACAAATGCAAGTCTAAAACTCTACACAATAGTTACATTATACCTCATATAATCATGTTCAAAAAGAATTTGGGGTTAAATGACTCGATAAGTACGATTTGGAAGCGAAAAGGCTAAAATAGGCCTAAAATGCCCTTTTCGTTCCCAAAATTTAACCTACAACAATTGCAAACCTAAAACTCTACACAATAGTTACATTATACCTCATATAATCATGTTCACAAAGAATTTGGGGTTAAATGACTCGATAAGTACGATTCGGAAGCGAAAAGGCTAAATTAGGCCTAAAATGACCCGAGAATCAGGTCACATGGCAATGGAATGCCCATCAGCTGGTAGCGGCGGAGATAGTGAGAAGTGTTACAAATGTGGAGAGCATTCCATTGCCATGTGACCTCACTCTCCACATTTGTAACACAATCCCACCACCCCTGCCACTACTGCCCCCCACTGCACTCCCTCATTGCCACAGTTGGGACCTTAATGCCATACAATGACTCGCAAAAAATCCGTTTCTCTGCACGTGACATCGTGTAGCAAGCTAGTGGCAAATAATTCTTCTCCGAATCCTCCACCTTCTTTTTACTTTTATGAGTTTCATCATCAACCCTTTCCTCCACTACTTCCTTCTTCCTTCCGTCCCTTTTCTGAGCCCACAACTCTGGTCGAAGCCCCTGTTTTTCCAAGTAAAGTCGTGACGCCTTAACATCTTTTGTCTTGCCCGGAATATTCATAAGTGTCGCAAGAATAGCTTCACAAACATTCTTCTCTATGTGCATGACATCCAAACAATGTCTGACCTTTTGATCTTTCCAATATGGGAGTTTCCACAAAATGGACTCCTTTTTCCATAATCCCGTAGGTCGATCAACCTCACTAGCAGGTTTACCAAAGATTGTTTCAATGCCCTTCACCTGATTATAAACTTCAGTACCAGTTAATGGTCTATGAGCAACTTCTTCTTCAACCGTCCCATCGAATGCCTTCTTACCTATAGGGATGGTCGTGTCTGAGGTGCCTTCGTGTGCGCATATACACATGTTTGCAGCCCTTAAGGTGTGTAGATTTCATGTCATCTACACAAATTGGGCAGGGTTGTTTTCCTCTCGTCTTATACCCAGATAAGTTCCCATAAGCTGGATAATCGTTCATAGTACAAAAAAGCATGTCACGCAGAGTGAACATCTCATTAGCATACGCATCAAATACTAACACTCCTTCGTTCCACATCTTCTGTAAATCTTCAACAAGCGGCTGGAGATATACATCAATGTCATTTCCAGGTTGTTTGGGCCCCGATATAAGAAGCGACAGCATCATGTACTTGCGTTTCATGCACAACCAAGGAGGCAAGTTATAAACCACTAAGACCACTGGCCATGTACTATGCTGCGAACTGAGATTGCCAAAAGGGTTCATGCCATCCGTACATAATCCAAGCCTCAGATTCCTATCCTCATTACCAAATGCCTTATGCACCCTGTTGATACTTTTCCACTCAGGCGAATCAGTCGGATGCTTGAGCAGACCGTCTTTCTTCCTACGATCTGCATGCCACCTCAAATTCTTCGCATCTCCTTTAATTGAGAACATGCGCTTAAATCTAGGTATTATGGGTAAATACCACAACACCTTAGCCGGTGGTCCTTCACTACCTCCGGCTCCTTCACGCTTGTACCTCGACAATCCACAACGTGGACACTCATGTAAATGCTCATACTCATTACGATAAAGCACACAATCGTTAGGACAAGCATGTATCCGCTCGTACTCTAAACCGAAAGGACACATCAGTTTCTTCGCATAATAGTACGACTTTGGCAGTTCATTTCCATCAGGGAGCATATCAGCTAAAACATCCAACAACGATGTGAAACTAGAGTCCGTCCAACCAGCTTTCGACTTAATGTTGAACAGTGTTATCACCGCGGAAAGTTTGGTGTACTTTGTACAACCTGGATACGGCGGCTTTTCGGCGGCCTCGGACATAGACTCAAAAATACGAGGTCGTTTACACGATCGATCTTCAACCTCGTGTATCATCTCGTCTACCCGATCCCTATCATCATCTCGCAAACTCATCATCCAAATTCTCATCCCCGAACTCATCATCCTTCTTTTCTTCACATACATCGTTCATTACTCTAGAGCTTCCTATGTACTTCCCCACGCTCACCATGCCAAACCCATACGTGGTATTGAGGCCTAAACCCACGACGAAAGACATGCTCCCCTAACCACATGTATACTACTAACCTTGCTCACATTTCTACAATCGAAACAAGGACAATAAAAGTCTATTGCTCCAGGAGGATGCTTGATATTGTAATGCGGTTGTATGTAATTCCGAGACCCCTTTCACAAACTCAATCGATTCACGACTACCATACATCCAAGTACGATCCATCTCATTCAAGAAGACCTCTAATAATTAAACACAACCATTCATTATAATGCATCAATCATTATTTAAGTACATACACTCACATATCATCATATCACACACGTATAGAGCAATCTAAGATAGTGACATGTTCAATTGTATGCATGCAGCCGAAGGTCCTTATCACTCCAACCTAACCCATCCTTGGACGTCTAATCTCACTAGTGAATGTGTGCCAACTTTTCAATTCTAAGGAAAATCCGGCAGCATTTCCCTACAGTTCTCCAAGTACACAATGTAGATAATTGCTTATCTACATATGTACCCGAGAGAACAATGTAGAGAAACGATGAGCCAAGATTTTCCTCGAATTGAAAAGAAGACACACATTCACCACCTAAGTGAGATCAAACGTCCAAGAACAATCCCAAAGGGGACTATTCAAGACTTACTCCTAATGAGTAAGTCTTGAACGGGTATCTAGGCATATGATGACAATTCAAACAACTTGTAGATTTCATAGCTAAATTACATTGCGTTTTCATACAATCTCATATCAAGAAATATACATACATTATAAGAAATACATATATATATCAATAAATTATCATAACTTAATCAAATTGAATCACATGACAACTTTGTCTCATCAACAAATTAAATCAAACAAAAAAGACAACGAAATTAAACTAGTTACCTCTTAACACCAATGATAAGCAATGAAGAGAGTAGAGATAGTTGGAACTTTATTTGCCTTCCTAAGCCTCTTCTTCCTACAATTAACAAAATCCACATTGCACATTAATCATTTAATTCAATTAAGAAAAACAAAACTAACTTAAAAACATTAATTCATACTTAACTAAGCAAAAAATTAGCTAAACCCAAGAGCTAGCAATGAAGAAAGAGTAGGGGTGGTGGTGGTGGTAGTTGTTCTTTGCCGCTTGTGGGTGGTGGCGCTGCGTAGTGGTGGAGGAGCTCCACACCCTAAACCCACTCAAATGGTGGAGAAGAGAAGAGAAAAGAAGATAAGAGAAGCTAAGAGAAGAGAAGAGAGGTGAAGAAAGAGAAGGGTTGTGGTGGTGAAGCAATGTGGGTGCTCCGGCCGGGGGCTCCGGTGATGGGGCGTTAGGGTTAATGTGCGAGTGAGTGAGAGGGAGGGAGGGGTTTTTCGCTCGTCAAATGCGTGTAAGGGAGGGAAATTTAGAAAATATGTCTACCTACTGTACATGTGTGTGTGCGCGCAAAACTGGAGATATGGGATGGGATCAGAAGGGCTGCGGTTAGTCTAGAAAACGCAGTCCTTCGTTTATGAAGGGTTGTGGTTTTCAGGCTAACCGCAGCCCTTCATTAGTAGGGCTGCGGTTAGCCTCAAAACCGCAGCCCTTCATACTGCATGAAGGGCTGCGATTTCTTGTTAACCGCAGCCCTTCAATAAAAGGGCTGCGGTTTCCAAAGAAACCGCAGCCCTTCATACAAGAAGGGCTGCGTTTTTAATAAAACGCAGCCCTTCTTGCGCAGCCCTTCCTTTTTTTTCCCCTAGTGCAAAATTCTTTCAACCATGAGCAACCAAAGCATTAGTTTGAGCATATTTATTAACCAACTTATTGTCAATTAAATCTCTTTGAGTTAAGACATCCTTAACATCCTGCAAACTCAATTCATATCTACCATACAATAAAGTATCTCGAAAATGCTTATACGAAGGTGGTAAAGAACACAACAACCTAATAGCCATATCCTCATCATCGATCTCAACATCGATATTTTACAAATCCATAATAATAGAGAAGAACTCATCTAAATGAGACTCAAGCGGTTTACCTTCTTCTAGACTGAGATCATGAAGTCTAGATTTGAGTAGTAGACGGTTGGTCACGCTCTTTGTCATATAAAGTGACTCCAACTTCAACCACAAACCGCAGCAGTTGTCTCCTTGGCAACCTCTCTCAAAACTTCATTAGATAGACTTAAATGAATCTCCGAGAGTGCCTTCAAATCGATCTCCTCCCACTGATCATCCGTCATACCCGAAGGCTTTTTGGATGCACCTTCAAGAGCCTTGTGATAGCCACTTTGAACCAAGATGGCTTTCATCTTCAATGGCCATAGGCCAAAATTTACTTGCGTATCAAATTTCTCAATATTGAATTTCATTGACATAATTGAATCAAACTCATTCTATAAACACCTAAGATCTTAAACAACCAAGCTCTTGATACCAATTTGTTAGGAAACGGGGTGTTGTAGTTTGATTAATGCGGAACAAAATCAATGAAATAATAAGGATGAGAAAAACAATAAAGAAGATAAACAAAAGAACACAAGGATTTACGTGTTTCGGTCAAAATAGACCTACGTCCACAGGTGGGGGATTCGAGCTTCTTCACTATGATGGAGAAAAACAGAGAGAATAATTACAAGGAGTCCTAAATTCTAGAGGCTAAAAGTGTTTCATAAGTTGTGTCTAATAATGAACACCAAGAGGTCCTTTTATAACATAAGGAACCCCGCACAAAAACCCCTAGAATATACTCCGCACAAAACCCTAAAAAAGAAAATCCGATTCGGAAACGAGTCTCGCAAACCGCTAGGCACGGTGATGGCCGCGAGTCGCGGTGGCTGCCGTGAGTCGCGGTATGCTCTCGGCAGTTCTTCGTAAAACGGACGTAACTTTCTCGTTTCTCAGCGGAATTGGGCATATGACCTATCGTTGGAAAGCTCTTGAAACAAGCTTTCACCTCCAATTTGAATCACATCAAAACCATTTATAGATTGATAGATATGTGCATTCAAAGTCAGTCTTATGCCATTCACAAGATTTCAAGTCACAAATAACAGAAGTAAAAAAATGAATAATTATCCAAGAGCAAACGCACAACCCTTAATTTTCAAAAACATGCACAAAAGCAAATTGCGAAAGGAAGTAAACCAAATAATGAATACTCAACTAGATTATACACACACTAAACGTTTTGGGTGGACCGAATTCACAATAATTTATTGTGTACCTAAGCTGGCTTTATTACACAAAAACTAACTATATTAGAAAAATGGATTTTTTGTCAAAAACTACCTATTAATTGCAACTTTTTGAAAACAACTACCTAATAAGTCTAATTTTTAAAACAACTACCTTTTATCATGTTTTTTTTTGTTAGCACTACCAATACACGGTAAGCGTTAGTAATTCCGTCTGGTGGGCCCCACTTGACAATTCCCTTCATTTTACTGTCATGGGTTTGTCTTCTTTTGCCCCTTCATGGATTTTGTGCAACCTTTATGCAACCTTTAACAATGGATTTTGTGCTCAAGTTGTTTTGAATGTACTAATTGATTGAAATCATCCCTGTAACCTTTAACAATGGATGCAGATTTCTTTGACAATACTCATCAATTGAGCAAAATTCTTCGTTGATTAACAATTGCTATAAAATTCTTCATTTGAATACATAGAGAAATCAACTTAAATTCCTACAAAGCAATTGCTCCAAAAGGAGACTAAGTGACTTCCTACATAACAACTATTTTCACAAAAGCCATGAAAACCAACCCCAATACAAAACCCATTCCAATAAGAAGGTGTCCCTGACCCCTTGCATTTTTCTTCACATTGTAAGATAAGCTCTTGCATTTCTTCATCAGCTTCTCGTTGGTAAGAGTTAATTTGCAATTTTGTTCAAAAAAAATCCTTAAATAAAACTGCAATTTGGTAAATTTGATAAATTTCACAACCCCAATTTGAAAACCTAATTTCTTACGAATTGGAGAATTTCACAACCATTAACAGTAGAGTAGAAAATTTGTGGAGAGTAGGAACCATTTACATGATCTTCAGATACGAGATGAGCAATGCAAATCTTGTTGGTCTTCTTCAACTGATTTTAATGGTGGAAGAGATGAGAGAGAATGGAGTGATATGAAGAGATGAGATGAGAGAGAATGGTGTTTGAAGAGAACTGGGGAAGAGGAATGTCAAATGAATTGGGAAAGTAGTTAAGGAATTTGTCAAGTGGGACCCACCAGACGGAATTACTAACGTTTACTGTGTATTGGTAGTGCTAATAAAAAAAACATGATAAAAGGTAGTTGTTTTAAAAATTAGACTTATTAGGTAGTTGTTTTCAAAAAGTTGCAATTAATAGGTAGTTTTTAACAAAAAATCCTAGAAAAAAAAACCAACTATATCATATGGAAACTGACTATTATTAGAAAATTGACTATATCATATAAAAACGACTATATAAAAGGTAATTATATCATACAAAAACTGACTATATCAAATGAAAAAAGGACTATATCATATGATTTCCGATGCACAATAACTTATTGTGAACCCGGTCCATTTAATTTTTTTTTTGATACACTCAAACCTTAATTTTCAATGCATTTTATATTATATACTAAAGTGTACCGCACGCTTGCTATACTAAGGTTAAATTTTGCTATTTTAGAGACCTCATCACCTCAATATGTTTATTGAATTGTTAAATGTGATTCCTTCAATTGAGCAAAAAATAGTATTGGATGTCCAAGTGCACACTTGTGCTTCAAAAATATATCAACTTCCAAGTCAATACTCAATATGGTAGAAGCTAGAACTAAAAAAAGAGGGGAGTAGCATTGTGTAACTTTATTAAACTTAGAATCATTTTTTTTTATTTATCTACTCCATATAATATATGCTCCATCATTTTTACTTTTTCTAATTGATTTTTGTATTATTCATATATTACACTTTTCCATTTTTATTGACTTATACAATAATATTATACTAAAAGTTGTCTAGATATGGAGTATATTTTTTCAACCGCAAGTCTTGTGTGTAGGGCTGTTCAAAGACCAGGGTAGGACCGGAATCTGGACCGGACCGGATCGGACCGGACCGGACCGGACCTAAGATTTCGTTCGGTCCTCGGTCCGAAAAAAATCCTGATCGACCGGAATTTCTGATTTTTTTTGTAAAAAAAAAGTTTTTATGTTAAAAAATTTTAAAAGGTAGTAAAAAGTTAGAAATTTAAAAACCTACTATTTATTAACTTTAGGAATATTGTTATTAAAATTATTAAATTTTAATATATCTAATTTATAAATATTTTAAAATCAAATAAAAAATATTTTTTTTTAAAAAAAATAAAGATTCCGTTCCAAGAGGTCCAATACCGGACCGGACAAGAAAAATTCCAGTCCAGGTCCAATTTTTTTCCATATTCCGGTCCTGGACTACTTGTGTGCACCTGGTCGCACGATCAACAAGCATGTGGCTGCATGCATAAAAAACATTACAAACTATATTAAGGACATAGGTAACCCCTACATCTTATATAAATAACCTCGAAAAATTATAAGTAACTCCAAATAATTTATAAATAACTATTATTATATTAACCAGTAACTTCTAAGACAAGTAAACCCAACCCTTTTAACTAATCGTGTTGAAACCCCTTGACACTAACCCGACCGTTTAATTAATTGATTACTCGTATCGACCCAATTAATCTATTTATCCAAAATTCCTTAAAGAATTTAAAATTTTGATATTTTATATCCAATATTTATTGATCCATGTTTATTTAGGTAATAATTTTCTAGTAGATTAGAAAGATTTAAAGAATTCATTCATGTTTTCACGATTTATACCTCAAAGGCTCAAATGGTGCTAAATGTTAAATTTTCCTATATGTTTAAGTTAAACGTGTAAAGTCGTATCAGTTTCGAGTTGGAAATCTCGACACTATCACAACCTATTTATTATTCAACAATAAAACACGTATTGATCCGTTTATATGAACGTGTTGGAAAAGCTTGACACTAATCCAAATTTTTCGTATCCAGTTTGTATGGTGTTGTATTGTTGTGTCAACTATTGATAACTCTACCAACCGGGGATATAAGTAATCCCAACAACTATAAGTAACCTCAATATACTTCCTCCATTTTTTTTACCCGTAACACATTCCTAAAAGGGAAATAATTAATTACTTGCGACACTTTTTATTTTTGCTTTTTCTTTCTCTCTATCTCTCTCCAATCATACGAGCCCTCTTTTTTTCCTCTCTACCTCTTTCATACCCAAAAATTGCATTGGAGTTGATAAAAAAAAGTGTTGCGAGTAAAAAAAAAGGAGGAAGTATTAATAAGTAACCCCAACAATTGTAATCCCTAGTGTTTTAATTAATAACCTTAAAATAAGTAATAATTAACCTTATTTATAAACTGACCACACCGTTAAGTAATGATATGACTGCAAAAAAATTATCATACACCCGGGTGTATCGTGAGTATGGTACATCCAAGGCTATTTTTTTTGCTCATTACTCATTTGAAAACATCCAAATAAGCAAAACATACTTAAAAAAAGGAGAGTTCAAAAAAAGCAAATAAACAAACAATAATATTTGGTGCACATATAAGACTTGACGAATTCCTGAAAGTAATTTTTTTTTTATAATTTTTATTAGCTGAGAATCAAAGTGTCAACTAATTACTCCATGTGCTTTTGAATTTTGACGGATATAAATAGGTCACGGACCGGACCAGCAAGTTTCAAGTGGAAGACCACCTGACTACATGATGAAAGCGCAATCAGCTCTGCGAGACCGAGAGGATGTGCCTTAATCCGTCAATTGATTTCACATGGGAGCGTATAATATGGTAATGGGACCATAATCGGTGTGTCTTAATCACACCAAGGGAAAGGTAAATAAAAATTATTTATTGGATTGTAAGGAATTCTTTAACATTCAAATTTTAAGTAATGAAATTTCCACTATTAACCAAAAAAAGTAGATAAAATTACAAAAATTCTACCGTGAAGGTCGATCATTACTATTTGATAATCACCACTATCATGAAATGTCGAACATTGATTTTAGATGTGTAAATCACAACTGTAGGAGATTCATTAATATTTAAGATTTTATTTATATCTTCAATAATAATAATATATATATTTAATCATTTAAACACCTACTGCAACAATTTTTTCCAATATTTTATCCCTATAATTAATTATAAGACTAAATTAATATCCTACATTTGAGATGACATATATGAGATCAAAGGCCTATAATTACTAATAGTGGTGATAAGTGGTGGTCGGCGCTCGTCGAAAACTCATAATTGACTAGGAATATTTTTCCTTTTTAAAAAAGAGTAAGAAATATGAAACAACTAGAATAATCGCAATATCTTAGGGGGCGTTTGGTTCATAGGTTGGTATGGGTTTGGAATCAGGAATCAAATAAGGGTGGTATGGGGTTGGAACTTGATTCCTAATACCATGTGTTTGGTTCAGTTTTGGAATCAAAATGATCCCCATACTTAGTGTTTGGTTTAAAATGTCTCTGGAATCAAGAATGAAATTAAGATTATTTTATTTTGTCTTATGTCTTATTTTGAATAAATCAAATGTGATAGTATAAAGTAATTAGTACCAATTAATACCATTTCTTATCAACAGCCCTCTTCTCCTCCCCTTCTTTCTTATACATTGACTTTATTACTCGCTGCAAATAGTGGAATGGTAAAAAGTATAGAATACAGTTACGATTGTGACTTTTATAATACTTGCATATTTTAGTATACAAATTATAAATTTACAATCACAATTACTATCAACAAATTAACCAATACTTACAGTTGTTTTTTTCTACCGAAAAATCTTTTGGATCAAGAAAAAATTTGCTAAAACACCACATAAGTTTATCTTGTTTTCTTTGTTATTAACAATTATAGTTATGTAGAAAAAAATTGTAGTAGAAAAGAGAAAATTACAATAGAAAAAAAATTTGCAGTAGAAGAGAGAATAATGGAATACCTGGAGTTTAGGCCACTCGGCAGTATACATGGAAGAAGACGAACCAACGTTTCTTTTTATTTTTGTGTAGCAAGATGTTTTATCTTAAATAATTGATGATACCTAGGGTTGGTATAAGCCAAACCCACCTCCCCCCAAGGGTTTCTAAACCCCATACCTCATGGGTTTAAGGTATTGGTTTTAAAATTAAAATTTTACTAACCAAACACTAGGTATGGGTTTAACCCATTCTAAATCCATACCTCATACCTATATTTTGTGAACCAAACACCCCCTTAGAGAATTGCAATTAGGGTTTAAGAATAGGGTCCTGCAATCAAATTTAATCACCACTATCATAAAATGTCGAACATTGATTTTAGATATGTGCAAATCACAACCGTAGGAGATTCATTAATATTTAATATTTTTTTTATATCTTAAAAAATAATAATATATATTTAATCATTTAAACACCTACTGCAATAATTTTTTCCAATATTTTATCCCTATAATTAAGTATAAGACTAAATTAATATCCTACATTTGAGATGACATATATGAGATCAAAGGCCTATAATTACTAATAGCGGTGATAAGTGGTGGTCGACGCTCGTCAAAGACTCATAATTGACTAGGAATATTTTTCCTTTTTAAAAAAGAGTAAGAAAAATGAAACAACTAGAATTATCGCAATATCTTAGAGAACTGCAATTAGGGTTTAAGAATGGGGTCCTGCAATCAAATTTATAAAGAAGAAGGTTAGAACATTGCAATTAGGTTTGTTACTATATCAATTTAAAAGGAAATCTACCATTTAGAAAATAACTTTTCGAGTTGTAAATTTAGGGTTTTTAATGTAGGGGTGAACACATTTACTTTAGTTTTCATAATTATGACTTTTCTTTTCCATTAATGACGAATGCAATGAGTTGGCTAGCTTTGTAATTGTATGTAAGATTGTTGTCTTCCTTCTCCAATTCCCCTGCTCCAAAAAACCAAATGGCATTGTGGTATTATATATGATGGCCTTATTAAGTCTTGAACAAATGAAATTTTAGGAAGGAAATTCATGGCGTGCAACTTTTATGACCCTTAATGAGGAAATCATTGTCGATGATACTATGATAGTAATAAGCCTAATTGAAGTAGAATTCCCCTAACCTTATTTTGGAATCTGATTGTAATTTCGAATTAATGAACCCTCTACCCAATTAAAATTCTCAAAAAAGTTCGATAAATCAATTTTTCAAAATTAATAAAATCTTTACCCTTTACTTGTGCAATAAATCGAGAGGGGAACAAGTAAAATTGGGGAGAAAATTAGAAGTATGAAAATTTGGATCATAGTGGATGAAAAAGTTGAAAGAATTTGTTACCAAGTAGTCGATATGTATTTCTAGAACTTGTTATAAGAGCGGTAGTCATCATTACCAAATTTTCTTAAATAAATCAGTATATAAAAAATTGACCATCAATATCTTTATTTTATGGGAATCAATCTTTCTAGGGTTTCTAATTTTCTTGGCTTCCTAGTGCGACAATAGTCTAATCTTTCGAAAATTAGACTATATTTCTGACCCTTTTCCTTTGTTTTTAGGGTCATTAACTTGTTTACTGCTTTCTTTTGTTTTGTTTACTCCAATCCATCTGTGAGAGATTTTCTCCCCCTTTTGGTGGATTGCTTCTCATCTTGTATGAGTTTTCTTGTTTTCATGGTGTTAATAATTTGGAAGATATCTGGATCTATGAGGGTTTAGATTTTTTTCAGCAATTCGTCACTCGGAACAATTATATCACAAAATCAGATTATGAAGGTCTCTATTTGGAAAGATGCAAAGGCATCAAAATACATTGCTCGCGTCAAGCTTGAAGCGGTGGAGTTGGAGTTGTGCTCGTGTATGCTTAAAATTAATTGGTTCTGTTATGGCTGAAATTCCAGGTTGACCTTGACGTAACAAAGTGAAGACGTTGACACAACCAGGCATGACAATGACGCTAAGACTAGGTCAAGGACCTAACAACCACCCGACAATCAAGGAAGCGTGGCTGCTATCTTGTTGCTAAGTTACCGTTCGAGATTGTGGTCAAAACTGATGGCATGAGTGCAGGGAAATTAGTTGGGAATATGCGGAGCTACCTCCAAGATTCTTGGGTGCACGTTGGAGTCAAGGAGTACTATATAAAGGCTTCGAAGCTAAAGAAGAAAGGGTTACAAGCATCCATATCACTCGTACAAGCAAGAGCATTCATAGTTCTACAAACACCTACAAACACTTTACGTTTCAAGCTATTCTTTAGATTACATTGCTATCAAATTAGTGTACCTAGAATAATCATCCTAGGGTGTATTGACTGTCGTTCACCCTGAGCGTCAGTTGTATATAGTGGATTAGTGGACTCATATCCACCCACGGTTTTTTACCCATCTTCATTGGGGTTTTTCCGCGTCAACATTTCCTTATGTCATTTCCCTTTGATCCCCCTTTGCATTTACATCTAACTTATCGCTCTAATCTGGTTGTTGTCGTCCCAACATTTATTTGTGTCGCTTAGGCAAAAATCTGCATAAACAATTTGGGGCGCACAGTGGGGCCCTCAGCTAGATCTCTCATCAATTCTTGATTAACGACCAAATCTCACCATCATGCATTCCAATGGATCCCTCTGAAGTTCAAGCTGCCTATGAAAAATTGAAAGCTGAAATGGAGCAGATGAAGAAAGACAACGACCGTCTGTCCTCTGAATTCACTTCGTCAAAAGAGTAAGTCCAAAAGATGCAAGAAGAGTTAGCCTCGACCAAGGCGTCCAAGCAGCGACATCCCAAGAACATTGGAGAAATCTCAACAATGCACCACCTCAGCGACGAGGAGAGCTCTGAGTCCGAAGACGGCGAAGACGATGAAGAATGGAAGGATGGTGATACCCCTGACGGTGATCAACCCAAGGAAGGCGACATTATGGCTAAAAGAATGGCTACGATTGAAAAGCAGAATCGCCAGATGATGCGTCTCCTCTCTCAACTTCCTGGAGCTCCAACTCCTAGCATCATCAAGCATCGCGACGGCTATGCAGCGTCCCCGTTCGTGGAAGAGATCGCCAAGGCAGCACTGCAAAAGAAGCTCAACCTTCCCATCCTGACCGCGACTTATGACAGATCTACCGACCCAGCAGAGCATGTCGCCCAATACAAGCAGCGGATGTGGCAAGTGTCCATTCCATGGCACCTGGTCGAAGCATGCATGTGCAAATCCTTCGGAGCGACGCTGACCGGGCCTGCCGTAAAATGGCTCGGGTCCCTCAAGCCATGAAGCATTGGCAACTTTCAACCTTGGTGAACAAGTACTATAGCAAATTTGAAGGCAGTCGCAGTCTCGAAAAGCAGACTAGTGACCTTTATGGAATCGTTCAGAAGCCAGGAGAACTGATTCGCGATTATTATAATCGTTTTAATAAAGAAATGATTGGAATTAAAGATCTAGATACTAAAACTGCTATTGAATGTTTCTCATCCTCAGATCCAAGCTGTACAACCGCCTCACCAAGTATCCTTGTGCGACGTTCGAAGAGGTCAAGTCGCGAGCTTTGGCACAGATGGGATTGGAAGAAGTCGATGCAATCCTCAACATAATATCGACGCGTCACGTATCAAAAGGCTCTAGTGATCGCAAGACGTTCACGCCTAAGAAGCATAATTGGAGGCCTCATCCATATAGCAGGCCCAATCAGGTACATAATGTTAATGACGCGTCGGAATGTGCAGGTACTAAAGTCAAAGCTGATCCCAACGCTTACCCCGACATCGAGTCGTACGGTTTTTCGATGGACGTTGGAGGTGTTGTCAACGCTCTGACTGAGATCGGCGCGCCCGTCCGTTGGCCGAGGAAGAGCGACCGCCCAGACGCTAAAAAAAATCAGACCAAATGGTGTCAATTCCATCATGACCACGACCATAAGACCGAAGAATGCATCGCACTCAGGAGAGAAGTCGCGTTCATGCTGAACAAGGGACACCTGCATGATCTTCTCAACGAAAAAGGGAAAGCGTCTTTTGATAAGAATCCTCCCAAGCCAAATCCACCTGCGTCCCCTACTCATGTCAAGGTAATTAATGTTGTTCTGGTTAGTCTGACGTTTGCGGACTATCATACTCAGCAGCCAAGTGGCTAGAAAGAGAAGGATCCCCCTCGTCCAAAGTTCCTAAGTCTTGCAGGTCAGACGAGGAAAGAAATTTGGAGGCGATGTCCATTACCTTTGACGACGACGACGTGTGCGACGAAGAGCATCACGATGAATTGGTCATATCTTTGACCGTCAACAACTGCCTGCTGCGACGCGTCCTGGTCGACGGCGGAAGCTCAGCCAACATCCTGTTTAAAAACGCTCTCGAAGGTATGGGTCTTGATGACAGGGACATAACGAAGAAATCAACAGTCCTAGTCAGCTTCAGTGGAGAAGCGCAACAAACCGTCGGAGAGATCACCTTGCCAACCTTCGCCAAAAGCGTCAACTTGCAGACAAGATTCAACGTCGTGGACTGTCCATTTGCGTATAACTTCATCCTCGGCACGCCATGGATCCATAAGATGAAAGCAGTCCCATCAACCTATCATCAGACGCTTAAATTTCCTACAAAGTGGGGCGTCCAAGAAATCAAAGGCGAGCAAAAGGCAGCTAGAGAATACTATAGTTCGTCGCTCAAGCCTGCTAAGGCGTCAATCTAGCAATATACAGGCGGGTCAGCGCCTGACGAGCCCGATGAGCAACAAGTAGATGAAGTGGCGCTTGATCCAGCCTTTCCTGATCAACTCGTTTGCATTGGAGCGACCTTGTCGCTTGAACTCCGAAACCAGGTAATCGATTTTTTAAAAGCTAATCAGGATTGCTTCGCTTGGTCCCATGAGGATATGACATGTATAAGTCCAGACGTAATCACCCATAAGTTGAACGTTGATCCGGAGCACAAACCAGTCAAGCAGAAGCGACATAAGTTCACTCCCGAAAGCAACCAAATCATAAACGACGAAGTGCAAAAACTTATTGACACAAGTAAGGTACGCGAAGTTAAATATCCTGATTGTTTAGCTAACGTTGTCGTTGTCAGCAAGAAAAATGGCAAATGGAGAGTCTGTATAGACTTTACGGACCTAAACAAAGCCTGTCCTAAGGATCCGTTCCCACTTCCCCACATAGACGCAATGGTCGACGAGACGGCAGGACACGAGCTCTTGACGTTCATGGACGCATACTCTGGCTACAATCAGATCCGTATGCATCCTGACGACCAAGAAAAGACAGCGTTCGTTACCGACAAAGGTATTTATTGTTATAAGGTTATGCTCTTTGGACTGAAAAATGCAGGTGCAACGTATCAGCGATTGGTCAACCATATGTTTAAAGACCAACTCGGAGATACCATGGAAGTATACATTGATGATATGTTGGTAAAATCCAAGAAAGCAACCTACCATGTCCAACACCTATTCGAAGTGTTCGACGTTCTCAGGATATACGGTATGAAACTTAACCCTACTAATTGTACATTTGGAGTTATTGCATGTAAATTTTTAGGCTACGTCGTGACGCAAAGAGGAATTGAGGCAAGTCCCGACCGGATCAAGGTGTTGATCAATATCCAATCCCCTAGAAATGTCAAAGAGGTGCAGAAATTGACCAGACGTGTCGCTGCGCTTAATCGTTTCATATCCTGATCGTCCGAAAAGTGTCACTTGTTCTACGACGTGCTGCGCAAAAACAAAGGCTTTGACTGGTCGCATGAGCATGAAGATGCTCTACAAGCGCTCAAGCAATACTTAGCTTCTCCACCCCTGCTATCCAAGCCAAGCGACGGAGAAACACTTCAACTTTATCTGGCCGTCAGTAATACGTCCGTCAGTGCTGTCTTGACGAGAGAATCTGAGAATCAACAACTCCCCATCTACTACGTCAGTAAGTCTCTGTTAAATGCAGAGACCAGGTATTCTTCCCTAGAAAAACTTGTATTAGCTTTAGTCACTTCTGTAAAAAAACTACGACATTACTTTGAAACTCATATTGTCGTTGTCATGACTAACTATCCCGTTAAAAGTGTTTTCCGTAGACCTGAATTGACAGGTCGCATGGGAAAATGGGCCATCGTGCTCAGTGGATACGATATCAAGTACCTGCCTAGGACAGCAATCAAGTCGCAAGCCCTGACCGATTTTGTGGCAGACTTCAGTCCAGAGCTAGAGAAGATCGCATACGGCGAAGTCGCTAGGATCAACAACGTCAGCAATAACACTTGGATTTTATTTGTTAACTGATCTTCTAATTTTCGTGGTGCAGGTCTTGGTGTTGTCCAGAAGTCACCACAAGGGGACAAGATCGTACAAGCCATATGTTGCGACCCTGGCAAGCGACTTGGGGGCAAAAGCGTTAAAAGTCTACAGCGACTCGTTATTGATAGTCAGTCAGCTCAAAGGAGAATTTGCTGCTAAAGATTCCAAAATGGCGCTATATTAAGAGGTCGCACAAGGTAAAAGTAAAATGTTTAATCCCTTTGACATAATGTAGGTACCAAGGGACCAAAACACGCAAGCAAACGCACTGGCAAATCTAGGATCATCCCTGAGAGACCTGACGTTCACTTCCGTCCCTATCATCCATCTCATGACTCCAGCAGTAAGTAAGTGATGATGTCGACCAAGCGAGCGACGATGTCGACCAAGCCAACGACGTTATCCGTGAAAACGTCGAGGTATGTGTTAGTTGGACGAAACCTATTTATGAATATTTAGCTAACGATGTACTCCCAGAGGACAGAGTGGAGGCACGACGAGTCCGTTTCAAAGCGTTCAGGTATGTCATCATTCAAGGAGTGCTATTCAAAAAGTCTGTCATTGGACCATATCTGCGTTGTTTGGAGAAGCACCAGTGGGAGCAAGTTCTGCAAGATTTGCACGAAGGGACATGTGGAAACCACCCTAGTGGACGCAACCTATCCAACAGAGCGTTAAGAATGGGCTATTGGCCAACAATGAAATAAGACGCTGTCAGGTACGTCACAAAATGTGATAGTTGTCAGCGACATGCAGGTATGACGCACAAACCTTGTAAAATTTTGCATCCAACTTTAACCCCTTGGCCTTTTATGAAATGAGGAATGGACATAGTTGGTAAACTACCTCCAGTCCCAGGATAAAAGGTCTTTATGTTAGCACTGACAGACTACTTTTCTAAATGGATAGAGGCAGATTCGTTCCAACAGGTACGCGACAAGGAGGTAATTTCTTTTATACATACTAACATTATTTGCAGGTTTGGTGTACCGTCAGAAATTATATGCGACAATGGGTCGCAATTTATTAGCGATAAAACAAAGCATTTCTGTGACGAGTGGAACATACGCTGTTGACGTTAATGCTCGGATATTCTCAGGCCTATGGACAAGCTGAGTCCAGCAATAAGACTGTCATGGACACATTGAAGAAACGTCTCACTGCTAAGAAAGGTAAATGGGCAGAAGCGTTGCCAGCAATCTAATGGGCAAATCGTACGACGCCACGCACTGCGACCGGTCAAACGCCCTTTTCATTGGTCTATGGCTGTGAAGCAGTCCTACCAGCTGAGGTAAGTATCCCAACTGCCAGGTACGACTTGATGACGGAACAACAAAATCGCGACGAACTGATCAGCGACCTAGATACTATAGAAAAATTACGAGACGCAGCGTTGATACGCATGGCAGCACAACAACAAATTGTCATGAGGAGTTTTAGCAAAAATGTGCAAGCTAAGTCGTTCATTGAAGGTGATTGGGTATTAAGGAAGGTCTTCCAAACACACAGGAGTCCAACGTAGGTAAGCTAGGTCCAAAGTGGGAAGATCCCTAATAAATCAGCAAGGTCGTTGACAATGGAGCATACCAGTTGGTCCGACGCGACGGAATTATGGTCCCACGCAGTTGGAACGTTGTTCACCTCAAAAGATATCATTTCTAGCTAAGTATTAAGTGACATTTTGTTCTTTTTTATGTATTCAATAAGTGATGAACATGTCGTCGCAAGGTCGTTGAGATGTCAACGACAGAACATTACTGTGTGTTTCTTTTACAGGATTTCTGATGCTTTTCAATAAGTTCGCAACGTCCAGGCGTAGCGACCAATAATTATTTTTGCATAATAAGTCAACTAGATTGACAAAGTGTTGAGTACAACATCAATAACATCAAGTTACTTCGACATCGTGCACTGTTGTAAACGTCGCAAGATCTCAACGTCATTTACAAGAGCACAATAGCATCATAAGCATTCAACCGGCTCAAGTTAAGTAAGTAATTGTGTTTTATGGATATGTAATTTTTGTTCTAATGGTACCTAATTCATACGACAGAGAAAGGTTTTCAAAGCACCTAACAATCGTATTTAAACGCCAGAAAAACGGCTAAAACGAAATAACAAAATAACACACGCAATAGTCAAATGTTATGTCATTCCCATGAATGACCAAAAGAAAGCTAAAGCCATGGCCACTTCCATGAGTGACCTAAAAAGTACATCAACCTTGATCACTCCCATGAATGATCCAAAAAGACAAATTGTTTCAACAAAACCATAAAAACTTAAGTGTTCACAAGACAAAGAACTATATTAAATCAAGCGACAGGGTCATCGGCAGGTTTGTCGGAAGTCTACGTCGTCTCTGGCACTATCTCCATCTCCGCAGGATTGTTCTCCTGAGGATCAGACGCAATGAAACCAGCACTCGAGACATTAGCATCCCTATCCTTAGGGGTAGTAGCCAAGGAAGATTCAGCAGTCGCTCTGGAGGCTTCGTCTGCGTCAATGAGGTCCTTCATGGGACCGATCCACTTCAGGTAAAGATCAATCTCCTTGTTAGGATCCCACGATGAAGTATGGCCCATCATGAACTGGTACATCAGCTTAGCCCTTACGCGACAAGTAATCTCAGCGTCTAGACCGTCTAGCTCGTCCTTCAAACCTGTGACCTCCGCCTAGGGGTGAAAGTTCGGTGTACGGTTTGGACTTAGGCCTAGTCCAATCCAATCCAAACAAAATTTGGATTTCAATTTTTCAATCCGAATCCAATCCAATTAGAGTTTGAGTCCAAACCAATCCAATCCGAATTTTCAGACGATAGATTGGATCCGATTCGAAATATCCAATTTTTTAAAACTCTATTTTATCGATGAAATAAATTAGGCACGAGCATCAAAATAAAGTTTTCGATAGGTATTAACATCAAAATAAAGTTTTCGATAGTGATTAGGAAGTTAGCCGGTTAGAGTTTTAGGGGAAGGGAAAGGCCGCTAGACCATTTGGTTTTTTTTAAAGAAGTATTTGTTAAGCCCAATTCTAATTATACAATTCAAGGCATATCTACTATTCGGTTATTTTGGATTTTTGGATCCAATCACCCTCAATCCGATCCGATCCGAAAATCCTATTTTTCAAAAAAATCCAATCCGAATCCAATCCGAACATAATTTGAGTCCAATCCGAATTACTAATTTGGTTTGGATTGGATTGGATTTCGGTTTTTATCCAAATAACTTTCACCCCTACCTCCGCCTGCAACGTCTCCACCTCTCCGGTGCGTGACGATAAAGCATCCTCTGCTTCCTTGACCTTCTCTTCCAGCGCCCTCAATTCTTCGTCCTTCTTCTTCAATCCCTCCTTAGCAACAAGAGCCCTTAAGTTGGCCATTTGAATCTCCAAGTCCTTCTCCCTCAACAGCGTGTCGCTTTTCTCAACCTTGGTCTTCAGCGACTGATGAACCCTGATCATTGTTGACATCTCTTTTTTCGCCATTTAGAAGTTTTGACAATCCTGAACAAAGACGAGCACAGTTAAGCGAGTAATCATAAAGGCATGTCAAGAACGGTGTGCATAAACAACTATCATACCTGGAAAATTAGCTCAAGACATTGTCGGAGACGACAACGCCGCTTTCACAACTGTGGAGGGATCAACATGTTCCTTTGCCCTTTTTCTCTTCATCAAAGCCTCTTTTTTGGCTGCGTTGTCCATGACCCCTCTTTGCCATGAATGAGTAGAACCTGCAACGATGATAATAGAACTATTACAACGACGCTGGAAGTATTAAACAAGAAGAACGTTAATTAGGCGACGCGGTGACCTCATGCCATTGTCGAACAACTCCATTGCTCAGCGTTAGCTACTTTTTTGTATGTTCGTTCCTCAAAGTCAATCTCAGCAAACTCTTCGCACTTCTGTTCGGAAACGTCGTGGTGACTCAGCAGCTTTGGGTTCAGATCTGCAAAAGAAGTGACGTAAGGATAGTGTTAACGACGTGACAAACAAAAAGTTCAAAAGAAATCTTACGAACCTTCCATGTTCCAGCCTTCTCTTAGAAATTTTCCTAATTCCCCTAAAGACGATTTCTTCACAAAAATATTGCGATTCTTCCAGCCTCTGTCGTTCGCTTGCATACCCTAAACCAAAGCGTTCATATTCGCCCTGACGTGAAGCGCCAGACGATTTCTAGCTTTGACCCTAATTTCATAGCAGTAGAGTAGATCTTGGAGGGTGAAAGGGTCTTCCCATCTAGCCGACACTCAGTCCACTACGCTTAAAACTCTTCATACCTGGGGCATCAATTTCCCAGGGCTTATTCCAAAGACTTGTAGAAGATCTCTGACTATGGTAGGGAAGGGTAACCTAAGTCCAATCTTAAATGGGTATTCGTACAAAACGACCCAGTCGTCGGGATAATCTTCAGGACGTTCCTCAAGATAAACGTTTCTTAGCACAGTGTTAGTGGATAGGTTCCCTAAGTCTAGAAACCTCATCAAATCTTCCTCAGACATGGTGGATTGTTCGTCATCTAATTCAGTATTTTCCTCTACTACTTTCTCTTTCGCTTTGGCTTTTTCTTGGTTCTTAAAGTAGTTCCTAATGCTACGCCTACTTGGACCCATTAATTCGGACAAAGGTAGTGAAATTTGCTAAATTTGAAGCTAAGAGCAGCAGAGATTACCTGGTAATGGAGAGCAGTCCAGCCGAAGGTTCTTGGAGATTTCTAGAGAGAATCAAGCGTTTGTGTAATTATTTGAAAACAGAGAATGTTGCGTGTGGTTTTAAATCAGTTGGCACGACTTTTATAGCAACATATATGATCATTAGCCTGCAACAAATATATATTAATTGTTGATTTATGATTTATCTTTTGCAAAAAAATTAATCTTTCTCCAATGACTCTTGAGTTATCCTTAGTGGGATCATCCGATTTTTAGTTTTTCTTATCTTTATGACAAATGTACTAATAGATGATAATCAATTGTGACAGGTGTTCTAACTGCGCAGGGTATTTCTTGAAAGTAATTACAATTGTTTCATGACTCTTGGTGTTCTCCCTATTTCAACAATTGGGGGCAATTATGGCTGAATTTCCAGGTTGACCTTGACGTAACAAAGTGAAGACGTTGACACAACCAGGCATGACAATGACGCTAAGACTAGGTCAAGGACCTAACAACCACCCGACAATCAAGGAAGCGTGGCTGCTATCTTGTTGTCGTTCGAGATTGTGGTCAAAACCGATGGCATGAGTGCAGGGAAATTAGTTGGGATTATGCGGAGCTACCTCTGAGGTTCTTGGGTGCACGTTGGAGCCAAGGAGTACTGTATAAAGGCTCCGAAGCTAAAGAAGAAAGGGTTACAAGCATCCATATCACTCGTACAAGCAAGAGCATTCATAGTTCTACAAACACCTACAAACACTTTACGTTTCAAGCTATTCTTTACATTACATTGCTATCAAATTATTGTACTTAGAATAATCATCCTAGGGTGTATTGACCGTCGTCTCACCCCGAGCGTCGTTGCATATAGTGGATTGGTGGACTCATATCCACCCGCGGTTTTTTACCCATCTTCCTTGGGGTTTTTACGCTTCAACATTTCCTTGTATCATTTCCCTTTGATCCCCCTTTGCATTTACATCTAACTTATCGCTCTAATCTGGTTGTTGTCGTCCCAACATTGATTTGTAGGAACGAAAACTGGTAACAAAGTAATTAACTTATCTGACAGTCGTGGCATGAAATAATCACTGCCCTAAAGTTGAATTTGCCCCGCAACAACACACGGACTCCCAGCAATCAACCTCCAGGGTTACACGGCTTCTACCTTTCCGGTGTTGACAGAAAAGCAGATTGAGAACACTCTTGAATATTGCCAAGAAAAGAGGAGAATGAAAAAGGAGAGAAGATGTATTTGTGTGTTTCTCTCTCTCCCAAGGAATACCAGAACACTGGTATTTATCGGAAAAATGGATAATTAAACGTGATCAAATCAAGGCTAATAACGTGGGGAAAACGGTCAGGAATCGGGTTAATGGCTGAAGCCATGGAGATTAATTAGGAAAAACGGTCATTAAATGCTCATAAATTACTGACCCAAAAAGATAGTTAAGTTAAGTTTATTCCCCAAGACCCAAGGCCCTGGCCTGCACCGGGCGGGCAGCGCGTGTGGTAATCACACATCACCACATACCCACTAAAAGCCTCATTGCTACTCAACTCAAAGGGTAGAGAAAGAGTAATAGTTATAAACCTTACTCTTCCCTTCTATTCTTTCAATGTGGGACAAAAGATAAAAAGGACTCTTCATATTCTTTTGAAGCAAACTTAGAGTTTCTACTATAAACTCCAACATAATTTGTGTCACTTAGGCAAAAATCTGCATAAACAGGTTCCATTGTGGAAATTATTGTGATTTGTTAAATCTATATTTTTCCGATCTTAATTATCATTGTATGTGTCGTATGACTTATTATTAATGATATATATTTTCTTCCCTTCAAAAAATATATAGATCTATATTATTAACGGCAACTTTGATATACTCCTTTATCACATCTGATTCTTGACACTAATATGACCAAGTTAAAATTTGATGGTACTTTGAATAATGATTTTGATGCAGCTGGTATACTTCGTACAACAATCATGGTCTTTGTATTGTTGCTTGGATTCATTATGCAGTGAACACTTCCCATCTCCTTAATACTAAAAAAGTATCACTCTTTGGAACGGGCTTATAGCAATTGAAAACTCTTGCTCTCACCTTGCTTCTTAATTAAGGAGATAATCCAACTAATATACTTCCTCCATTTTTTAATAAGTGACACGTATTTCTTTTTAGGAAATATCAAAATAAGTGACACATTGCTATTTTTGGTAAAAATTGTTCAACTTTATTACACTATTGCCATTCATTAATCACCCACCTACTTTAATTCATTTACTAACCCCCCCCCACCTAATTCATTAACTTTCCCCCCAACCAAGTTAATGACTCCCACCATTTTTCCACCCAACCCATCAGCTACCCCCTTGGCCCCTTCTGATATTATGACCACCCCAATTCTTATGATCTTCAAACCCTAACTCACCCGAATCAAGAACCCTGAAAAATCGTCTACCCCAAATCTCAAAATTCTTGCTTCTCTCATCTTCTGTTCTTCTTCCTCTACTGTTTCTTGTTAATAACCCTAAAAATCTTCCCTAATTTTTTGCGAATATTTGCATTCTCTCATCTTCTGTTCGTCTTCCTCTACTGAAACTTTTGAAGAACCCTAAAAATCTACCCCCAATTTTCGCGATTCTTTGACTTCTCTCATCTTCTGTTCTTCTTCATCTACTGAAATTTGTGAAGAACCCTAAAAATCTAGCCCGAATTTCCGCGAATCTTTTGCTTCTGTTGTTGTTGCGAAAAACCCTAAGTCCCCAATTTTTTTTGTGATGGATTCGTGGACTACTGCCGATTATGTTTTCTGTTTTGATACTGTTGAGGCCTCTGAAGAGTCTTGGTTATTGAGGAAATTAGATCGGCGTGAACACGGGTCTTCTAATACATCAACTGAGATTCTTTGTGGTGTTCATGGTTCACAAGAAACACCAACTTCAAAGTTTCGTTGGCCTGATGAAGTTGAAAGCCCTCAAAACGATATTGTTGAGGCTGGATCTGGGTTGCATGCTAAAAAAAAGCTGGACTTTGGCGATTCTTTGTCCTCTACTTCTAAGTCCCCAAAAAAAGGCTCCTCGGATGTTTCTTCAACTGCTGTCAGTGTAAAAAGCAAAAACAAAGACAAAAAAAAGTGAAAATTGCGTCGTTCTTCATGGATTTGTGGTGATATCTTCTAACTCTTGTCCTTCTTTTCTTAGCTTAGATCTAGATTTCGTATTTTTTGCATGCTTTGAGTGTGGGATTTTGCTGCTGGGCCGATTGGCAATATCATGAATTTATTCTTGTATTTCAATTGTTGATGGCTGTTGTTTTTCGGTTCTTTGAATTAGGGTTCCTGTTTTTTTTAAGCATGTTAATTTATGTTACGTTTTGTTGATTTAGGTTGCTTTTTGTTGATTTATGTTGCTTTTTGTTGATTTAGGTTGATTTATGTTGTTTTATGTTGATTTAGGTTGATTTATGTTTACTTATGTTGATTTAGGTTACTTTTTGTTGATTTTGGTTCATTTCTGTTTATTTCAGGTTGATGTATGTTGAGTTATGCTGATTTATGTTTAGTTAGGTTGATTTTGGTTGATTTTGGTTGATTTTGGTTGATTTATGTTAATTTAGGTTGATTTATGTTTAGTTATGTTGATTTAGGCTGCTTTATGTTGATTTATGGGTCTCTTATGTTCATTTTAGGTTGATGTATGTTGAGTACTGCTGATTTATGTGTAGTTAGGTTGATTTAGGTTGATTTAGGTTGATTTAGCATGCTTTTGGTTGATTTATGTTTAGTTATGTTCCATATTGATTGTTTTTCTTGATTTGTGGGGCTCTTATGTTCATTTCAGGTTCATGTATGTTGAGTAATGCTGATTTATGCTGATTTATGCTAAGTTATGTTGATTTAGGTTGATTCATGTTTAGTTATGTTGATTTAGGCTGCTTTATGTTGATTTATGGGTCTCTTATGTTCATTTTAGGTTGATGTATGTTAAGTACTGCTGATTTATGTGTAGTTAGGTTGATTTAGGTTGATTTAGCATGCTTTTGGTTGATTTATGTTTAGTTATGCTCCATATTGATTGCTTTTTCTTGATTTGTAGGGCTCTTATGTTCAATTCAGGTTCATGTATGTTGAGTAATGCTGATTTATGCTGGTTTATGCTAAGTTATGTTGATTTAAGTTGATTCATGTTTAGTTATGTTGATTTAGGCTTTATGTTGATTTATGGGTCTCTTTTTGTTCATTTTAGGTTGATGTATGTTGAGTACTGCTGATTTATGTGTAGTTAGGTTGATTTAGCATGCTTTTGGTTGATTTATGTTTAGTTATGTTCCATATTGATTGCTTTTTCTTGATTTGTGGGGCTCTTATGTTCATTTTAGGTTCATGTATGTTGAGTAATGCTGATTTATGCTGATTTATGCTAAGTTATGTTGATTTAGGTTGATGTTTGGTTCTGTACAGTTGATTTAATGGCCATTTGGTTGATTACACTTCATTGTAGTTCATTTTGGTTGCTTTGAGTTGATATTTCATGATGTTTGTTGTAAGTGCTTGTGATGGCATTGTTTTTAGAGTTGGTTTCCTCAATGATGCAACACTTTATTACTGAACATGTAGCTAGGCTAAAGTCATTAAATATGCCACCATCTGAAGTAGGGTGTTGTAATAAGGAGGCAAATAAGTGATCTAAAGGCTGTGAATATGACTTTTTGTTGCACTTGCATGAAACTATATGGACTGAGAGGTTGTTTTGGTGATTTTCTCTATGAAGAATGAGGTCAGCAGCTTTATATGCTTGCATGAAGTCATTATGGCCTCTGTGATTACTAACTGCCACCATTACATCACCCTCATTTCATGTTGTGAGGCTATTAAATGTTGTTTTTACCTATGTATGTGGATTAGGGACTTTCTGAGAGGAGAAACCAAAAGCAAATGTTTTAGCTTTAATAAAATTGCCCAATGGAAACCAAATGATGATGCAAAAAGATATTTTTCATCCATTTCATACACACTTTACAAAAAGTTTACTTTTTTTTACAAAAAGTTGGTGTTGCCTATGACTTTTTTCTTTAAACATACACAAAATGTTTACAAAAGGCCTCCTTTACTTGATGATGAGGCTACTGTTTGATGCCCCAAAATATGTGTTGTTGTTGTTGCTTCCTTACTGTGCACATAGTGTAATCCATGCTTCCAAAATGTTGTTGTTGCTACCATACTTGCTGCTGCCTTACTGCTGCCTATTCTTGAGTAGTCCCCTCTGTTTGGCTTTGAGTTGCATTAAAATCAGGGTCTGCCCCAATGATGATGTCCTTGTTCAATTCATTTATTATGTCAGTTACCAACTCATCTGGTAATTCAACATAAGTTGGTAAAAGACCCAATCTGTCAAGCCTTTTCTTGCCTTTGTGGGTTTTTTGTAGTTATTTCCACCTTTGACTTTAAGGACCTCAAGCATGATGTACATCAAATGTAGCCATGTATAGTTAATCAACCTTGGATCATACACATTGTAGGTCTCTTCCACACTTTCCACCAACTTTTCAACTGAATCTGGAAAAGTTTGATGTTGAATTGATTGAATTGCTTTAAAAAACCCTAAGTCTAGCATGTTCAGAACAGGAGATTGTGCTGGTAGACATATGAGTTTAATTTCAAACCCATCTTTGTTAGCTTCCTATAGAAAGAGTGGATCATCTGGGGCAATGTGAGGCCTTGCATTATTTTGTTGAATCCATATTTGCTTACATCCATCTGCTGGCCATTTCTCCCTTATTGCTGGCAGCAATTTAGTGATTATCATCTCCCTTATTGTGTCCTTTGTGATGCTTTGCTTGGCTTTGAGTTCAATTGTACCAGCTGGTCTATTACAAGACCATCTTTGAGCAGCAACTTCCTCTACAAATGCATAGATTCCCAACTTTCCATCCCAAATGATTCTATCCCCTATCCATGGCCTTGCAATTGCACCCATAAACATGACCTTTGTAATGAAAGCTTTTGATTGGCAAGCCCTATATGGATTTTCCTCCTCTGACAATAGGTAAAACCTTTGGGTTACCTTGCTCATGAAGAACCACTTTTCATCTATGTGCACCATGTTGTATAGGCAATTAAACCTTGCCTTTTGTGTGACTGTTTTTGGGATGCTTTGAGATAAAATGAACTTCATTCTTGCAATCTTTTGTTTTGGAGTTAATTTAGGTTTGATTGAATTTGTGTGGCACCTTAGTATTCCCCTCTTGAGTAGTCTATAAACAGTGGAGGGACTTACTTCCAAAGCTAAAGCAAAGGACCTAAGAGTGGTCCTCTGCTTTAATGGAACCTCCCTCAATCTTGCTTCATCAAAAATTTTGGGTTTTCTACCACTGTAACCAGATTTCCTATTTGCAACATTGACCTCTGCTCCTATGTTTTTCTGATTTTTTGCAAGTCTCCAAAGCCTAGCCAAAGTTGACCTACTGACCCCATATTTTTGTTGTATGGTTGTTAGTTGACCTCTTGGAATAATCATTTGCCTTCTAACACAGTTTGGTACATTTGGTCTCTTACCTGGGTTGGTCTCCTGTTCTGTGTTCTGGACATCTTCTGTCAAGTCTAACTCATGCTCCTCTTCATTTTCAGAATCTGAGGAATAATACCAGACCTCATCATCTTCTTCTTCATCCCTGATCTGATTCATCTATTCCTCAATAAGTAGCAATTCTTCAACACTTAGATGCCCTTGTTGCGCATCCATTTCCTGAGCTTGTAGCAGCAACAACTCGTCTTCATCTATGTCCATATAGTCCCCTTCTCCATTCACCATCAGTCAAGCTTCAAACTAGATCTTCATCCATGGTGTGACTGTGATGTGTGTGCAAGTGAAAAAAAAAATTACTAGTTTGTGTGTGCAAGTGGCAGTGTCACTGTGAAATTCTTTGAGAAGAAATTTTTGTAAAAAAGTTTTTTTTGTGAAGTGTGTGCTTGTGACTGAGATTTTGTAGTGAGGAGTGTGAAAAATCTGATGGTTTCTAAGTCCCCTTTGCTATAAATATGGGCAGTTAGATTGATTTTGGAGCCAAGTTTGAATGAAATTTGAAAAGTTGATTTTGGAGACAAATTTAAATGAAAAGCAATGAGTTGGCATTTTTATTTGAAAAAAACCGGGTACCCATGTGATATTGGGGACCACTTACCTTTATTAAGTTTCGGCACTTAACTCTTCTAAACGTGTGGCCCCAACTTTCTCTCTGCAGGTGCGTTGGTTTCTTCCCACTTTCTCTTTGTATCACTTATTAAAAAACGGAGGAAGTATATACCAATGTCGTCCACGGAAATTTCTGTCTCTTGTGCGACATAATCCATGCACTACTTGTAATTTAATTTCTTAAGCATGTGTAATCTCTTATTCTCTTAGGACTATGTAAGGTCCGAGAAACTTTAGGGTATCAGTTACCCAAATTATTTAGGAAACTATTTTTAGAACATGCTAAAAGGATAGTAGAAGCCACTCAACCAGTGATGAATATCTGACTTGGCATATCAAGTTCATTGAGTCAAACAGTCGTCTAAAGATTACTTTTCATGTACTTATATTGGTTTTATTGAGCACCTTTCATTTATGATTTCATCCTTTAGCGTTTGTTTACTACGGTCCGCGAGGTTGGTATTTAATTTATATCCTTCATGAGATCCATAGCCCAAACAAGGGTGGTGCAAGCACTACACACGCATTTGCTGGATTCACCTACGTGACTGTGGGGGGTTGGTAATTTCTTACGAGGTTATGTAGGCTTACTCTCTTGAGTGATCATGAGAGTAGGGTGCGATAAGGCCATATACGTTCATGTAAGCTGAATCCATTATAGAAACGTCTCGTTCAAGACTTCATATGATGATATTCTCTTTGCATTTGTGGGTGCTCATTTAGACTTTGAAGCGAGTTGGTTTGGCCTTTGAAACGCGCCTTAGCTTCATGTGCTTGTGATTAATCTTTTTAGCTCTCACTAGATCGATCACTTTTAATTATGCACGTGCTATTGGTTACAAATTCCGATCTAACGACTTCTTTTGCCAATTACAAACTCTTCAGTTGCATACTTTATTGCAAACTCTCCCTGAAAATTTATTGAGAATATCCTTGTCTTTAATTCTATTGCTCTTGCATGTCTTCGCATTTTCGTTGAATTTCGAACTCAAAGTTGGCGCCAAGTTTGAAGGAGGTCAAATAATACTTATTTTGCAACTAATCATATAAATACCCTAGTCCCTAGCGCTAGATCCGAAATTGTTTAAAATGGGCCGCCCGTGTTTCCATTCATGGATCAGGTTAGCTTTAGAACCATTTAAAATTGTTTATAACAAACTTTGGTAAAAAGGATCTTACACTCAAGGTAATATACAATCAAAGTTGTCGTTATTCGTAATATTTATGGGAAATAATCGATCTTTTTTTGGTATCAAATACTGCTCTGAAATCAACTGTGATAAAAATATATATTTACCTAACTGATTCGAAAGTTTGACCTATTTTCTAAAACAAATGTAATGCTATTTGATTAAATTTAATGAAGTTCTTTTCTCTTTCTGCTTGAGTTTCTCTCCATTTCATATATGTTAAACCTTAGTTTTTTTTTTCTAGCTCACAATATAGTGTATGTAAGTTTATCATAGTGTGTAAAAGCGTGCTATGAGCCTATGACCACATTGCTGCCTATCTTAGAGATGGATAATGTATCACTACTTCTCCCATCCTAAAATGTTTCTCACTTCGGTCTTAGTTTAAGTAACATAATATAGCATTAACAACAAAATAAAATGGAAAAAATATACGGGTTAAGAAGTTCCGAAAGTTTAATTAAATTACGAAATTAGTCGTAAATCGTAATGAAGAGTAGTTTAACCACTCAATATGAATAAAATCAAAGATCAAAGATAGAAAAGAACATGTCCCTAGTGAAGAAATAGTTCTTATATCTTCTCTTTGTTGTTGTTGTCCTCTTTATATGAACCAAATAGTATCAACCATCAACTATCAACTATCAACTATCAACTATCAAATATTCTTATAGATTTAGTGATAAGCAAACCTATTTGAGAAAATCCAAGTCTAACCAAAGTCCAAAAATCAAAGATAAAAACAGTTCCATTGTCAGGCAGATTTGAAAGTATATGCATATGCAAGCAAAACGAAACAATCTTGTCCAGCAACCTCCCAATGAGACATGAGTCGCCCTATTTTCTCTCTCCTAAATCCTACCCCATGCATTTCTTTCCTTGAGAATTTCTGACTTCACCAATATTCGCACTCTTTCTTCATTCTCAAACCCCACACAACATCAGTGGTTTTTATCATTTCAACCCCACCACTTTCACCGCCACTACTTACGTACTTAAACAAAAGTCATCCCACAACTAATAACTATATACTTCACTAGCAACATCAACGTACAAATACATAAAAGCTAATTAATATTTAAACATGACAAAATTGTACTAAGTATATTAATACACAATTATTGATGGTTCATCTCTTTGCTTTCCATTTCAATATAACAAGGAAAAGTTGTGTTACAACCTAACCTCACCCCACCAAAAATAAAGAGAGAACATTATCTTATGAAAATTTTAACTATACTATACTATGAAATTAACTAAGATAACACGCTATTATAGTACTATCACTATATAGCCTGTTATGTATCCCATATTCCCATGTCCAATATTTAACCTTACTGTGATCTACTCTTAAAAGTACTGAAGATTCCAGAAAAAAAGAAAAAAAGAAAAAAAGGAAAAGCTAACTTCTGCACTTGTTTATGCAGGGTATAAGTTAAAAAAAAGGGTAGTCATAATAATGTCTACCTAGTAACCAATTTATGGATCATCAAGTCCAGTATTCCCCATAAAATCAGCCCACTGATTAATCTGATCATTATTGGTGTTGCTGTTGCTGCTGTTGTTGTTGGTGTTGTTGTCGCTGTTGGTGTTGGTGTTGGTGTTGGTGTTGGTGTTGATGTTGGTGTTATTATTCCCGTTGCTGTTGTTAGTCTCGGACAGCGATGGCAGCGGGGGAATCGGTGCAGAAGGCTGAACGCCGAGGTTCCAATCCCCGGCAGACGACGAAGAAGAACCAGCGATGTCTCTGATGGAGTACATATTCTGAAACAACTGATCTTGTTGATTGTTCTGCTGTGTCTGAAAACTGGGAAGGCTAAATCCATGCAGTAATCCCAAGTTAGGCCCAAAGGTAAGCGGCTGACTCACATTCACTCCTTGCTGCATTGCTGCCAAAGAAGACATAAAGTATCCTGCACTATTTCCACGTCCAAAAACATGTTATTGTTATTATTATTATGATTACCAACAACTGCAGCTGCAGCTGTTGTTGCAGCAGCACTACTGATCACTGGCAACTGATGCTGATGCTGATGCTGGTGCTGATGCTGATGCTGATGCTGATGCTGTTGCCCTATAGGTGGCAGCGGCATACTGCTGGAAGCCGAACCCGAACTCGAACCAGAGAGTTTGGGGCGCTTGCTTTTACGACAACCGCCACCAACCGGGACGTTACGAAGAGTTCCACCTTGAGTCCAGTACCTCCTACAGCCCTTACAAAAGAATCTAGGCTGAGATAAACTATAGTTGTTGTAATAGCAAAATTTGGTGTTCTTCGAATCGCAGCGAGGGCACGGCTGCGGTGGTGGGTGGTTGTTATTCTGCCCACCACCGCCGCCATCACCACCGCCATCACCATCATCACCACCACCACCACCACCGCCTCCGTGTGCATCTCCTGCACCACGTCTGTTCTGCTGATTATTCTCCTGTTGCTGGTGCTGTCCATTTTGTCCAACAACAACAAACTGGTGATCCATTTTTTCTGAAATTTTTTATATGGTTAAACAAAATGATCACAAAAAAAGAATACATGCAGATTATATATATCAAGTACAAAAGCAGGTAAAGAGAGTAGAGAGAGAAAGATAACTGTTACCTAATTCTGTTGCATGTGATCAACGGAGTGGATTTGTTCAAAGGTTGAAACAGTAGTGTTCACTTATATACTAATAGTACTACATCAAAATCTTGATTAAATCTCAAAAAAATTGCATTAAAAATGAATTTTGATATAAATTAAATTAAGGGATCTGCAATCAAATTTATGTGAGAAAAAACCCAGAATTTTTTTTTGAAGATGAAACTGGCTAGCTACTTTACTAAGGAAAACACAAAATCATTTTTGTTTTCCCAGAGTAATTAAAAAGACAGTAAGGAAAAAGGAGTGAATTTTTAACTTGTTGATAACCCCTTTTTATAGGTTCTAATTAAATCACATAATATTAACCCAAAAACTATATTAAGAGTGTAATTAAGCAAGGTGTCAGAAACAGAATCAAGAGGTGATTTAGGGGATGTTTTAATGGAGGACTAAAAAGGAAAAATATCACAGAGAGATTGAAAAATAACTAATTAATTATATTGTAATAGTAATAAAAAAATATTAGAGAAGATGAGAGAATAAGGGTTTGTTTGGTGGTGGTGGTAGCAACTAGAAGAGAAGTGGTGGTTTTGGCGGTTGTGAAGATGATATAATGGGTGGTGAGTGGTGTATATGATGGTGGTTTTTCTCTCTCTTTCAATCTCAATCTCAATCTCAATCTCAATCTATCTGAAAGCACTATTTGCTTTGCTTTAGCTGCTTTTTTTTCCTTGGCTGTTCCCACTAGTATTTTTTTTTGTTGTGTGTGTCTTGAGGTTTCTATTCTATTCTTTTGGATCGTTGTGTTTTACTAGTTATGTGACATCATTCCACTCACTTTAAAAGCCAATTCTTTCATTTTTATTATATTGCAACCCATACACCTCCAACAAATGTAATGGACCACAATGCCCTCCCAACAATTTTGGCTAGTTCAAACTTCAACATCGTACTTTTTAGGGTCTGTTTTGTTCAGTCATAATATTCATAAGTTTATTCAAATATTAGAAAAAATTATATATGTTCAAAAAATTTGTAATTACTTAAAAAATTTAAGAAATATTCACATAAATTAAGACAAATTTAGAGAAGTTAACGCCCTAAAAAAATTTAGAAAAGTTAAGATTTTTTTTAAATGTTGTAGAAAAATTAGGAAAATTTAGAAAACTTCAGAAAATGTCGAAACAATAAGATGATTATGGGAAAATAAGTTGAATAGAAAAAAATTTAATATCTTTAAGCTTGACAATCCATTCAATCTTTATAATAGATACAATTGTAGTTCCTAAAATGTTCATAATTTTTTATTCCATTTACGGATTTTTCACCATATATCTCCGAATAATTTTTTCTATTTACCAAATACTCTCCAAACTTTCAAAATTCACCATATACCTTTCAATTTTATAAAATTTCACCAGTACTCCCTTAATGATTAACAACCATCAAATTGTTTTGTCTTAACCTCTAATTTTGTTACCGAAACCTAATTAACCCCTACTTGAGTCATTTATAAATTACCACTAAAACAATACCTAAGTCCAAAAAGCAAGGAAAGGCGGTTATACAGAAAGAGAGACAAAAGGGGTCATAAAAGGTGTTCCAGTAGTTGTCAATTAAGGTAAAGGATCAAATATGATTTAATTAGGGTTTAGTAACGGAATTAGGGATTAATGACTAAGAAAACAAACGGTCATTAGACATTAAGGGGCATATGGTGCATGTTAAAAAAATTGAAGGATATATGGTGAATTTTGAAAGGTTTGACGGTATTTTGTGAAAAAATACTCTGGGTTTTTGGTGAAAAAATCCGTTTAATTTAAAATATATTAAAACAGAAAGCATTAAGATTAACTTAAACAAATGCAATACATGGTAGATAATCATGTTTGATTCGTTTCTTATCTCTCTAATCTTTACTGTTCTTCGGGATAATATATCCATATTGGTATAAAATATAAATATATTACATTATATATTTTCAAATTTGATTGCGCGCGTATAGGTTAAGCATTTATCACGTCCATGTGAGCTTGTCCTCTAGTAAAGGTGGTATCCAAAACCTACAAAATCAAATCCTGTTTACATCACTAAGCTTCGTCTCTCTCTGACACCATAAAAAATTATGGCCTTATCCTCTTAGATTAATTAATTGCACTAAAATATAGATAGATAGAAAAGCATGTAGTTTCTAAATATAATGGTATAAGATCTTGGCTAAGATTCAAGTTAATTGACATCTTAATACCCTAACCATGGACAAGTAGGTTTGTGACTCTGGTTTGTATAGATAGTAATTGGTTGGCTTTTCTCAAGTCCAAGTGACTCAAATAATTTCGGACTTAAAATTTTGAGTCCAAATCTTGCCTAAAATTTCAAATAACATATGTTTTTCCTTTTCAGTCAAATTGAACCTTTTTTTTCACAAGATAGAAATTAAACCTATTGTTGGCTAAAAATTTATTGAATTGAGACATCAAATACTAATAAAGTCATTATATATAGAGGTGGCAATATATCGGAGGCGGATCAAGTGGGGCTCCATCCGCCAAAAATCCATCCACCACCCAATTTACCCTTTTATCCACATCCGATCCACCCATTATCCATGGATGTATCGGATGGCTCGGGTGCTGAATCGGGTGAAACAAAAGTATAAAAAATGTATTGTCGCACTTTCATAATTAAAATCAAGATTTGGGGAATAAAGTAATTAATATATTAACACTTTGATACATCCTCGTAATATTTGTTCCTTTCTACTAACAAAAAATCACAATTCAACTAGAACGTTGCAAATAGACATCAAACTATTAAAATTTATAAATATATATGCATATTAAATTTTATTTTGTTTATATTTAACGGGTAGATGGATGGATCGGGTAATAGGGTGGATGGATTTCCACTCAAATCCGACTCAATCCATCCATCATTAGTTTATCATCCGCTTAAATTCGGGTTTTCGTCCATATATCTGGATTTCGTGGATGGTATCTATCGGGTTTGGATGAAATTGCCAACCCTAATTACAAGAAATGACACAAATAATATGGACAATTAATTAAAAACTAAATCTATTTATAAGGCTAGAGATTTTATTAAGAGGGATTACATTGTGGATCTAATCAAGTTAGCCGGCTCATTGAAAACTAAGGTCCAAGAGTGCCAATAGGAAAATAATTAGATATTACTTCCTGCGTTTTCTGTTACTTGCAACACAATTCTTTAGCACGCACTTTTAGGAGGATGATAGACAAAGTAAATGGGTAAATTTTTTAATTTATATTGGACAATGGTAAGAAGAGTAATTAAGTTATTAGGTGTTCAAATTGTTTTAATTAATGTGTTAGTTTTTCCTTGCTTATCATCCTCCTAAAAGTGCGTACCAAAAGACTATGTTGCAAGTAAAAAGAAACGAAGGAAGTATATATATGAAACCTTATAGACCTTTAACAATTCCTAATATGAAAGTTTCGATATTGCTTCTTTGATGATATTCCAACTAGAAACAAAATTAATGACTGAACATCTTTGTAGCTCATGTAATAATAAACTAAAATTTGACTTTCATGTTTATGTTCTTAATCATCAACCTGTAAATTAAAATCGATTTTCCATATCATCAATCTTGTAAACAACACCAATAAAGCTGAGCTAGAGTAGATAAAACTATAATAGTGAAAGAGAATACTTCACGCACGGAGGAAGAATTGTTAAAAAGAAGCTAAAAACTAATACCAGTAAAATCCAATGGAAACTCCTGCAAATTTTGCTAATGGAGGCTAATGTTTTTTTTGGGGGGGGGTTATGTGACGATATAAATCAATGTTTATAGATACAAAACTTTAATTGGAATTCGACCATTTTTCATACTTCATAATTATGTTATATTCCACAAAATTTCCAATATATATGGGGAATGACCCGAAATCATCAATATCCAATTATGAGGTGGCCATTAAGTGTGGTAGGTCAACACAACACCAGCATACACATTGTTACATTTTGATGGTGTATCATATTTTCATATATTTTTTAGATACATTTAAGTTGCATTTTAGGAGCGCATTTAGGTGCATTCTAGTTCATAATTTCATATAATTCATAATTTCATATAATTACTTAAGTTGCGAAATGTTAGTCATTTTGTGTATTTTCGTTTTTTTTGATGAATTATAGGTATTTAGAACATATTTGGAGTATTATTAGGCAAGTTTGAGTATTTAGGAGCAATTGGAAGGATGTCACATTACATAAGGATCGTTATGGAAATCTTTGAGTGCGAATTGGAGCAATACGAAGTTGGAATTTAATAAAAAAGAAATGTGTAAATTGAATCATGTCTACTCTTTTGTCTGTAACTTTTGATGTGATAATGATAATTAAATGATTCCAGCAGCATTGGAACTACACATTGTAAATTAGGCTTAAAGGACTTCCCAATGATAGGTTGCATGACCCAAGGCGAGTTATATTCTGGGAGATATGGGCTTTGCAAGCTCTCAGTGTTTTGTTGAAGCCTGCTAACCGTGCGTGGATTAGTTGATTCGGCTCATTTAATGATTATATTGACTTTTCTTATCTTGTAACTTACTTCCCTACTAGTATTAAGAGATACAATTTTATATTGAATGTTTTCTAATTAGGTTAGGATATACTTTCATTATTGAAGGAGGCTTTATTTTTTGTTCCAAGGTTTTCTAGCTCTCTCTAGCTTTCCATGTTAGTCCTAGTTAATTTTTTTATTGCTATTTGGATATTCAAGATTGTGTCTTTAATCAAGATTAATATTTTCCATTCAAGCATTGCTAATCAAGTTTTATTTTTGTTCCTTCACTTTGTTTATTTTAATTATGTTTTTTAATTAAGTTTGTTGTTTTATTGCCATGATTAGTGAGTAATCTTTTTATCTAAGATTGAGTTGAGCCTAGTATGGATTGATCATATGAATTTCTTCTAAGTTACATGTTATTGAATTATATGCTTAGGGTCTGATAAGATTGTTTTTGTAGTGAATTTTGCATCATGTTTTAGCCCTAATTTTATATTGTCAATGAAAGTCGGAGTTGAAATTAGGATTTATTTGTTGCTTGATTGTTATTTTATTAATTGAGTTCATCAACGAAATTTGGGTCTTAATTTAGATAGTCTTGTCATTGATTTAAATTCTCCCATTAAAATAGGTGAGAACTAGGATTGGGAATTGTTTGACATTTGGTTTTTAATGCTTGTACTTGTGTGTGTAAGCCATGAAAATAGGAGACATACATGTTAGTTATTAGGCCTTTTACTATCACAAAGTGAGCTTTAGGTATTGAGGAATGACTAAGGATTTAATTAGTTTCGGTACGTAGCTGTGTTTTATTACTAAGTTATGAAGGGATGTCAATCTCACCTAAGGTATAATTGAATAATTGGGATGTAAGTTATGTTTTGATCAATTCAAATTGGTGGTGATGCTCAATCTTAGTGTTTTAATTATCATAGTTATTATCATTGGTCATCTTTTGTTATTAGTTTAGATTTTAGTTACTTAATTAAAACCCATCTTGATTTCGAATTGTGTAGCTATTTCATAGTCTAGAATCAGCTAGTGTTTAATCTTGCACCTCCCTAAGTTCGACCGTATACGCTACAATACTATTTACTTGAGGTATTAAAATAAAACCCTAACAGTTGGGTCATGGACTATTTCTGGGTTGACAGTTGGTCGATTCGTTAGGTAAAAATTGGCAATAAATTTATTATTTTTGTAAAAGGATGGGTTTATATATATATATATATTAAATGGGTTAAAGTGGGTGGAAAAACCCTTTTCTCCTTCGCCAGGGGTTTCTCTCTTGCTGCTCACCTTTTCTTGCTCTCCCTCTTCAAGCTACCTCCTGTGAGGGGACTGCTATGGATGTTTTCGTCCATGGTAAGCTCCTCTTTCTCTCTTGTTTTGAGTTTCTAGTTTGTTTTCTTGGCTTTAAATTAATAAGTTAGTCTCTCTTTGTGAGAGTTTCCTTTTCCCTGTTGGGAGTTTTTGTCTCCTCTCTTGTGGAGGTTGCTTGTCTCCTCCTCATCTATGAGAGTTTTAAGTATCGTCAGTGATTTTTAAGTCTCTCTAGTCCGTGAAGCTTGGAGATTTGAAGATACGGGAAATCATACTCATTGTTTGAAGATCAAGAATATCAAGATCAAGTTCGATTCCAGGTTTACTATTACATCGGACATAAAAGATGTTGAGTCACCGAAAATCGATTATGCATGGTTGGAATATCACTGTTAGAAATAGTAATCTAGAAAAATCTAGTGTAAAAATCAAGATGAATTCTAGAGTTATCTAAACAAATATCTATTGTAATTAAGACATATTATAGAAAAATCTAGGAATGAAGAATCTAGAATAATCTAGCATTAGATATTATGAGATCATATAAGATTAGTGTAAAATATTGTAGATTAAGGTTATACCACTCCTATAAATATGTGTTAGCATTGTACGTAGGAGTGTGGAGTCATATGTACTTCATACCACATTTATAAGCAAGAGTTCTCTTATGGAACCTTGCATATCACATATCATATGTATTTCTCCCAAGTTTGTAACAAATTATTCCAATCAATAAAAATTCATAAATTACAAATTTGGTCCATTAACCTTCCGTACGCGCCCGTCAAAAATTTCTATCAATCACCATATCAAAAAAGCTATTCCTAAGCATCTATATTAGCAAATTGGATGAAAAATCTCAGATTGAAGTTTTAGATTATGTGTATGAGTTATTATTGTTGTTAGATGTCGTATAACGAATTATTAATGATAATCTCCTTGCTCCTTCAAATTTGACCCGAACCCACCGAATAAATGGACCGGTGCCGGATGGTTACCGGGTCAAGATAGGACCTGAGTTAGGTCGCCTGAACTCGGGTTGATTCGTTGCAGACTGCAGTAGCCAAACTCATTAGTCATAAGCCTCAAATGTCATGAACTCATGATGCCAAAGTGGTCTTAATGAATCACTCAATTTACCAGGGATAATAAACCGGGGAATATCGTCTGCAAGGATAAGAATGATCAATCATCATTGCGTGTTTGCTTCATTGACAGTGTATGGAGTCCACAGTATCCAAGTATGTAATGGTAACTCCATCATTATCATCATGATTCATGATCATGATAGCAATATATATGCTCACTCGTTTTAAAGGTGGCACGTGCCCCAAGCAATGGAATGAAAATGAGACTAATGTCAAGTTAGTTTCTATGATTGTAGCCTTGTAGTTGTAGGGCATACCTAACACTTTGCTACTGGTCAGCCAAATAATGGCATAGCGATCACACAAGCTCTTGGTAATTGGTATCATAGTGTGCGAGATTAGTATGTAACACGTTTATATTAGTATCAATAAAAGAATACAAATAAAGAAAAAGAATTTTTAATAAAAAATCACTTAGTTCCAAATCTCTTCCAAAGAGTAGGATTTTAGTAACATTATGTAGTTTGAATGACACTAATTAAATGAGATATTGCTATATTGAGGTATTTGGTACCAAGTACCAACTTTTTCTAATGGATTCAAATGGGCATCTATTAGAATTTAGACATATACCATTTGCCAATAAGAAGTTGTTCAAGATAGCTTTATTTTTCAGAAAAAAAGATGGCTCTATTTCACAAAAAAAAAAACTCTATTTTCTTTTTCTATTATGTTATAGTAGGTCTAAGATCCTTCCTTAAGGAGGATGTTAGGGGGGTTGGCTTGGCCACATTTAATTTTATATCTATTTAATGTCTTTATTTAGAATTGTCTGGGATTGACCCTTATCTTTAGGACAAAAAAAGATATATGCATTTGCCAATAATGACTCTAGCACCCATCATCTATTCTTAACACATCATTTATCACTAGTAGAATAATTGTTTATTGCAACGGTCTTTAAGTGGCCTATTCTTTGTGGATTTCACACCGCCGCAAATCAAGGTGCAACGGGTTCTAGAATTGAAGCAATAGGTTAACTTATTGTTGCGGTCAAGGTTGTTAGGATCGGGATCCCACTTTGAATCGATAATGGGGGTAGGATCGAATCGGTAGAATCGGATAGTAGGATCGTAAGATCCTACCAAATTGCAAAAAAGAGTAACAAAAATGCTTCCAAATGAATAAATACATGTCTTTCAAACAATATGGATGCTAAATACCTAGTTTTTATCACATAATATTGATATTTCAAAGTTAATATAGCTTTGGAAAGAGTCATAAAGATCCTAGAAGATAAATATTTGCGTGTATGAAGTTCGGTTATCAATTATTGTGCTTAAAGAAAAAGTTAGTTGCTTTAGGGATCATTTTAATAAGTAAATAGGATCTTCCGATCCTAACCATTTCCGACCGATCCTGACCGATCCTGAAATAATCCAAGTGAAAAATAGGATCGTCCGATCCTACTCTGATCCTACCGATCCTATCAATCCTGCTACGATCCTGACCGATCCTGCTGCGATTTTACCAGCCTTGCGATTCTGCTTACGATGTGGATCGTTTTGCTAAATCCGGATCGTAGGATCGTACGATCCTACTATCCGGATCGCGATTCTAACAACAATGGTTGCGGTTGTAGCCCAAAACCGCAGCAATAGGTACAAGTAAAAAAATTCAAATTTTAGAATTTTTTTTTAGATCTTAGTAGTTCGCAGTGTGTATGCAATACCAAGACAGAGTAGTTCGCAGTTCTTATACAATACCAAGAGAGATGTGCAAAAAACAAAATTAATTAAAACACAACAAATTAACTACATTGAATTCAAATGTTCTATAGAATTAAATTTTAGCAAAACCTATAACTATAAAATTTACATTTGAATTTTTCTGTTGAAATCACAAATACAAAAAATCAGATCTAAAAAAGAAACATACGACTATATACTAACCTGAAAACAGATGAAATTATAGAAATATCCTAATGAAAGTATTTCACATGAACACAAGAACCCAGACAACGACGAGTTCACCATGACGATGGCGAGAAGGATGATCGACGCAGGCGAGTTCACCATGAATGCGGCGAGAAGGACGGCTAGACGGTCGACCTCAAAATCGACGATGTTGCAGATATAGAGGATGGGAGACAAAGAGCACCACACACCAGCACCGTAGGAATCCGAGGAGAGAGAGAAGTCGTTCTCAAAGAGTAAAAAGCACGCGATTCGGTGGTCGAAGAGAGAAAGGCACGCCCATGTCGACGCTATGGTGCGTCGGCGGTGACGGATGAGAAAGATGTTGGTTTCTAAAAATGCGGGTTCTTACGGTTTTTTTGTTTGTTTGGCGGCCCGGGTTCTAGGTTCTAAGTTGTTGGTAAGAGAGAGATGAGAGGATGAAAGGTAAAGGAGAGTGTGAGGAAGAGAGGCGAGAGAAAATGAAGTAGGAATGAGAGATTGAGAGGCGCGATAAAACCCTAGCTTATTTTTATTAGTGAATATTAGGTCTATTGTTGCGGACTGTGGTTCTTGTTAAAAACCGCAGCAATAGGTTGTTTTGAATGCTTTTTTTGTCCCTTGACGTAGTCTATTGCTGTGTATAGTTAAAACCGCAGCAATTGAATAACAGCAATTGAATAACAGCAATATACAATTATTTTACTAGTGTATGTTGCACATAGGAATCCCTCCTAGATTTGCATCGAGGCTTGTAGCGTCGGATGCATGTCCGACGCAAATGGGGGTACGGCATCCGACGCAAATCATTGATTTTGTACTAGTGCTTGACACACCCTATCCCTTTTCAAAAATTGTGGCATAGTACTACCGTTGCATATAATACTATCTCCATTTCGAATTACTTGCCACCTTCTTTTTCTAGATGTGCCCAAATTACTTGCCACATTCTTTTTTTGGCAAGTATTACTTTTGTATGGGTATGTCCAAGTTCACTGTCGGACACATCCTTTGTGGCCGACATCAACAAACTTGAAACGCGACCTCATCAGTAGAGTCCAGACCGTTTCTAATAAGCAGTCCGAGATGGCATTCACGGCCACATTTGAGGACAATCTTCCCTCTAATTAGACTCATCACAGTCATACACGTGTCGCAGGATTACGCACCATGTCGGATGAATAGTACTTTGCTATAAATAGCCAAATGGTACTATTCTACGGGGACATTCTCTCGACATTATAAACTTTACTTTCTCTCTATCTCTCTCTCTCTCTCTAAAATCCTTCTCGGACACATACCGACTTGAGCGTCGGAGGGGTTTCCTCGCATCCCCCAGGGTAGTTTACGTTTGTCTTCCTTGCGAGATTTCCAGTCTCGGACGCCCCCTTAATTGCCGACGGACATCTCGTGTCCGCCATCGTTTCAACACGAAACAACTTGGCGCTAGAAGGAGGGGGCCTCCCATCTTTGTGAAGCAGTCATGGATAAGACAAGCAATGCAAGTCGTGGTCCACCAGGTTTGAGATCGGACAGGGATCTACTCAGCCAGCTATTATCGGACCATTGGGTGCACCTCAGTTCAATACAAGGGTGCCGAGAACAACAATGAACATCGAAACTCCACGAGAACAATGTATCTCGGGTTAATCCAAATGGAGTTCCAATCAATCAGCTCTGGTGAGTCAATTCTCTCCGAACAGTTGAAGACGATAGCATCCTTCATCCGGATGCTAGCGAGTACACCTCAACTCGATGGTAATACTCCAACCCCCAATGCTAGAACACCCCGTAAACGATTGCCACCATTAGGGGGAAGAAATGTTGATGGTACGCCTAGTAAGAAGAATGCACTCTTTCACTCAAGAGGGCCGAGGTTGGAAAGACAAGCTGGAGGATCCCGAGTATGAAGAGAAGGTGATGGAAACGAAGAGCTTGATTATTCGGAAGACGAGAACCAAAGTCGCTCGTATCGAGAGTACGGCACCCATGGTGCTAGTAACTATTCGGTTGGCGGACATCTGTTAATCAAGCCAGAAACTCTCCCCATTTGTTCGGAGGGTTCTTAATTACCCAATACGAGAATCAAAATGTCGTCATGCAAGTTTGACGGTAGCTCGGATCCCGACGATCATGTCGCGGCCTACGAAGGACACATGTATTTGTACACACGAGATAGACGCTATACGGTGCAAGGTTTTCCCGTCCACTCTTACTGGCATAGCTCAAACTTGGTTTAAGAGTCTCAAACCTGGTAATGTGTCCAGTTTCTCTCAACTCTCATCTATGTTCAGTACTCACTTTGTAAGCAACAGGCGCCGTGAGCGCACTACTGGGGAATTATTGTCAATCAGGCAAGGGGAAACCGAATCTCTCCGGGATTACATTGGGCGCTTCAATGTAGAGGCCGTATCTATTCCCAGGCTGCAGCAAGATGTAGCGGTCTTAGCCTTGATGTCGGGATTAAGAGAAGGAAGCTGCGTTCGGGGAGTTATCTCGTGCGAAAATCTTTCACGTCGTTAGGACCGGTGCTCGAAAGCAAATGATTTCATAAGAGGAGAAGAATTTGACAAGGCGGCTAGCGGACCGGCATCGGGAGCCCGACAAGAAGAAAGAGGATAAGTCACGGAAAGATAAAGGTCGCGAAGTTGAGCGTGGCCGGGATGAAAGAAGAGAATCTAATATGGTCAAAAAAGGAAATGACCGAGAGCGGGATGGCCGGGAAAAAAGTGAACGCAAAGATAGATTTGATGCGTATACTCAGCTCACTACTTCCCGAGCACAAATATTCACCATGAACAAGGAAAGTGACAAATGGCAGAGACCAAAGAAGATGTTTCATAAAAACGGGATAAGACTAAGTGGTGTGATTTTCATGGAGATCACGGCCATATAAGTGAAGACTTAGGCACCTCAAGGATAATTTGGAGGATCTTATCCGCAGAGGGTACTTCACCCAATATAAAGCTCAGACAAACGGGGGCGATTTGATGAAACCCAGAGATCAGAATGTTCAATCTCGGATAGGAGAGATTCATGTGATTAGTGGCGGTCCAATCCATGGCGGAAGTGTCAGTGGGGTGAAAGCCAGTTTAAAGGAGTTCCGGCATCAAGTGAACTTTAATGAGAGTTGCCAGTGGAGAAAGCCACCAGCCATGCCAGTCATGTCATTCTCATTAGAAGATGCAAAGCACGTGATTTACCCTCATGATGACCCACTTGGTGGTCACCTTAAAAGTTCAAACTGTTTGATTCATAGAATTTTGGTGGATGGAGGAAGTTCGCTAATATTCTATTCTGTCTACTTTCGAAAAAATTAATGATAGGCCGGGAGCACTTACAGCCGGTTCGGTACCCGGTGATTGGATTCACTTTGGAGCATCAACGATACCGGACGGGATTATAAAGTCACGGTCGGGATTGGCTAGAAACAGTGAAGCCGGAGATGTGATGGCCGAATTCCCGGTAGTAGACGTTAGGGAGCATACAATGCAATCATAGGAAGACCACTAATCCACGATATTCGGGGAGTGGTATCTACTTATCACTTAACCATGCTTTGTATGTATCCAATTCGGGTACGACAAAGAAGGATAAGAGGAAATCAAGAAACATCAAAGTCATGTTATTTAACGGCTCAAAAAGCAGCGGCAAGAAGGGTTCTGTTGAAGAATCATGTCCACCATCAAGAAAGGAAAAGAGAGCTAAGAAAAAGGCCGTGACGGGAAGAACCATCCGAGAAACATAATGAAAATGCTATGGAGGTAACCATGGAGGAGCTAGAAGCTCGACCGGAAGATTTGCCAAGGCCCGAAGCGATGGAGAGTCCAAGTTAGAAATGTTGGCGGATGATCCGGAAAGGACCATGGTCGTCGGAACGGACATGGATCCGGAGGTCGGGATCAACCCGGTGACTCTCCCTTCAGAAAACGCCGATGTATTCACGTTCTCGGCGGATGAGATGCCGGGAATAGACCCGGCCGTGATGGTCCATCGTCGAATGTCGACGGACTCGGTTCGCCCGGTCAAGAAGAAGAAAAGGAATTTTTCAATAGAAAAGAACAAGGCCGTCGGAGAAGAAGTTAATAAGTTATTAGCGGTGACTTTATTGAAGTCCGTGATTACCCGCAGTGGCTAGCAAACGTCGTTATGGTGAAAAAAGCGAATGGCCAATGGCGGATGTGTGTTGATTTCACAGATCTTAATAGAGCGTGTCCAAAAGACTGTTATCCTTTGCCAAGAATAGACCAGTTGGTAGATTCTACTAGCGGACATGCGCTTTTGAGCTTCATGGACGCGTTTTCGAGTTACCACAGATTAGTCTTACGGAAGATGATAGGAAGAAAGCGAGCTTTCATCACGAGTCGTGGAGTGTTTAATTATAAAGCAATGCCTTTCGGCCTGAGAAACGCGGGAGCCACGTACCAGAAATTGGTCGACAAAGTATTTGCTGAACAGAAGGGAAGGAACATCGAAGTTTATGTGGACGATTCAATCGTCAAGAGCAAAAGCAGAACCCATAGCACATTGATGATTTAAAAGAGACCTTCAATACTACGAGAAGATACAAGATGAAACTCAACCCAAAAAAATGTGTATTTGGGGTGAGAGTTGGAAAATTTCTGGGGTTTATGGTCGCAATAGGGGAATTGATGCTAACCCGGGACAAAGTGCGTGCTATTATGGATTTGCCGAGCCAAGAAAGGAATAAAAAGATGTACAAAGGTTAAGCTGGAAGAATGGGCTTGCGTTAACTCGTTTCATCTCCAAGTCGGCCGACAAGGCCCTACCCTTCTACGCACTATTGAGAGGAAACAAGAAATTTGAGTGGGGGCGAGGAGCAAAGCCAAGCTTTCATCGCGGTCAAGGAGCATCTGAAGACTCTACCCACCATCACCAGGCCAGAAACGGGGGATACACTACAATTATATATCTCGGCCTCTCCAAAAACCGTCGCGGCTGTTCTATTGGTTGAAAAGGAAAAAAAGGCGGCGACGATATACTTTGTCGGTCACATCTTGAACGGCCGAAAGCCGCTATCAATCGGTCGAGAAGATGGCGTTGGCGTGATAATTGCCGCTTAAAGCTCGGGCCATATTTCGATTGTCATCCCATTCAAGTCTTAACTAATCAACCGGAGAAAGCTTTGCGAGAGGATGGACGGCTCGAGGCGTCTTTTGAAATGGGCGGTTGAGTTGTCCGAGTATGATATCCAGTACAAACCTAGGACCGCGATAAAAGCCCGGGCATTGCCAGGTTTTTATCGTGGAGGCATCTTACGAAGAAGAAGCGGATGGAAGAAAGCACTTGGGTGTTAGAAGTAGATGGCTCGTCGGCAAGAGTGGCTCGGGGCCGGCATTGTAATGAGCCGGCCAGAGGAAATATTTTTGAATACGCCATCAAGTTCACTTTCCCAACTTCAAACAATGAGGCGGAGTACGAGGCAGCAATCGCGGGAGGCGAGGATGTGCATATCTGCTTGGGGCCAAAAGCGTATCTTTGAAACGGACTCGCGGCTAGTTAATGGCCGATTAAAAGGAGAGTTTGAGGTCCGAGAAGCAAATATGCAAAAATATGTGGAGAAGGCCAAGGAATTGATAGCCCAGTTGACTCACTTTGACGTTGAAGCCATTCCTAGGGCCGACAACACTAAAGCGGACGCACTCTCCAAGCCGGCAAGCTCCGATTCTTTGAACGTTGAAAGATCGTTATGGTGGAGGTTACGAAAGAGAAAAGCATCACTTAGAAAAAACCGTGATTGTAAATACCGTCAATCGGCAAGGCGAATGGTTTAGTCAAATAGTGGCTTATAAACTCACGGGCTCACTCCCTTCGAATGCAATGGAAGCCGGGGAAGTTGAAAAGGCGAGCAAGTTGGTATGTCATTTACAGGAATGAGCTATACAAGAAATCGTTTAGCTTACATTGTTAAAATGTGCAACGGCATGGGAATCAGAAAAGATTTTGGAAGAAATACACGAGGGAATTTGTGGAAATCACATTGGAGGCAAAGCATTAGCATTAAAAGCATTGAGAGCCGGATATTTCGGCCGAGCATGTTGGTAGACGCACAAAGTTATGTCAAGAAATGTGACAAATGTCAAAAATTTACTCCCATCATCAATAGACCCGCGAACGACCTCCAACCTATAATATGTCCGATACCATTTTGCGCGATGGGGTTTGGATATCCTCGGACCTTTTACAGCCCACCGCTTGGGTCGTAGATTCTTGATTGTGGGTATCGACTATTTCACAAAGTGGATCGAAGCCGAGCCGACAAAGCAAAGATAAAGTCAAATCAAGTCAAAAAGTTCATTTGGCAAAACATAATGACAAGGTTTGGTATACCGGCCTGCAATAGTCTTTGATCACGGCGCGTAATTTGTTGTCGACCAATCAAAAAATTTTCACGTCGGAGTTTAGGGTAAAATTCGCATTTTCAGTCGTATGTCACCCACAGAGCAATGGGCAAGGCGAGGCCGCAAACAAACAGATTCTCGCGACCTTGAAGAAAAGTTGGATGAACTCAAGGGAGCTTGGGCCGATATGATTCAGCAGTATTATGGGCCAATAGAACAACGGAAAAGGAGGCAACGGGAGAAAGTCCATTCAAGCTAGCTTTTGGAACGGAGGCGATCTTGCTAGTAGAGGTTGGTTTACGCGTCCTATCGGATCAAATACAAAGATTTAGAGAACAATGATCAAGCCTTAAGAGAAAATCTAGATTTTCTAGCGAAACAAGGTTGGTAGCGGAACTCCAAAGCTGCTTTGCATACAAAGATCGTATCGGTAAAGCTTTCAACAAGAGAGTTCTTGAAAGGCCATTAGCAAAAGGGGATCTAGTACTACGAAGGACGCGACCACCTGGGAAAATCTCACTTCGAAGGAAAGTTAATGCTAACTGGGAAGGACCATATCAAATATCTAAAGAAATTGGTCCCGGCTCCTTTGTCTTGAAAACGATGGATGGCATTGAACTAAAGAATTCTTTGGAACACAAGTGTTTTAAAGAAGTACTATGTGTAGATATCTCATGTAAAAGGCCAAGAGCCATTACTTTCTCTTTTTAATAATATAACTTCCCGTGAGCATTCCATTAATTGTTTGACTATGCTTATCTTATGTACGCCACGTTCCATTAATCCAAAACGACCATATGACGAGGTCAAAAATGAAAACGACCACATAACGGGCCAAGTACAAGAGCGACCATATGACAGGTCAAATATGAAAACAACCGAATAACGAAGGCAATGTACAAGAACGACCATATAACAGTGTCTAAGCACAAAAACGACCATATGACGAGTCAAAAATGAAAAAGGCCACATAACGAGGCCATGCACAAGAACGACCATATAACGAGGTCTAAGTACAAAAACGACCATATGACGAGTCAAAAATGAAAACGGCCACATAACGGGCCAAGTACAAGAGCGACCATATTACGGGTCAAATACGAAAATCGACGAAATAACGAGGCCATGTACAAGAAAAATCATATGACAAGTCTTAAGTACAACAACGACCATATGACAGATCAAATATGAAAGCGGCCATATAACGGACAATGTACATAACGGGTACAATATATATCCGTCCGCGATACGACATTACGTTGACACAAGCGAAAGCAAAAGAGGACAAGTTTACAAAAATTAAGCTTCATCACTAATTACGGCATGGCGGCCAACTACAAGCAAAAATGTGGGCAGCCATAAAAAAGGCATCAAAAATTCATAGAGGGTAATTGTAGTTGTAGAGCTTATTCAAAGTACATGCCATAATGGGCCGAATTCAAAGTTTACAAAAATATTGGAAAACAAGAAGCTAGTAGCTATTAGAGTCGGCGAGGAGCCTGGAGATGACCGCCGAAAACATCAAGGGAGAGGCATCTCTTCATCCCGAGCGACGGGAAGAACATTGGCAATCACATGCTCCTCGCAGATAAAGGGCTCACCCTCAGAGGGCGTGTGTGAACACCTTCTGCAAAAAGCGGTTTCCATCTCCTCCCGAGTGAAGTTGGGGTGAGAATGGCAAACACATCTTTTAGCAACTACCCGGCCCGCCGTCATATCTCTCTCCCAACATACCAACAAACTCTTGAGATCTTCTAAAATCTGCCCACTGGCTGACGCGGCATCATCCTTGGCCTTAGAAATGGCGGTGGCCATCTCGTCCTTAATGGACGCCGGTGCGGCTTCAAGCTCCGCTGATTTTTTCTCGGCTCTGCAACCTTGGCAGCCTTGGTTCGCAAATCCGCCAGTTCAACATCAACGACTGCCCGCGATGCCTTCTCGGCATCAAGCTGCTGCTGTATATTGTCAGAGTGAACTCGGGCAGCATCAAACTGGGCTTGAAGCTCATCCAAGGATTGCTTCTGCCTATCAGACTCAGATTGATAATGGACAAATTGTTCAATAAGCTCAATGGCGGAATTGTTAGTCCGCATCGAAAGACGAGATTAAAAAAAAAAAAAAAATGAATGATGAATATCGGATCATGAACCTTACCACAAGAAGGTCGTGAGCAAGTTGAATTGGGCGGCGGCGCTACCCGGCTTGTCGGTGGGCAATCAATTGGCAGTTTGGAGGCCCTTCAGGAGACGATATCCGAGAGTACCGCCATTAGCTGGAATATCAGCATATAGAGATTCATCCTCCCTCACGTCCCAGTTGGGTTGATAAATTTTCCCGGGGACAGAAGGGGGACGAAAAAATGCAGCCTTCACAGCGGCACCAAGGACGATCTCTTTGTGCTCGATCCATTCATGTATCCGAGAAAATATTCCCGGACCAAGATTTGTCAAAAAGTTCGGAGAACTTAGGATGTCATAAATTTTTAGGCGCATGGAAGAGCGGATCCGGTGTCGTCCCAATTTCGTCAATAAGCGGCGTTAAAGGAGAAAACACTGGTGGTGGATAATACCAGGACGGGACTATTGTCAGGAACACTAATGGCGACTTCCGTTGGTTGGGTCTCGAAGCGGCGGCAACATCCAAGGCTTGCCTCTTCTTGGGACTATCATCGGGAGAGCTCACGAGGCCGCCTCGACCTATAGTCACACCACCCCGCCACGGCGGACGAGAACGTGTACGACGGGACGAGGAGACTCCCGATCCCCACGTCCAGCCAGACCGACCAGGGAGTGCGGCGGAGTGCGCCGCACGACGTACACCTACCCGACCCGAATTTCGACCACCACGGCCGCGATCCGCACCTCTCGAGACCCCGGTGAGGCCATGAACAAGTGTCGTAATCAAAGCGGGCTCCTCGGGAGTTCGAGACATTGGCGTTAAATCTTCGTTGAGACCCAACTCCTCAAGATCTAAAGCGACGGGACTCGCAACAACAAAGCGGAAGGATTAATATCATATTAACTAACGAAACGAGAGGCATAAGTCCCACGTCGGACCATAAGTCAGAGGCGAACCTTACGGGTGGGTCCGAGAGAAATAAAGCCGACAAAGGTTCATTTCCCAGTATGTACTTTGCATGGGGAAGCCATTTGCAAGGGATCCTTCCCTCGGTATCTTCATCGACAGCCAGTAATAGTCCCGACCTCGGACTCAAAATAATCAAAGGCCTTTCGCTCGGCCCGAAAGACCATAAGAGGGGACGTCTTCCATCCGAGTAAAGGCTTAGTAAAGTGACGACGAATAGGGAAATTATTCGGCACTTTAACCCAATAAAAAGCGGGTTGCCAACCTTTTAACCTGATCAACTTAGGGTAGACGGTAAGTTTATTTTTGGTCGTCATCAAGCTCCACCATCCTTTCTCGGTGGGAACGGTTCAGTCGCGGCCCAATGAAGGCGACGGAAAAGGTTGAGTGCCTCAGGAAACCCTAAATAACGACGAGTCCAAATATAAGCGATCGGGTTCCTAACGGCCAAGGTGTGTCACTGAGCAAGGCGAGATGTTAAAAGCCTTCAAAATCCGTACCAAGGTTAAATCTAGAGGAAAACGCAACCCAAACTCAAAATGGTGCGCGTAAACGGTATGTGCCTGCTCGGCACCAGTCACTTTTGATCCCTTGTCGGGGACTATCAACTTATATTCCGGTGGGAAAGCATACAACTTCTCCGTAACATCGCAGTAGTTGAGATATATGGCGCATTGTCGCGGAATTCCTGGATGATTTGTGGATCTCGGACCACTGCTATAATCTATTGGTAACCATATCCCGGAATGCTCAACATCATCGCGGTCGGGGAATCGGCTCGGGCGAGAATTGGGAGACATCTTTGGAACTTTCCCCCAAAACTATCTCGGTTTGACGAGTATTCTCATCCCGCCGAAGTAGAAGGACCATCGGGTCTCGTCCATTGTAGCAATAGAATCGTTGTCGGAACCTAAATCAATAACGAGGTGGATGAGAAGGGCCGGTTTCTTGAGCAAGGCGATCATAAAAGTCATCCGCCACTACAACCCCAGCATCCGCTAAGTTATCTAACCAGGCATGTTCCCTCAAAGGCGGAACATCAAGTCCGGGAACAGCATCAGGGGGAGGGTTTCTAGCAGTACGGCGAGCTAAAATTTGATGTCTTAGTTCCCGGAGTGTTTGTCTATCACCACTCATCCTCGCGGACAAATATTGGGAAGTTAAATTTTCTTGCTCAGGGGTAGAGCGGTCATTAAGAAACTTAGATCTAAGTTCCCTATCTCTATCAGCAGTAAGGGGCAGGTCAGCTAACAAACGAGTTCTCTCCTCCCTAGGGCTGGAGGTAGACGAACTATGTCCGCCATGAAGGGAAGCAGGAGACGAAGGCTCACTTTCAGACATAAACTTATCACTCAAGGAATTTTAACTATCTGAGTGGTCCGACATAATTTCGAAGAAAGAAACAAAAAGAGAAGTTGAAGAGAAGTTGAAAAAAGGTACATGAGAAAAGTCGACGGAAAATGACCGGAAAATCAAGCAGGTTCCCAACAAAGCACAGCAAAAGGCCTTGAACGCACGAACAGAAAGAAGAAACCCAGTAAAAAGAGCACCGGAGAACGTAATTTCACCGGAAAAGTTGAAAGCTTTGAAAGTAAACCCTCGATTACGCCCAAGCGAAAAAAGGTGAAAAAACACTAAAATTTCTCAGAAGTAAAGGGCGAAAAGTAACTCAGAACACTTTGGAGGAAATTTGGTAACTCAAAGGCAGGATCTTGATGAAGAAAAGGGGAATTGAAGTTCTCAGAAAATCGCAACAACCAGAGAAATAGGGAAGGTTGAAGACGAAGTGTAGAAAATGAGAAAGGGAAACTAACGCTTCTCTACAAAAGCGGATTGAATGGCCAAGATGAACTGACCCATCAACTTCTTTCTTGGATGAGTGCCAAATGTCACTTACTGAGCCCAGCTTATTAAAGAATAAAGAAAAACGAGCGGGATTTCACAAAAAAGTCATGATTGCACTTTTCGAAATACGAAGTCTCCCAGAGGCAACACGTGGCGGCGAGAGAAAGATATGGAGCATAAAAAATTCACTCGCGTCCTCAGTATAACATCAATGCCGGTCACGACCTCCAATGATGCTGGGGGGGCTAGTTGTATGGGTATGTCCAAGTTCACTGTCGGACACATCCTTTGTGGCCGACATCAACAAACTTGAAACGCGACCTCATCAGTAGAGTCCAGACCGTTTCTAATAAGCAGTCCGAGATGGCATTCACGGCCACATTTGAGGACAATCTTCCCTCTAATTAGACTCATCACAGTCATACACGTGTCGCAGGATTACGCACCCTGTCAGATGAATAGTACTGCTATAAATAGCCAAATGGTACTATTCTACGGGGGACATTCTCTGACATTATAAACTTTACTTTCTCTCTCTATCTCTCTCTCTCTCTAAAATCCTTCTCGGACACATACTGACTTGAGCGTCGGAGGGGGTTTCCTCGCATCCCCCCCGAGGGTAATTTACGTTTGTCTTCCTTGCAGATTTCCAGCCTCGGACGCCCCCTTAATTACTGACGGACATCTCTGTGTCCGCCATCGTTTCAACACCGAAACAACTTTTATTCTTACTTGAAAATTTGTGCCAAAAGCTTGTATAACAAATAATTTGTCACTTCAAAGTCTGCTTATGCACGCAACTCTTGTCAATGAGGTGTCTGATGCTCCTCCTCATCTTCCGCCAACAAAAAATTTCAAATTCTTTGGCATCTGCCGATCCTTCCTAAGTGGAAATTCTTCATGTGGAAGCTCCTCTATGATCGCTTAGCCACAAAGAAACAACTTCATAAGAGGGGTATTCCCGTTCCTCCTTTATGTGATGTATGCTATCAAGAGATTGAAACTACTCAACACTTGTTCCACTCTTGTCATTTGGTCCAAGTACTTGGCAACAACTAAATAGTTCAAACTCAACAAGATGACCAATTAACATGTATGGATTGGATCATCAACCAGATCCTACTCTTCTATAGCGAGGATGGTCAAAAAGGTTTTCGTATCAAAAAAATTTGTTGGACCTTATGGAAAATTTGGTTTAATCGACATGAACGCATTTTTCGTAATACTCTAGCTAGTAAGACTTGAATTATTCAAGAACTCATTGCCATCAACCACAATCAAGCTAATTTAGCAGATGTGTCTTTCTTCAATAACCTTCGTTTCCTTCACCCGCTAGAACAACCAAATGTTCCACCAGGATTCATATAGGTGTCCATATAGGAAGAACAACTGCAGGTTTTTCTCAGTGGCACTTTCAAATGGATGTAGCTTGGAATAAGGTAACTAAAGCTATGGGCCTCGCCAGGATTTTAGATTACCATTCCAATCAATCGATAAAAGGGAAGGTACTTTTGGTCTTGTTCTTTTTGCACTTCACGGTGAAGCTCAAACTTGCTCAGGATTTACTTCTAATATAGAGTAATCTTTCCTCCATTGTAAAAAAACAAATAATTTGAGACATGGAATAATTTTTACGTGATGATATTTTTGTTTTAGCCTTATATATTCAAAGAACAGTCAAACGAAGTTACCCCTCCATCCCCTCATAAATTACTTCATTCAGGCTAATGTACCAAATCTATACTAATATATTAAAAGTCATGTCAGAAAGCATATACACACCATGTGGCACCTCTCTTACTCCACTAGAATTGTCCAATGTGTAAGTATGTCATGTCAACTAACAAAAGTAAATTGGGTTGCAATAAGATTTGAACTCATGGCATCTTGCTAATATACATAGCACAATTACCATCTCAACCATCTTTCAATCATGCTTTAAATGTCCACATTATTATATATGTATCTTTTCAAATGTTGAGCATTCTTTATTATATTTTAATGCGAATGGAAAAAAATGCATATCAAGTTCGGAAAAAAATTACCACCAGGGGCAACGCCGGTCCTAAATACTAGTTATTTCCTAATATTGTACTGACTGAGTGAGTAACATTATAAGTACAAGTAACAACACGGTTTTGGCAATAATGCATATCAAGATCTATGTAATATATCTTTTCAAAAATTACATTCTACTTTTAGAGTTTTAGTACAGCATTATTGTTTAATCTTGTAATAGAAGTACTTCCTCCGTTCCATAATAAGTGAAACACTTACTATTTTAAACGTTTCAAAATAAGTGAAACATACCTTAAATGGAAAAAAAAAAGTGACAAAATGACAAGAATACATATAGCTTGTTGGTTTCTTTTTCTCTCCTCCTTTTGATAATGAAAAGGGTATTTTTGGCTTTTCTTTTGAAAGTGATGTTTATTAAATTCTCCATTTTCTTATTATGGACGGAGGAAGTATAGTCTTATTGTACTGATTGAGTGAGTAACATTATAAGTACATTGTACATACACCAAACTTGCTTGGTGGATGTGATGGGAAACTCACCTTGTGACTTTAAGGTCACAAGTTCGAGCCTCACTACCTACTTGGCTTGGGAGTAGGGATTCCCTTAATCCCTCCTACTCTCAGCGTTGACCTATGTAGCAAATTTGGTGACCTCTGACAGATCTTTGGTCCAAAGAGGCCATTCTTCTTACCAAGGGGTTTAGGTGGGCCAAAAAAAAGTACATTGTACATACATGTGACCTTTTTTATTATTTTATTTTTGAGGAAAATCATATAAGCTTTTATGGCATAGCATTATTTATACAAACAGATAGTTATGGACTTATGGAACGTAATGTGTCATGAGGACGTGTTGTCACCTTCAATGCTGCTTCAAATCATTGATACTCATAATTTTATAGTGGCTTTCACTACAATCTGCTACACTAACTGCAACATATCTCTGTTTAGGTCGGTTGCCAATTGCCATTGTGTACTATATATAAAAATGTTAGATTTAGAGTTATATATTTGTCCATGATGAATAACTTTATACATGGTTTGGGTAAAGGTGGTATCTATTCGAATGAAGGCACCAATTGTATCTATGTCAGTTATAGTTTTGCATATTCGTTTGAATAATTAAGGGGGCATGTGAAATTGGTCAATATATCCTTTTGGTGACAAAATCCATACAGATGTTCCAAATTCCAAAATAAAGATTTTCCATTGATTGCTGCAGGTGAGATGAACTGAAGCTTTCAAATTCTACCGGATTATTAGTATGTTGAGTGTTTAATCAGTCCTACACAGAAATGGGCCTAAATCACATACTAGGTTTTAGGGTTCTGATTGGGCCGGGCCGCGTTCCGGCCGGGCCAAGCCTAAAAAAATTGCCCGTTGGTCAAGTCGGGCCAAAAAATAGACTAAAAAGTCATTTCTGACTTGCCCAAAGCCCGTCCCAAAAAAAAATCGGGCCGAGCTCGACCGCGAGCCAAAAATTTCTTCTCAAACCCGCCCATAATTCGGGACGGGCAGCGGGCTGGGCTTTTTTTATCAGCTCTAAGTCATATGGAGAACTAGAGAATTAAAAAAAAGGTTTCATGAGCGAATTTTCCCCTTTCACATCGCTAAGAAACTATTTGTAATAATATTGGTGCTTTAAGAGGGGGGAGGGGGACCAAATTTGTGTTGGATTCAAATATTTTTGCATTAAAGATTCATTCTTCATTAGGGATGACAATGTGTTGGATTCTAATAAAGATAAACTATATATACTAACCATCCCAACTCGAATCCAGTTTTTTAAATTGGTTGTGTATTTGAATTTATTTCTCGCATTTGGATTAATTTTTCTCCTCAAATCGAGCCAGATTCAGACAATATTTTTTAGACAAAATTATCAATTGAGATCATAAAAGTAACTGTTTTAAGAAGCTATTAAGCTAAAAACTGATTTGACTTTAGTTTTATTAATGCAAACATAATTATCTAATTATATGATAATTTTAATCTATTACTTAATGGCAGTAGTATCGAACTAGTCAAGTTTATAATGAATTAGATCTTGCGTAAGATCTAAGATCTAACTCCTTACCAAATTTAGATTAAATTCTCATTTTTGCAGTTTTGGAGCTAATAATTTACTTTCAAATTGAGTTGAACTTGGATGAGATTCAAATGTAATTGGCTAATTGCCATTGCGTTGGTCTATGTTAAGAATATTCGTATGTTATTTATATTGTAGAAATTGTGATAATAACATTATTAGGAAAGTCTTCTTTGAAGGAAGGGACCTAGTTTATCTTGCATAATGTACAAGATAATTGTTCTCATTAGTTGAAGTTCGAGACTCAACATGAAAGTTTTGGAATCTCCTTCTCTCGTATGGGAGTTGTGAGTATGGTTTTTTTGTCTTTAGGTATGGGAAATTGTTCTCATTGGTTGAAGTTCGAGACTCAACATGAAAGTATTGGAATCTCGGATGCGGTCAACATGGCTCGATCAAGAATGCTCTTCCCAAACTATGTCAGAGTGATAGACTTCCTCATCAATAGCTGTTTTATTCAGCAAATACAAGGGGGATGCGCTGTATTGCTCGATCTTGTTCATTGTAGTTTCTTCGAAGACGAATTTGATTGAACCTTCTTTGATTGTATCTTGTTTTCCTTTAATACCTATTGTAGATGTTGTTTGGCCTTCAATTAATGAAAATTCTCTTTGAAAAAAAAAGGGAAAATTGGCCCCAACTCACCCCAAACTATAGCGCGGGTGCACCCGAAGACTCCGAACTAAGACTAGTAGCCAAAACACCACCAACTATGGACCTGGGTGCAACGTGTACCATAAATGATGCCGGAGCCCCAATTTCTTGCCGGCGTTGGGGGAATGTAATTATTTTATTAATTTCTACCCATTTTTCCCACTTTTCTCAAATTTTGATTTTTTCACCTCTTTTTTTCAAGATCGAACACGTGACCTCCTCTTTCTCCACACTCTTTTCTCCATTTCTTTTTTTGCTCATCCACTCTACCTCGCCACCCATCTTTGCGCGTCTCTTCCACCACCCATTTGAGGAGTCATCGACAAATCGGTCGCCATTTTCGTCTGAGTTCAATAATTTTTTTTTTTATAAGTTGGGATTGTATTTCATTCATTAGCATCAAGCTTCAAAACATTTACAAACCATTTAGGAAGGCTCATACAAGTTTATGTTTCAATACCAACCATCGAAGGTAGGCGAATTAAGCCAACCTAAAATTTCCGTCAATTGATAATGATTATAAAAGTACAAAGACGAATCGCACAATGGATCGAGATAGATAAGATCAAAATTACAGTCATTCTATAAAATCAAGCTTCCTCGAATGAAATTAATGATGAAGGTGAGGTCGCCGGAGTTCAATATTAACCGAACGAAATACTTGCGCAGAGATGTAAAGAAACAAAAATTGGGGAATGAAGAAATTGCGGAGAAGGGGAATATTGCATGTTAAAAATTCGGGGGTTCTTGATGAGGAGATAAAAATTGACAGAGTATTTAGTGGAAAGAATGATTAGGGGCGAGAGGGAAAGAGGGAGACAAAGCAGGAGGTTGTTGGGGTGGTTTTTATGCCGGCGGTGGTCGAGGAGAGGAGGAGCAAGTGGTATAGAAATAGGGAGAGAGTGAAGGAGAGATAGGAGGACAACGATGAAGGGAGAGGAGTAAGGGTGTAGTGGGAGGATGAGGAAGGAAGGGGAGATAGAAGAGATAAGATGTTGGTCGGAAAAGTGGATAGAGAGGTGGTGGTGATGAGTCTGGTGGTGGGGTGGATGAGTAGTGTAGAAAGGGTTATGTTGGGGAAGAAGAAGAGATCACGGCTTGGGTGCCAAAAAAAATTGGGTGAAAAAAAAGAAAATTTGAGAAAAGGGGGAAAAATTGATAGAAATTAATAAAATAATAAGATTCCGTCGCGGCGAGAGTTGGAGCTCCGACGTCATTTATGGTACAGCGTTGCACCAGCCTATAGTTGGCGGTGGTTTGACTACTGGGTCTTGGTTCAGGTGTTGGGTGTACCCGCGCCATAAAGAAGGTTGGCGCCAATTTTGCCAAAAAAATGTCAAGACAATTGAAATCAGTAAGATAACCTAAAATAATATCCGCATGTTCCGGGCCTTGACGGGCTAACGAGGCGAGTCAATAAGACTGACCCTATAAGTTTCGCAGTATGAAAAATGCATGATATTGCATTTTTGTATAAGATGCTTGAAGTGTTCCACCAGGGAGCTAGTGAAGCTTCCATAGAGTTTGATATATGCTATATTGCTATGCAAAAACATCAGTAAGTACAGGACTATTTAAAATACACGCTTTTAAGTGTTCCAAGGTTGAAAAGTGTCTAATTACTACTAGATTTCATTAAGAGGCTCAGATGAATACTCATATTTTTAGTAGATTATTAATCTTAAAGATCTATTACAATTTCACTAATAGCTATGAGTTGGAGGTTTCCCGGAAATCAAGATGCTACAAGCTAAGGGAGATGCTGCAATGGTTTTGGATCAATGCAATTTATGTTACCAAGTGTTAGACGATGCATCAATTCAGAGTTAATATGATAAGTTGTAGCAAGTATTTGATGGACATAAACTTCACCCTTTTTAAAGATAAAAGATTTATAGCTTTCCAAATGTTTCAAACAACTAACTTTTTTTGTGCTCTTGAAACACACTAAAA